>CM031604.1:96699861-96717987 GCA_018398815.1 Conus ventricosus
ACATGCCTGATGGGCTCGAGTGCCAATGTAGGTATATGTTCCTTTGAATCAAAGCGCAAGTGTGGAATGCAGGCTATGGTTGACGTGAGGAGTGGGGGCTATGGTTGACGTGTGGTGTGCAGGCTATGGTTGTCATATGGTGTGCAGGCTATGGTTGTCATATGGTGTGCAGGCTATGGTTGACGTGTGGTGTGCAGGCTATGGTTGTCATATGGTGTGCAGGCTATGGTTGTCATATGGTGTGCAGGCTATGGTTGACGTGTGGTGTGCAGGCTATGGTTGTTATATGGTGTGCAGGCTATGGTTGCCATATGGTGTGCAGGCTATGGTCGACGTGTGGAGTGCAGGCTATGGTTGTCATATGGTGTGCAAGCTATGGTTGTCATATGGTGTGCAGGCTATGGTTGTCATATGGTGTGCAGGCTATGGTCGACGTGTGGAGTGCAGGCTATGGTTGTCATATGGTGTGCAGGCTATGGTTGTCATATGGTGTGCAGGCTATGGTCGTCATATGGTGTGCAGGCTATGGTTGACGTGTGGAGTGCAGGCTATGGTTGTCATATGATGTGCAGGCTATGGTTGAAGGTGGAGTGCAGGCTATGGTTGTCTATGGTGTGCAGGCTATGGTTGTCATATGGTGTGCAGGCTATGGTTGTCATATGGTGTGCAGGCTATGGTTGTCATACGGTGTACAGGCTGTGGTTTACGTGTGGAATGCAGGCTATGGTTGTCATATGGTGTGCAGGCTATGGTTGACGTGTGGAGTGGAAGCTATGGTTGTCATATGGTGTGCAGGCTATGATTGACGTGTGGTATGCAGGCTATGGTTGACGTGTGTTGTGCAGGCTATGGTTGTCATACGGAGTGCAGGCTATGGTTGTCATGTGGTGTGCAGGCTATGGTTGACGTGTGGAGTGCAGGCTATGGTTGTCATATGGTGTGCAGGCTATGGTTGTCATATGGTGTGCGGCTATAGTTGTCATATGGAGTGCAGGCTATAGTTGAAGTGTGGAGTGTAGGCTATGGTTGACGTATGGAATGCAGGCAATGGTTGTCATATGGTGTGCAGGCTATGGTTGTCATATGGTGTGCAGGCTACAGTTGTCATATGGAGTGCAGGCTATGGTTGTCATATGGTGTGCAGGCTGTAGTTGTCATATGGAGTGCAGGCTATGGCTGACGTGTGGAGTGCAGTCTACGGTTGACGTGTGGTGTGCTGGCTATGGTTGTCATATGGTGTACAGGCTATGGTTGTCATATAGTGTGCAGGCTATGGTTGACGTGTGGAGTGCAGGCTATGGTTGACGTGTGGTGTGCAGGCTATGGTTGTCATGGTGTGCAGGCTATGGTTGTCATATGGTGTGCAGGCTATGGTTGTCATATGGTGTGCAGGCTATGGTTGCCATATGGAGTGCAGGCTATGGTTGACGTGTGGTGTGCAGGCTATGGTTGTCATATGGTTTGAGGCTATGGTTGTCATGTGGTGTGCAGGTTATGGTTGAGTGTGGAGTGCAGGCTATGGTTGACGTGTGGAGTGCAGGCTATGGTTGACGTGTGGTGTGCAGGCTATGGTTGTCATATGGTGTGCAGGCTATGGTTGACGTGTGGTGTGCAGGCTATGGTTGACGTGTGGAGTGCAGGCTACGGTTGTCATATAGAGTGCAGGCTATGGTTGACGTGTGGTGTGCAGGTTATGTTTGTCATATGGTGTGCAGGCTATGGTTGTTCATATGGTGTGCAGGCTATGGTTCTTATATGGTGTGCAGGCTATGGTTGACGTGTGGGAGTGCAGGCTATTGTTGTCATATGGTGTGCAGGCTACGGTTGGCATATGGTGTGCAGGCTTATGGTTGACGTGTGGTGTGCAGGCTATGGTTGTCATATGGTGTGCAGGCTATGGTTGGCATATGGTGTGCAGGCTATGGTTGACGTGTGGTGTGCAGCTATGGTTGCCGTGTGGAGTGCAGGCTATGGTTGGCATGTGGTGTGCAGGCTATGGTTGACGTGTGGTGTGCCGGCTATGGTTGACGTGTGGAGTGCAGGCTATGGTTGTCATATGGTTTGCAGGCTATGGTTGGCATATGGTGTGCAGGCTATGGTTGACATGCGGAGTGCAGGCTATGGTTGACGTATGGAGTGCAGGCTATGGTTGTCATATGGTGTGCAGGCTATAGTTGTCATATGGTGTCCAGGCTATGGTTGTCATATGGTGTGCAGGCTATGGTTGTCATACGGTGTACAGGCTGTGGTTTACGTGTGGAATGCAGGCTATGGTTGTCATATGGTGTGCAGGCTATGGTTGACGTGTGGAGTGCAGGCTACGGTTGACGTGTGGTGTGCAGGCTATGGTTGTCATATGGTGTGCAGGCTATGGTTGTCATATGGTGTGCAGGCTATGGTTGTCATATGGTGTGCAGGCTATGGTTGTCATATGTGTGCAGGCTATGGTTGTATATGGGTGTGCAGGCTATGGTTGACGTGTGGGTGGAGGCTACGGTTGTCATATGGTGTGCAGGCTATGGTTGCCGTGTGGTGTGCAGGCTATGGTTGTCATATGGTGTGCAGGCTGTGGTTGTCATATGGTGTGCAGCTGTGGTTGTCATATGGTGTGCAGGCTATGGTTGACGTGTGGTGTGCAGGCTATGGTTGACGTGTGGAGTGCAGGCTACGGTTGTCATATAGAGTGCAGGCTATGGTTGTCTTATGGTGTGCAGGCTATGGTTGACGTGGTGTGCAGGCTATGGTTGACGTGTGGAGTGCAGGCTACGGTTGTCATATAGAGTGCAGGCTATGGTTGTCATATGGTGTGCAGGCTATGGTTGACGTGTGGTGTGCAGGCTATGGTTGACGTGTGGGGTGCAGGCTACGGTTGTCATATAGAGTGCAGACTATTGTTGACGTTGTGGTGTGCAGGCGGTGCAATACATGAAAGACGTCGCCCAGGACCGTGCAGGGAAACCCAGGCTGGACACTGTGGATGAAGGTTTTATACCATGAGTGCCCGCTCGGTCTGTATCATTCTCTCTCTCTCTGCAGTGAGTGCTCGCTCTCTCTGTATCACTCTCTCTCTCTCTCTGCAGTGAGTGCCCGCTCTGTCTGTATCTCTCTCTCTCTCTCTCTCTGCAGTGAGTGCCCGCTGTCTGTATCACTCTCTCTCTCTGCAGTGAGTGCCCGCTCTGTCTATGTCACTCTCTCTCGTGCAGCGAGTGCCCGCTCTGTCTGTATCACTCTCTCTGCAGCGAGTGCCGCTCTGTCTGTATCATTCCTTCTGCAGTGAGTGCCAGCTCTGTCTGTATCATTCTCTCTCTCTGCAGTGAGTGCCCGCTGTCTGTATCACTCTCTCTCTCTCTGCAGTGAGTGCCCGCTCTGTCTGTATCACTCTCTCTGTGCAGTGAGTGCCTGCTCTGTCTGTATCATTCTCTCTCACTGCAGTGAGTGCACGCTCTGTCTGTATCATTCTCTCTCTGCAGGAGTGCCCGCTCTGTCTGTATCATTCTCTCTCTCTGCAGTGAGTGCCCGCTCTGTCTGTATCACTCTCTCTCTCTGCATTGAGTGCCCGCTCTGTCTGTATCATTCTCTCTCTCTCTCTGCATCACTCTCTCTCTCTCTCTCCACACAACACACACATTTTTTAGAAGGCACGTTTGCCATGATTATGAATAAACATAGCGATGCCACGTGACCCCGTCCATGGAAAAGGAATGGTGTGGTGTGTCGTCATGCATGACCTGGTCTTCCCATTCTTTTCAGGACCATTCCGAGTACTGTCATAAACAACGACGGCTGCCTAATAAAAGACAAAAGTTACACCGACATCCGCCTTACAGCGGGCCGCTCACTAAATAGATTGGTGTGGTGGGTGGTGGTGGTGTTTTTCTTTTTTTTTTTTTTTCTTTTTTACCTTTTTCCTTCGTGTCCATCCTCCCACGTGCAGGAAGTTTTTTTTTTTTGTTTTTGTCCTCAAACCTACATTTTTTGTTAAGTGCGTCCTCTATCCTCCATTTTTTCCACTTTTTTTCTCTCTCTCCCCCCCCCCCCCCCCCCACTCAACACCCACATACAATGTCTGTCATATTTTCCAACGAGATGGACATTCGCTTTGCTGAAGTTTAATTCACGTTTCGTCGTTTGATAACCTGGCGTCTGGGGTTTATTCATGTATGTGTGCGGTGACTCCTTCAAACTATTCTAGCAACAGTAAGCTTACATATATGATTTGACGAAAGACACGCATCCTGACTTCCCATCCCTCCTTTTCCCACCACCCGATCACCGCAGGAGGAGTTTGACGGGTACCTGACGGAAGCGGCGGGGGACGGGTACCTGACGGAAGCGGGCGGGGGACGGGTACCTGACGGAAGCGGCGGGGGACGGGTACCTGACGGAAGCGGCGGGGGACGGGCGGCAGGGGGAGGCGGGGGACAGGAGCACGGAGCTCAACCGGCTGTCCGACGCCTCGGGCACCCCGACCTTCAGCTGGAGAAGAGGGACCACGTCCACAGGAGCGACCTGGACAGCATGGTGCGTGCTGGCGGGTGGTCCTCCTCCTGGCCTGCCTGTATGTCTTGCCTGCCTGTCTGTCTTGTATTGTCTGTCTGCCTGCCTGCCTGCCTGTCTGTCTGTATGTCTTGCCTTGTTTTGTCTTGTCTGTCCGTTTGTTTGCCTGCCTGTCTAAAGTGTCCGTTTGGATGGTCTTGTGTGCATGGCGTATTCCATACGTGTGCTCGTACGTTTTGGGAAGACAGTCGTGACTGGACACGATTGTAAGCGGTGGGGGTGGGGTGAAGGGTGTGGAAGGGTTTGGGGGAGGGGCGTTGCCTCTGTGTGTGTGCCATTTGTTTTAAGTACGTGATGGGTCTGGGATCTTGTGCTGTTGTCAGGGGGACAGTGGAAACACCGTGTTCGCACGGACACGCAGGCACGCGCACACACACACACACACACAAACACTCGCACATACACCCATACGTTTCCATACGCCTAGGCTCGGGAAACATCCTAGTAGTTACGTCTAGAAACAGGAAAAATAAGAAAAATTACGTCTACTTTTTCAGTCTGTACCCCTGAAGATGGCAATTAAAGCCGAAATTTGGGGAAATCAATCGGGGAGTAGGATTTTCATGACCTGAAAACCCTTCTTGTCGACCTTTCAGTAAATGGCGCCTGGTTCGGTTGAGGTAGGGCGGCAGAAGAGAGGGTTGGAACCTGCCTGCCTTAACGCAGTGCCTTCCACACTGCGACCACAGCTCTTAGGCTACAGCATTTCCTTCAATGCAACAACAGACACCAAATCGTTGAAACACTGGTCTTTTCTCGCAGTTTGCCACTTCCATTTCCACGCATGTTCCGTGCATGTGGTCATAACAACGTTTGACTTTGGGACTGTGCATGCACTGATCCTCACGTAATGAATTGAAGTGGATTTTTTTTCCAGTGTTCTCGTAGTGCGATATACACAGGTCATTGATTAATTGAAGTGGAATTTTTTTTTCAGTGTTCCCGTCGTGCAATATACACTGGTAATTGATTAATTGAAGTGGATATTTTTTCAGTGTTCTCGTCGTGTGTTTTACACAGGTCATTGATTAAATGAAGTGGATATTTTTTTCAGTGTTCACGTCGTGTGTTATACACAGGTCATTGATTAACTGAAGTGGATAATTTTTTCAGTGTTCTCGTCGTGTGTTATACACAGGTAACTGATTTAATTGAAGTGGATAAATGTTTTTCAGTGTTCTCGTCGTGCGATATACACAGGCACTTCATCTCTATACACAGCCGAGCTTTGACTGCTTTCAGGACGTGTTCATTCTGGACACCAAAGGGGCCCTGTTCGTATGGATTGGAATGGGACAACAGCCACCGAGAGGAAGAACGCCATGACTTATGCCCACGTGAGTCTCTTCAAGTTCTTCTTTCCTTTCTTGGATCTCTCAGCATGCGCGCGCACGCACTCACACACACTCACGCACGCACACACGGTTTCTTCATCCCTTTTCCCGACATCTTGAAATACACCACTATAGTTCCATGGGTCTGCCATAATTCACTTTGTACTAACAGGGCAAAACACCGACTGCAGTTAATTCACCTTTGTACTAACAGGGCAAAACACCGACTGCAGTTAATTCACCTTTGTACTAACAGGGCAAAACACCGACTGCAGTTAATTCACCTTTGTACTAACAGGGCAAAACACCGACTGCAGTTAATTCACCTTTGTACTAACAGGGCAAAACACGACTGCAGTTAATTCACCTTTGTACTAACAGGGCAAACACCGACTGCAGTTAATTCACCTTTGTACTAACAGGGCAAAACACCGACTGCAGTTAATTCACCTCTGCACTAAAAGGGCAAAACACCGACTGCAGTTAATTCATCTTTGTACCAACAGGGCAAAACACCGACTGCAGTTAATTCACCTTTGTACTAACAGGGCAAAACACCGACTGCAGTTAGTTCACCTTTGTACTAACAGGGCAAAACTGTGACTGCAGTTAATTTCACCTTTGTACTAACAGGGCAAAACAGTGACTGCAGTTAATTCACCTTTGTACTAACTGGGCAAAACAGCAACTGCAGTTAATTCACCTTTGTATAACGGGGCAAAAATCGACTGTAGTTAAGAAAGTACAGGGATCGATCAAAGCTTATAAACATGGGCGCAAATGTTACTTTAGAAGAAACATCAATATATTTGTAAACACTTCTTTCGATTTAAAAAACAAAAAGAACAGATGCCAACAATTCTGTGATCCATGTTGCCGACCACGAGGAAATCTGTGTGTGTGTGTGTGTGTGCTGACTGTGCAGAAGTATCGATGGAGACAGACCATCCGCTGGTCCCTGTCACCGTCCTGTCTGAAGGCTGCAAGAACGTTCTCTTTGAAACGGCTCTGGCCGCCTAGAAGTCACCACTCTGTACCACCCCACCCCCCCTTCCTGTCCAGACTTCCCTGTGGAAAGAACACCAGTGGATCCTTTAACACCGACCTGTGCTGAAAGACTTGATCAACGCCAGATTTATCTTCTCTCTCAGAGCTGATATAAATTACCTGTAAACGTTAACATTCTGTGAAAATGACTGTTGCCTTTCTACAATGTGCTATCATTTTTTTCTCTCATTACATCACCCATGCCACTTAAGAGCGATGTTACTCACACACTGCCGATTCCCATTCCTCCATCCATGTCACATCAAGCTTGTGCTGTTGCAGGCCCCCCCCCCCCCCCCCCCTCCACCTGACATTAGGTGTTGGGTAAACAAGAGGCATCTTGCCAGAGGAGACACTGCACTGCTGCAGGTACTTTGAACCCATTCAGTGGGGCCAGTTCCATCCAACATATACAAAACGGAGCACCTTCTAACAGCCCTCCTACTGACCATTGCCTCGACGGGAACCAGCCGTGGGAGCATTTCCTTCTGAAACAGCTCCACATCCGTCCGACAGTACTACTCACCTGAAATTGCCAGTGCCAAAGATGTTCACACCAGCTCGCCATAGATGTTGCAGGAAAGTGAAGTCTTCATGAGACTGGGCTATGCAGGGCCACAGAATGGGAGACTGAAATGATGCATCAATGTTGATTAAAGAGGACAGACGACAAGACAAGGGCTGTACAGCCGCCATGGCCAAATGGGAGACTGAAATGATGCATCAATGTTGATAAGGAGGACAGACGACAAGACAAGGGCTGTACCAGCCGCCATGGCCAAATGGGAGACTGAAATGACGCATCAATGTTGATAAGAAGAAGAAGAAAAAGATATGTTGCTTATAGCCCAGCCGACCGCAAAGGGCCACATCAGGGCTGTCACCACGTTAAAATCAACTCACCAGTTATTAAAAAAAAAAAAAAAAAAAATTAAAAAAAAAAAAAAAATTAAAAAAAACAAAAAAAACACCCTTTCACACATTTTAAATTACATCGTCTAGAAAACGTACCAGAAAAACTTCGTTAAAAATCTTTCTTCCGTAAAAACTTAAATCGGATGAAAAATGTTAATCTCTCTCAAAAAAACTCAAGGATCACATTCAGGCGGAACATCCCTGAACAGGATCTTCATGGACTCCGCTGTAAAATGTTTGTGTCTCACATCGTGCAAGTCCCAACACTCTAAAAGAACATGTTTCATTGTGAGTGGCGCATGACATGGAATGCACCACGGAGCTTCTTCACTCTTTAAAGGTAAGAATGGGTAAAATACGAATGGCCGGTGTGCAGCCGGCACAGAACCGTTTCCTCTTTACGACCTCCGACGTAGATGGGAGGAAATCCTTAAGGTTTGGACGGATCTGAAAGAGTTTGTTATTCATCTGTGTGTTCCAATCCTCCTGCCAGAGGTCTCTCACATAATCGTTAATTTTGGGTTTCACATCTGAGCAGGGGATATAAGTGTTGGACAGTTTCTCTCTTGTGGCGTTCTTGGCTAAACGATCAACCATTTCGTTCCCGCCGATGCCAACATGACAGGAACCAAGCAAGAGTAATGTTGTAAACCGTCCGCCTTCAACTTGCTACAAAGTTCAAAAAAAGTAAAAGTTCTGGATGCTGAGGTTGCGGCCAGCTATGGCCTCCAAGCTGACAGCGAATCCGACAGAACCAGAAAGTCCCTCTTCGAAGAATGTGAGATTATCTTCAAAGCCAGTACCAGAGCAGTAAGTTCAGCAGAATAGACAGAAGCATCGAAATGGATATGTTCCAACAGTATCTGAGAAGGAGCCCCAGGGCAGTAGGCTGCACAGGCCACTCCATCTTCAGACTTGGAACCGTCAGTGAAAACTTTTTGATAGGATGGGAATTTCGAACAGAGCTCAGCATACACGCCTTGTACGCCAGAGAGCTGGTAGACTCTTTACGAAAAGCTGCAAGATCGAAACGAATCTCTGGTGTGAA
Organism: Conus ventricosus; assembly: GCA_018398815.1. NCBI lineage: Eukaryota > Metazoa > Mollusca > Gastropoda > Neogastropoda > Conidae > Conus > Conus ventricosus. The sequence continues at coordinate 96,708,763 of CM031604.1, forward strand.
AAAGGTCCACGGAGGTTGATCCGGAAACTTGGAAAATCCGACACAACTCCTAGGTCTAGACTGCATTCCGCACGTGAGGCTGCATACGAAGACCAACGGCGGAATACAGTTAGGGTTGGTTTCGAATTTGTTTTGAAACTGAGGGTCAAGACACAGTCATAGGCAGGATTCTGCGGTTCTGAGAACAGTCGGATATTAATAATTTAAAGACAGTTTCAGCCTGCAGTTGGACAGTGAAGGTTCACCCGCCTCTGCGTACAGGCTGTACACAGGGGTGGTGCGGAACGCTCCAAGACAGAGACGAAGCCCTTGATGGTGGATAGGGTCCAAGAGTTTGAGGTAAGACGATCTTGCGGAGCCGTACACAGCACAGCCGTAGTCCATTTGGAACGGACCAGGGCTCATGTAGAGGTGCAGCAAAGTTTTCTTATCAGCGGCCCAGTCGGTGTGCGCTACGACCCGCAGATATTCAGAGCTTTCTGGCAAGAAGTTTTGAGGTTTTTGATGGGCTGAGAAAGTTGATTTTTGGGTCAAAAATAACTCCCAGGAATTTGGCTTCTTTTACAACTGGAATGGTGGACTTGTCCAGACGAATTTCAGGATCAGTAAAGAATCGACGAAAATTGTGAATGAATTGACTGAGTTTTGGTACGGGAGAACGTAAACCCGCTTTCCTCAGCCCACTGTTGGATTCTGTTGACACAAAGTTGGAGTCGCGCTGTACGCTGGCGTAAGAAGCTCCAACTGCATACAGCGCGAGTCGTCAACAAACAGAGAGGACTCAGTGCCCTGGCTTACCGATTGGACAATGTCATTTATTTTAATACTGAAAAGGGCTGGAGAAAGGATGCTCCCCTGAGGAACACCCAACTCCTGCCCATGGATGTCAGAGAGTGTGGTGCCAACACGCACCTGGAACTGTCGATCGGCTAAAAAGTTTCTGAATGAACAGAGGCAGGTGACCCCGGAAAACCAAGTCTGTGCAGGTCCATGAGGATTCCTGCTTTCCACGTGGTGTCGTACGCCTTTTCGAGGTCGAAAAAAGATTGCAACCACATGCTGCTTGTTAACAAAGGCGTTTGCGGATGGTGGTTTCCAGACGGATTAGATGGTCAACCGTCGAGTGGTACTTCCGGAAACCGCACTGTTCACTGGCCAAAAGACCATCGGTTTCCAGCTTCCACATCAGACGGGAGTTGACCATCTTTTCCATCAGCTTACAGAGGCAGCTGGGTCAGAGCGATTGGGCGATAGTTGGAAGGGTTGGTAAGGTCCTTTCCAGGCTTTGGAATGGGAATGATCAGGGCTTTCCGCCAGGAGGGCGGAAAGGACCTGTGGTCCAGATATGGTTATAAACTTGGAGAAGAGTTGGAGACAGCTTTCTGGAAAATGTTTCACAACCTGATATTGAATGTCATCCAGACCAGGGGCAGAATCAGTGCAGGTTTGTAAAGCTAATTTGAGTTCAACGATTGAAAAAGGAAGATATAGGTTTCAGAGTTGTCTGATGTGAAATTGCATGAGATTTCTCTCTAATCTCTTTGTTTCTTAAAAGACTCCAGATTTATTTGAAGATGAGGAGTTCTGTTGGATGGTGGAGGCCAACAGATTGGCAACAGCTTGTTTGTCAGTGATCAGAGCATCGGCAAGTTTCAAGTGATGAATGGAGGGGTTGGTGTTCTTCCCTTTGATTTTTCTAATGATGTTCCAAACTTTTTTCTTGGAAGTTTTAGATGTCAGCCTGGAGCAGAAGCTTCTCCAGGACCGACGTTTACTGATTTTAAAAGTGTATCTCGATTTAGCACGGAGTTTCTGATGGGCTCGAGCGTTGGGACCTGAAGGTCGTTGGTATACCGACGCTGAGCCCGTTTGCGAACTTTGGAAATTTGTTGGCAGTCTGAATCGAACCAGGGTTTTTTTTGGCATTTGAAGTTTTAATCGGAAGACACTGGAATACAGGCTTTAGCACATTTGATTACAGTGTTAGTCAGAGATTCTGCTGGGTCTGGACTCTGAAAAAAATCAGTGTCCTGGAATTCTTTTGAAATAGTGGTTGCAAATAGATCCCAGTTTGCTTTCATATAATTGAGATGTTGAGAGACAGAGACGTGTTCGTTATTACAGGTTGTAGAAGGACAGGGAAATGGTCACTTCCGTGCAGATCGTCATGGACAGACCACTCATAGTCACAGGACCAGCGAGGGGTCACAAAACCGACAAATCTAAACACGAAAGTGAACCTGTGGAAGAGTGGAGGTAAGTTGCAGATCCGTCGTTCAGACAACACAAATCTAAATCCGAAAGGACATCTCAATTAGCAAACCTCTGGATGACGTACTGACACTACCCCAAGAGGATGTGACCGTTAAAGTCACCCAACAGCAAAAAAGGTCGAGGAAGTTCTCTCATCAGACTGACAAGGTCCTGACGACAAACCGGGACAGAAGGTGGGAGATAAAAGGGAACAGATTGTCACAGTCTTGTGGAGAGTGACTCTCGCAGCTACAGCCTGAAGGGAGGTAGACAAAGTGACAGGACTATACAACAAAGTTTTGTGTAGGAGAAGGGCAACACGCCCGACAGTCCCAACGTGGATGGTTGTGCAGGTTTCGAAAGAATATTAAAGCCAGAAAGAGTAAGGTCTTCTGACTTTGAATTTGGGTTTCCTGAAGAGCCACGACGGAAGGTTTTAGAGATTGACACAGAAGCTGCAGCTCCTCGAAGTTGGAATTTAGTCCACGGATATTCCAATGGAATATTGTACTATCCATGGTGCAGAGGGTGAAAAGGAGAGAGATCAGGTCATCTCCTCATCAACGTCTGCCTCCATGGAGCGAATTTGTTATTCAGCTTCACTGGAGTGCGTTGGTCTACAGACCTGCTGGCAGACTTGCCAACAGGCGAAGAAGGTCTGGATTTGGGAGATGGTGGAGGTTTCTTCCTCATCTCCACCATCTCCACACTGGGTTGAACTCCCTTGCCCGCACGGGCACTGGAAGAGGAGTTCGAGGTAGGGGTGCTGGTTTTTTAATCTGCCCAGCAGCAGATGTTGTAGCCTGCTGGGCAGTCTGAGGGGTGGCGGATTTTTGCCCAGCAGCAGATGGAGTAGACTGCTGAGCAGTCTGGGGGGTGGCAGATTTTTTGCCCCACCAGGGGCACCTACTTGGGTTGGGAGGCGGTGGACTTGCTTCCACCAAAGCTTATCGTCTTCCTTGCAAAGTTTTGGTGAAAGTAAAATCGTCAGTCTGGCAGCAGACTGAACGAGTCGATACTTTTTTTACCGCGAAGCGTATGAAGATGCTGTTGGCATCTGACTGCCAACAACCTGCCTGCGGGCTTCAAAAAACGAGATCTTCTTTCCGTTTTGACCTTTTGGATGGTTGACTCTTGTACCAGACAGGGCAGTTGCGTGAAGAGGAGGGGTGGTCGCCACCGCAGTTTGCACAATGCGCCGGGGTCTTTACATGGCCCATCATGGGTTGCCTTGCAACAAACCCACACACCTCCTGCCCAGAACAACGGTCTCTGACATGACCCAAACTTCTGGCATTTGAAGCAACGCATGGGAGATGGAACATACATTTGTATACGGACATTCAAATATCCTACTTTGATGACAGGAGGTAGCACAGGGTTGCAGAATGTCAGAAGAGGGTGTTGGTGGCCACTCTTTCTGCACCTTTTTTCACTGTCACCCTATGCACTCTGTCACACCCTGGGATGCCAGCTCCGCCTTGATTTCTGCCTCTGAGACACCTCGAAGATATGGGCAACGAATGACTCCTTAGAGGAATTCAGCTGTTTATGGGGGGTCACCCGGATCTCTCGGTCTACCAGCTTTGTAGCTTCAGCAGCTGACTCTGATTGTTTTTTACTTTTACATGGATGAGAAATGTGCCGTTTCTGAGTCGCTTAATGGACTGTGGGTCTCCTGCAATACCTTGGAAGCCCTTCTGTATTGCAAATGGGCTTAATGCAGAAAGAGGTTTGTCCTGCTCCTTACTTTCCATGATCAACCAAGAGGACCAAAATCCTGACAACTGCCTTGTTTCATTTTCAGAATCAGAGTCTCCATCGGATCCTGTGACGACCTTTGCGAAAGTAACTGAACTTTCCTTTTTTTGGGGGGATGATTTTTGATGGAAGTCATATTTTTAGGCAAAAATTTCATCTCTCCCTTACCCACCCACCTTGGAGTCCAACTAAGGGGCCAGGGCCAAGAATTACTGTCTTGACCCCTTCCAGGCTTCAGGAGAGACATACAACAGACAAAAACCTACGAACCCTATCCCCCTGATCATGCTCAACTCCCGGGAACAGAGAGCTGAGCACTGCAGGGGTTACCTTGGCCAGCCGGAGAAATGCCTGTTTTGACCCAGCCCAAGAAGGGAGCCGATTAGTACACCCGGGCCAAAGTGTACTCCCTGTCTAGGAGAGGTCCGAGCCAAAGTGATGTGTTGAGAGCGCTGGCCCTCTCAATCACCAGGATCTCATTCCCCTCGACACAGGTCGCACCGCACGGCAAACACGGCGGATTTAAGGGACCACAGAGAGAAAAGGAGTGTGCAAAAGAAGACTTGAAGGGGAGACGAAGATAGAAAGGGCCAAATAAAGGCAGAAAACAAGAAAAGGAGAAAGGCGGGTTACTCTTAGTCAGGATCCTCACCCTTAGCCTATCTGACATGGGGAAGCCCTACCAGGGGCATCAACTCTTACCACGTTACGCTTAGGCCAGACGGCATCTTCACCTCTCAGGCCTAGAAGCAGTTTGAAAAAAACAGCCTATAGCCAAGTATTGATGCCCCGCCAGCAAAGCCTAAGGGATCACTGGACCGCGCAGCCCTCCGACCACGGCAGGTCGCAACCCCGGAGGGATCAATGTTGATAAGGAGGACAGACCGACAAGACAAGGGCTGTACCAGCCGCCATGGCCAAATGGGAGACTGAAATGACGCATCAATGTTGATAAGGAGGACAGACGACAAGACAAGGGCTGTACCAGCCGCCATGGCCAAGTGGGAGACTGAAATGACGCATCAATGTTGATAAGGAGGGACAGACGACAAGACAAGGGCTGTACCAGCCGCAATGGCCAAATGGGAGACTGAAATGACGCATCAATGTTGATAAGGAGGACAGACGACAAGACAAGGGCTGTACCAGCCGCCATGGCCAAGTGGGAGACTGAAATGACGCATCAATGTTGATAAAGAGGACAGACGACAAGACAAGGGCTGTACCAGCCGCATGGCCAAATGGAGACTGAAATGATGCATCAATGTTGATAAAGAGGACAGACGACAAGGCAAGGGCTGTACCAGCCGCCATGGCCAAATGGGAGACTGAAATGACGCATCAATGTTGATAAGGATGACAGACGACAAGACAAGGGCTGTACCAGCCGCCATGGCCAAGTGGGAGACTGAAATGAGCATCAATGTTGATAAGGAGGACAGACGACAAGACAAGGGCTGTACCAGCGCCATGGCCAAGTGGGAGACTGAAATGACGCATCAATGTTGATAAGGAGGACAGACGACAAGACAAGGGCTGTACCAGCCGCCATGGCCAAGTGGGAGACTGAAATGAGATCAATGTTGATAAGGAGGACAGACGACAAGACAAGGGCTGTACCAGCCGCCATGGCCAAATGGGAGACTGAATGACGCATCAATGTTGATAAGGAGGACAGACGACAAGACAAGGGCTGTACCAGTCGCCATGGCCAAGTGGGAGACTGAAATGACGCATCAATGTTGATAAGGAGGACAGACAAGACAAGACAAGGGCTGTACCAGCCGCCATGGCCAATGGGAGACTGAAATGACGCATCAATGTTGATAAGGAGGACAGACGACAAGACAAGGGCTGTACCAGCCGCCATGGCCAAATGGGAGACTGAAATGACGCATCAATGTTGATAAGGACAGACAGACGACAAGACAAGGGCTGTACCAGCCGCATGGCCAAGTGGGAGACTGAAATGACGCATCAATGTTGATAAGGACAGACGACAAGACAAGGGCTGTACCAGCCGCCATGGCCAAATGGGAGACTGAAATGACGCATCAATGTTGATAAGGAGGACAGACGACAAGACAAGGGCTGTACCAGCCGCCATGGCCAGTGGGAGACTGAAATGACGCATCAATGTTGATAAGGGGACGACGACAAGACAAGGGCTGTACCAGCCGCCATGGCCAAATGGGAGACTGAAATGACGCATCAATGTTGATGAGGACAGACGACAAGACAAGGGCTGTACCAGCCGCCATGGCCAAGTGGGAGACTGAAATGACGCATCAATGTTGATAAGGAGGACAGACGACAAGACAAGGGCTGTACCAGCCGCCATGGCCAAGTGGTTAGCGTCATGGACTCCCGGCTGGGAGGTCACGGGTTCGATTCCTATCGGCGCCATGTGGGTTTTTCTGCCCCAACCGGCCCCTACTCAGAGTGAGATTGCCACAGGCTCATTATGGAAGACTGGGACCACACAGTCGAGTTCCATCCACTTAACGATGTGTGTCTCCGAGAGTGTTCCTCAATTTTTTTAACACTGCCGGTGTCTATCTCTTGGACCTGGTTGACGCCAGGATATATTATGAAAGTAGGCAGTCTCAGACCGGAATGGAATCAGTAGCCTCATCTTCATCATCATCATTGACCTGCACTATAAAAAACTTAAATAAAATTTTTTTTAAAAGGACAGGAGGCTGTACTCGGGGGCTTCCCTTCAGCACATCAACATTGCTCTTTGCTGCCACGCTTGAGGGATCGAGCTTTCACCCCGCTCTTACCCCCTCCATTTGACTGCCCTCACTTTTAAATCACATTGCTATTCTTCTTACCCCCTCCATCTGACTGCCCTCACTTTTCAATCACATTGCTATTCTTCTTACCCCTCCATCTGACTGCCTCACTTTTCAATCACATTGCTATTCTTCTTACCCCCTCCATCTGACTGCCCTCACTTTTCAATCACATTGCTATTCTTCTTACCCCCTCCATCTGACTGCCCTCACTTTTCAATCACAATCAGGGTTGCATCTAGAAATTTCTTAAAATGGGGGGCATTGCCCCCATTGGTATGAAAATTTGGGGGGATCTGGAAGCAATAAGGGGGGCTTGAGTAAAGGAACACATATTTAGTTTTAAATTAACTTTTCACATAAAATCACATTTTCAATGAAAAAGGTTTTCTACCTTGCAAAATTTCTGCACTCCTTTTCTTCTGTAACAATGTTTACTCCTTTTCTTGAGAAAAATAATACTGTCATAATGTTCATCCTTTTCTTGAAAAAATAACTGTCCCACTGCACACTCCTTTTCTCCAAAAGTCAATACTGTCAACTGAACACTTGCAATGCAAGTTATTTTTGCCATCCAGTACGCACAAGCAAACCTAGTCAACGATTTCTTTTTTCTGATAAACACTGTCTTTGTAGACGGGAATTTCTTTTCTGAGTGAAATGTCTTGACGCTTCCTTGGGGGCAGGGACGACGGACGACTAGCTTGACGTCGAAAATTCCGACAACCCTTGGAAAACTTTTCTTTTTTTTGCTTGAAAAGCACCAGTCACAAACATCACTTTTGCTTCATTACGAACGAAGCCAAGCTACTCTTCGTCCAACTGTCCATAAAATCATGTTCGCTGTTTGCCGGGGGTTTTTCGGAGACACGCAGCACGTTCAATTTTTTGATTTTGGGCAACTTCACAGTCTTGATAAACCAAAATTCAAAATCACTTTTGACACGATCAAAAACGCCGCAGCCAAAGAGGAACGGTTTGCAGGTTGCTTTTCGTCTTTTTCCAAACGCCTCTACTCAGTATCACTGTTCCGTTTTTCTTTTCCGATGAACGCTTGAAATAACCAAAATCGACGCCAGATTTCGCAGTACACGCTAAAAACCAAACCCGGGCCCGGAAGTTGGAAAATTTTAAGGGGAGCCCTTGTTTGGCTGAAAAGATGAAAAGACCCAATCAAAATACTTCTTTTCTCGCTTCGAAAGTAAGCATCTCGCTTGACTCGCGCTACAACGCACTCGTTACTTTCTTTTTTCGAGCGATCTTTTCGCTGCGGTTTTTTTCCAGATTGGGGTTTTTTTCCCCCAGCGGGGTTGGATTTTTTTCGGGCATGCCGATAATTTTGCGGGAACCCGCAAAGCCGCGCTCTAGATCAACCCTGCCTTTGCATTCTTCTTGCCCCCCCACTACCCTGCCCTCACTTTTCAAACACAGCTATTCTTCTTACCCCCCCCATCTGCTGCCCCACTTTTCAAACGCATTGCTATTTTTTTTACCCCCCCCACTGACTGCCCTCCTCTGACGGGGCCCCCTCTGACGCCCTCCATCTGACGGCCCTCCATCTGACGCCCTCCATCTGACGGGCCCCCCATCGACGGCCCTCCATCTGACGGCCCCCATCTGACGGCCCCCCATTGACGGCCCTCCCTCGAGCCCTCCATCTGACGGCCCTCCATCGACGGGCCCCCCATCTGACGGCCCCCCTCTACGGCCCTCCTCTGACGGGCCCCCATCTGACGGCCCTCCACGACGCCCTCTCTGACGGCCCCCTCGCCCCTCCATCTACGCCCCCACGACGGCCCTCCATCGACGGGCCCCCCATCTGAAAGGCCCTCCCTACGGGCCCCCCATCTACGGCCCTCCATCTGACGGGCCCCCCATCTGACGGCCCTCCATCGACGGCCCTCCACGACGGCCCTCCATCGACGCCCCCATCTGACGGCCCTCCATCTGACGGCCCTCCACCGACGGGCCCCCCATCTGACGGGCCCCCCATCTGACGGCCCTCCTCTGACGCCCTCCATCTGACGGGCCCCCATCTGACGGGCCCCCCATCGACGGCCCTCCCTCTACGCCCCCATGACGGCCCCCACTGACGGGCCCCCACTGACGCCCTCACTTTTCTTCTTTCCATTGTCCTGCTTGTGCTCTTTCGTGTCATCCTAACAGCAAGTCACCTAAGACAGCAATGTCCCTGAAGACAGCAATGTCACCTAAGACAGCAATGTCAGCCGAAAACAGCAATGTCAGTCTAAGACAGCAATGTCAGCCGAAGACAGCATGTCAGCCTGAAACAGCAATGTCAGCCTGAAGACAGCAAAGTCATCTGAAAACAGCAATTCGCCGAAGACAGCAAGTCAGTCTGAAGACAGCGTTTATAATCGCCTTAAGACGGCAAGTCAGTCCCGAAGACAGC
>CM031604.1:96718087-96720587 GCA_018398815.1 Conus ventricosus
GATCAGAAAAGGCACCACTGAACACCACCGAATGACTTGGCAACAGTGCAATGTCTCCTCTGGTGGGTTGCCTCATGATGGCTTGACATTGACTGCTCCCTGTGGATTGCGGTGCCGGGGCTGTGAAGGGCCAAGCTGGCTGTGGCAGTGGAAGGTGGTCAGAATGAGTGGCGTGGGTGCAGTGACACTGAGGTGGCACAGAAGATGGGACAGAACAAAACTGTTAAGAAATTGACACACAAATGGAACTTGTACACAGAAACGCCAAGTAGTGCCAGACCAATTTTTGCAGAAGCTGCAAGTCGAGATCAGAGAACAGTTTGTACAAGAGACATGGGTCTTATGCGAGTCATCAGTAGAACACCATTTTCGACAAGCGGAGCAAGTATGGGAGGCTGTGAAAGTAATAGGTTTAGAAGCCAGCTTGGGAGACTCAAGGTGAACAACAAAGACCATGACTGTTGTTGTAACGAAGATACAGTGCAACTTTCAAGAATATTCCAGCCAAGAAGCCAAGACTGAGCAGTCCCCCTTCAGAAGGGAAGGCTGATTTGTCAACGGTTGCTTGTGGGAATCTATATGAAATTGAAAATGAAATCAGAAATTCAGAGAGCCATGAAAGATGTATTCCTTTGCCAAGAAAAGGAGAAACTCAGCTCTTTTGTAATGCAAATGTTGTGAGCTGACTTAGGGTGAACAGTGGATGGCTTAGTTGGGAATTGAGGTGAGATTAGATCCCTGCTCTCCTGTGCAATCTGAAAATGTTCAGATATGCGCCACCTGATGTGAGTTTTTAGTTCTTAAAAGAGATTAAGATTTTCATCTAATCTTAAAAAAATTATGGAAGAGAGACTTTAGTTAAAGCAATTTCAGCAGGTTTTTTTCAAACATCAGTGTAGAGAGTGAGCAATTTCTGCATGTTAAAAAATAACCTATTGTAATAACATGTGTATGTGACATTTGTTTTGGTAACATCTGTGTTGAGAGTGACTTTGATAAGGTGACAGCCCAAATATTGCCCTCTCTGGTCAGCTGGCTATTCACAATATGAATTGAATGAAATACTCTCAGGTGTTATTAGTACTGTGTAACATATGTGGACTGGCCAGCTTGCAGTGAGAGCTCCTTGATGAAACTGAAACTGCATTACTGTCCTAGTGGTGTTTGAGCAATTCTAGGTACTAAATGTGCTGTCTGTGTGATGTTGTGAACTTTCTCAGGTACTGCAATGTGCTGTCTGTGCAGTGATGAACCTTTGCAGGGTATTGTGCTGTCTGTGCAGTGATGAACCTTTGCAGATATTGTGCTGTCTGTGCAGTGATGAACCTTTGCAGATATTGTGCTGTCTGTGCAGTGATGAACCTTTGCAGGTATTGTGCTGTCTGTGCAGTGATGAACCTTTGCAGGTATTGTGCTGTCTGTGCAGTGATGAAACCTTTGCAGATATTGTGCTGTCTGTGCAGTGCTTGAACCTTTGCAGATATTGTGCTGTCTGTGCAGTGCTTGAACCTTTGCAGATATTGTGCTGTCTGTGCAGTGATGAACCTTTGCAGATATTGTGCTGTCTGTGTGATGAACCTTTGCAGATATTGTGCTGTCTGAACAGTGCTTGAACCTTTGCAGATATTGTGCTGTCTGTGCAGTGATGAACCTTTGCAGGTATTGTGCTGTCTGTGCAGTGATGAACCTTTGCAGGTATTGTGCTGTCTGTGCAGTGATGAACCCTTTTCAGGTATTGTGCTGTCTGTGCAGTGATGAACCCTTTTCAGGTATTGTGCTGTCTGTGCAGTGATGAACCTTTGCAGATATTGTGCTGTCTGTGCAGTGCTTGAACCTTTGCAGGTATTGTGCTGTCTGTGCAGTGATGAACCTTTGCAGGTATTGTGCTGTCTGTACAGTGATGAACCTTTGCAGGTATTGTGCTGTCTGTGCAGTGATGAACCTTTGCAGATATTGTGCTGTCTGTGCAGTGATGAACCTTTGCAGATATTGTGCTGTCAGTGTGGTGTGTGAACCTTCCCAGGTGCTGCAGTGTGCTGTCTGTGTTGTGCATGAACTTTGCAGTTATAGTATTGTGCTGTCTGTGTAGTGCATGAACCTTTGCAAATATTGTATTGTGCTGTCTTTGTGGGGTGTGTGAAGCTTCCTAGGTACCGCAATGTGCTGTCTGTATAGTGGCATGAATCGTGGCAGGTATTATGTTGTCTGTGTGGTGTATGAGCCTTCTCAGGTACTGCAGTGTGCAGTTTGTGTAGTGCATGAATCTTCGCAGGTATTGTTTTGTGCTGTAAACCTTCACAGGTACTGTGTGGTGTTTTGAACCTTCACAGGTATTGTGTAGTGTTGTTTGTGTGCTATGTGAACCTTCCCAGTATTGCAGTGTGCTGTCTGTGTGCTTTGTGAACCTTTCCAGATTCTGTGTAGTACTGTCTGTGTGTTGTGTGAACCTTCCCAGGTACTTTGTAGTGCTGTGTGTGTGCTCTATGAACCTTCCAGGTAC
>CM031604.1:96725587-96759671 GCA_018398815.1 Conus ventricosus
ATTTGAATTTGCGATAGAAATAGTAGTAGTGATTGGAAATGAAGTATTATTATAATTTGATAATTGTTTACTTATTACTGTTAGGCCTACTACCATTACTGTTATCAGTAGTGTTATTTTGCTTGTAGGCCTAGTAATTATGTTATCCTCTACGTTTCCCTTAATTAGGCCTACGTTGCTCTACATGCAACCATAGTACATATAAAATGTACAACAATGAAGAAATATGTGTGTATACAACGGTGTAAATACGACCCTTTACAAATGCCAACTTTCGTTCACAAAGATGCTTGCCAAAGTTTGACCTACTTCGGCTTAAAAGCACATCAGCCAACGACGCACGCACGCGCAGGCCGTCGACCGGTCGCAAAGTCTGTCAGAAATTTTAAACACCATGCTTAATTATGGTACTCACAGAGCTGGTCGAAATGCCAGTTTTTTTCACATTCTCAAGTACTCACTGAGCTATTGCTGACACACAGAAATTATAGTCTAAAAACAACTGCACAGTAAATATAACTTAATGATGTTGCACAGGTCTCGAAGCGTCCCCACTCACACACACGCAGTACAGCGTCTTCGCTGAGCGCGTCTGGAAGTGGGTGGCTGACTGGTTACTGCCTAGCTGGGGTCAAAAGGCAAAGCGCTGAGCGAACTTAATGCAGTTGCTCTGAGTGTACCTGCGGCGCCGTGAACTGGGAGTGAGCCACTCTAATCCAGAGGCTGCAGGAACGTTTCCAGGCAACAGGCGCAACAGAAGAACGCCCTTGCTCCGGATGTCCACGCAGTGCAATCATACTGTTACTGCCAGCACTCTGAGACTTGAACGGAGGGACAGGGACGTCGGCACCAGCACCATTGGCAACTGGCTACCGAGTTTGGCCTCCACTCAAGACGTGTACCATCAGGATCATCCTGACACCACCTCATCATCAGGCCTGTGTGGCCTGGTGTCAGCAACATCAGCTCCAATCCAGGCAGCAATGGTCCCAGGTCTTGTTTACTGATGGGTCCTGCTTCACTGTTGCCTTCAATGACGGCAGAAGACGGGTCTGGTGCAGGCAGGGAGTGGTTTGTAGACTGCACTGTTCGTGAGGTTGACCGCTATGGAGGAGGCTCATTGATGGTGTGGGGTGGCTTCCATGTCAACGGCAGAACACCTTTGTATGTCATCCAGGCTTCTATGACCAGACTGCGCTACAGGAATGAGATTGTTCAGCCTCTCATCCAGCCAGCTCTTCAAACCATGGGACCGAGGCAACCTTGCAGGACAATAACGCTCCTCCTCATCGAGCATGAGTCATCACTGACTTCATGCATCAGCAAGGAATCCCAAAGATGGACTGGCCTGCTCGTTCACCTGACTTGGCACCAATTGAACACGTGTGGGACGTTCTGGAACAAAGGGTGGCCAACAATCACCCCCCTCCTGCAGAAGTCAACCAGCTGGCACAATTTCTGCAACAGGAGTGGCAGAACATCCCACAGAACACTCTCAGGAATATTGTGCATTCCATGCACTGTCGCTGTCTTGAATGTCTGGCAGCTAACGAGGGTCACACCCAATATTGACTTTGTGGAAATGTGCTTACCTGATTCCTGACTTTTGAAAAGAGGGGTGTGGTGATTTGAACTTGTACTGTTACCCTGTTTTTGAATGAATTTGATAGCAACCTCTATGAAATCTTTGGTTAATGATGAAATTAACAATATCAAATTTTAAATTGCTTCATCTGTGCCTTTTCTGTCTTTGGTGGTGCTGTTGTGAGATGGCTCTTAACTTCTTGTGACTAGTATATATCATTCCATTTGGGATTATATACAGCACCATGTCAAACCAGATGCAAGCTGTAGCCAGTTTGCTTGCTTGTTTGATCAAATTTCACTGATAACATGGTAACAGAGAACACCTCAGACCATCTATGCACTACTGCTCCAATGTACAATTTGATTTTCGATCCTCATTCTAGATGTTTCTGAAAGATGTTTTGCTCTGTCTTGCAATGACTCTTTTCTATTTAGTCAGTTGTTAGTTGCTTCCTTCATTCTATGGCTAATGTGACCCCCATAGAAGTATTTGTGGGATAAGATCCTGCACGTTAAACCACCTGATGCTTATTAGTTCTCTTTAGTACTGCGTATCTTTTCTGCCTGCTACACCCCATCTCCATTTGTTGGAGCTGAAATTACAAGACAAGGACTGTACTCTGCTTCCTTTTATATGATAACTTGGTATCAACCAGACCTGATAAATGTACACATGTGCAGAGTTGGTAAGGAAATCTGAGAATTCCAGAGAGGCAACCATTAAGTGGTTGAAAGTTGACTGTGTGGTTTCATTTTGTCCATTCTAAGTCCATAGCACATGCAGCAAATCCACCCCCTTCCCCCCACCCCCAAAATATACAAAAGATTTAACATGCTAAAGGCATTGTTTCTGGTTATTTGTTTAAATCCTCTTGACCTTAGGGTTAGAAGCTGGTGTATGGCTATAACCATTTCATCATGTTACATGCCCAACAACAGAACTGCTCTGAAATAATCTTTGCTCGTAGTTTGCAGCACATGTTTGGAAAGCATGTTTGAGCTGCAAAGATTGTGACAAAGACCTTGCATTCTTCTGTCTGCTATAGTTTGTGAAACTTTCAAGAAACAGATCGCCCTCAGAGCCAGGATTTGTGCAAATGTGTTCCAGCTTGTAGACTTTCCTATAGTAATGCGGCTTTTTTGGTGTGTTTTTTTAATCTTTTTTTTTTTTAGAAATATTTATGGTTTGAATTTTGTTGTTGTTGTAAATTTTGCCATGCAAAATTTCACGTTACATGGACGATTCCTGTGCACAATCCAACATACATACAGTTGCAAGTATAATGCAGCAGAATCTGTGCAGCTAATGTGGCAGTGGTGACACTGTGTGGATGTTGCAGCTCCATGCCGCTATCTCACAGGCAGAGGATGTGGAGAGCCTTGGCCTGAGTCAGGGATGTGATCTGGTCAATAGCCTGAAGCAGCGGGTGGTGTCGCTGGCCAGCAATTGCGGGGTGATCGCCACTGTCCAGATGGCCGCACAGGCTACCCTGCAGAGCGGCTGGTCCATCCTCCTGCCCACAGCGGAGGAAAGGGCCAGAGCCCTGTCAACACTGCTGGCCAATGGAGGTAGGGGTTGAAAGAAGTGTGCAGTACTGAATTGTTAGTTAACATCTCCCTAGGGGTGCAAGTCTTCCAGATTAAGCCGGAATCCTGAGCAGAAAAAATATCAAAACTTTTTCCTCAGATTGGATAGATCATGTTTATGCAGACTGCAGTTTGATGACATTTTGTTGGGCTCCTTTCTGGTTTCTAGATATTTTGGGAAAATTACATTTTCTCATCCATACCTGTTCACTTAAATGCCTTATCTTCACTCAGCATGGAACTACACCATACATCAGGATTTCCCTAAAACAGAAGATTGGAGACTGGGGAAGTGACTTACCTCAGTTATGCATATGCGGCAGAGTTATGCTGCCCTTGTGAGTTCAAAATAATCAGAACTTCCTGCACTAGATCAGTTTTCTTCTTTTTCTCGGTGGAGGAATACGTTCTTTTTTGTCTGCATGTTTTCGCATGCTATGGATTCCCACAATTAGCAGAGATGATCTGCAGAAAATTCTTTATTTGGTGAAAGTTTGGCATCTGTTTCTTCGGCTGCTCTCCTCTCTTCTCTTTGTGAATCTTTACATCTTTTTTTAGTTTGGCTTGACACTCTTTGAGTGATGTTTGTGCTCCCAGTGATATTCGACCTTTTCTAACGAGAGCCCCTTTTCAAGGTGGTGCTTCTTTCAAGGACTTTCTCCCTAAAGTCACTGAGACGTTTTGAGAATTGGGCTTCGTTTCGGCCTCTTGTTTTATTCAGTCTCAGCGTTTATTTTCCTCTGCATCCTTTCAAAGGGATTCCTTTTGAAACCTGCAGCCCACTCAGAAGAAACCTTCCATATCCTTTTGTCCCGGAGTGGAGCCTCTAAGGCGGTTGGATGGCAAACTTTGTCACCCTCCGGCAGGTCCTGCGACAGCGTTGGCACCAAACTAACAGCCCTGCTGTTTCTTTGGATTCGTCAGTGAGGTGGAGAGGGGGGGATAAGCTGCATGGGCAACATCCTGTCCTCCATAGTACAGTGCCCAGGCGTATATCCGTCCATCCATCCACACTCACTCACTTGCACCTATGACCTGGAGAGGACACTCCAGCTTCGCTACTTGCATCGACACAACATGGGATGCAACAGATAACGGTTTTAAGTCAACACTCAATTGGCGTAGAGTGACGCCAGGGGTAGCTTCTGATGGTTGGAGAGATCTTCGCGTCTCACTGGACAGCTACTGCCCGCCTGAGCTCGGCAGCCCCCAGCCAATAAGGTGCTGTCCCGCCACAACCTGACTTCCTTATCGGGTGCATTGACTGGACAATACTGGGCCAACAAAAGAGAATCTTTAGGTCTTGTGAATTCTAAGTGTCCACAGTTTGAATGTCAATACTCGACTGTCTAGTTCCGCTGATTGGTCGTGCTGAATCAAGGTCATAGCAAAGATAAATGAAACTAAATGTCTGCAATTGTTTGTGGCGATGAGCTGCCGGATCAGGATCAGTTCACATGTAGGCAGATTCAACTCCATATTTACTTTTGCACATATTATTTAGCAACATAAAAAGTAGGTTTAAAATCAAACCATGGGACGAGGAGGTGGTCGAATCAAAATAAGAAATTACAAGAATACTATTGTCAGGATATTTTCAAGGTAGATGGCTTTAGCCTGAGGAAAATCAGAGCATGTGAAATGGGAGTCGAGAATTTCATTGAAGGCCTCAGGAAACTGTGTAACCTTGGAAGAGGAGGTAACGAATCAGAATCATCAGTTCCGGCAACAAAACAAGCATCGGAAAATGACTCATAATGACTGGCCAGGTTTTGCTGACTGCCGAAGTAGCTAAAGAGAATTCCAAGCTGGGAGAAAAATCATACTCATCATAAAGGTCAGCATCATACTCAATCTCTTCTCGCATGCAGACTTGTGTTTGCTTGCATCCATACTCATAACTCTGTTTGAGTGGTCAGAGTGCAACCTGTCCTCCCTGCCTGCAATGCCTGGGGTACACCCTATTGCACCGCTTACAATGCCTGGGGTGTGCCTAATTGCACCGGTAACACCCCACCCCCACCCCCCCACCCCACCCCCCACCCCCCTCAGGAGAGCGCTTCGTAGGCAACTCTCAAAGCTGGTATCGCTCCTTGGTGGCAAACTCTTCCATTGCCTACCTGGTTGTCTTTGGGAAACCAGCCGCTGTTCCAAAATAACTTGCTAGGGGATAGGGGTTGTAGAAGGTGCTGGGAGAGAGATGCTGGCCAGTCTTCATTGAACCGAGAAGCGATGTTGAAGCAGTGAAGCATGGAGCATTTGTTGTGACTCTAGCCAAAACTGGCAGACTGTCGAACGGAAAGCAAAACGCCGAGCACCAAGAAGAAGCTGGCAAACACTCACATGAGCTGCAGGAGATGAAAAAGGAACAGCCCATGCAGAAAACACAGGTCTCATGCTTATCGAGGGTTGAAACTGGTCTTTGACAGGAGTTGCAATTTCTGGAAAATGGAGATGAAGAAGAAATGTCAGCCAAATTGGTGTGCGCCAAGGCTCCTTGTAATGACGGCAATTGTAGAGCAGAGGCTAGCTGTAACAGCTTCTGTAAATTTTTCTGCATGAGTAGAAGGACATTCTTCTAGAGAAGGGAAAGTTTTGTCAAAGGAACGCTTCTGTGATTCCATGGTAGAGAATTTGAGACCAGAGAAAGAGCATGTTTCCTCGCCAAAGAAAGAAGAAAACTGAATTCTGGCAAGTAGAGTGGGTTGACATGTTGGCCAGGAGAGACCACTCCTGCATTCCTTGTGGTTTAAGGTAGAGTTAGCTCCCACTCTCCGTTTTGATGTATTTTTTTTTAGAGATCCTGATGAATAGCATGTTCCATGCCTAGTGGAGGTAGGGCATTTGGACAAATAAATATGAAGAAGGTGTGAGTTAGTTCCATTCTCTCCCACTTTTGATTTTGGAGCAATGCTGATGATAAATCAATGTTCCTTGCTAAGTGGGAAAAAAGCATTTGTTTGGATTGGTAAGTATGTTGTTAAAACAAATTTTAGTAGAAGAATTCCTCTTTAATTTGCCTTGTTAAGGCAGGAATGAGGGATAGGGGTGATGATGGTGGTGGGAGGTGTGGGTTGGGGGGCAAGTACTGTACCATTTTAACATTTCCATATTCTGTGATTACCTGTAACATGAGATGTGGTTGTGGTCTTTGTACAACATGTAAGATTAAGTAGGTTGGCAGCTTCTCTTGTGAGCTGTATGTGAAGCTGTACAATTGAGCCTTTCTGGTGAGATGTAGGAGTTGTGCACAGGGGTCGTGAGGCATCAGTGATGAGTTCGGGCCAGCGGTTCATGACAGACCTGTTGGTGAGCAGTCTGATGGCGGATGGAGGCTTGGAGATCTCGCTTAACATGGCTGTCAAGGCAGAGATCAAGGAGCTGGAAGAGAAGAAGGTAGTTTTCACTTTTACACAGTTACTGTTTGTCTCTTTCAAGTTTTGTTATACTCTTTTTTTCAACTCATACAGATGCAAGATGCAGTCAAGTGTCTACATGTTTTATTTTTGTTTATTTATTTATTTATGTTTGGATAAAATGTACAATGTTTCTTGCTGCATTGAGGGTATGTTGTTTTGTTACCCAATATGCTCAATGTTTCCTAGGGAGGAGATGGGGGGGGGGGGGGGGGGGTGGACCTTGCTATGGTCTGAAAGCAAGCATGGTCCAGCAATCCATGAGGCTGTGATATAGGGACATATTGGTGGACTCTAGGGACTTCTTTGGATTGGAAGGCTAGTTTTCCAAAACGCTGTTAGGCATGTATAGCCAAGTTGCAGACTGGCCTCAGCAGAAGGAATTGATGTCCATGGTAAGGTCTTCCATGTTGGACTGGCTAAAGATGAGGACTCTGATAAAGTGTAACTGTAACCCACCTTTTTCTTGTTCCGTCTTCCAACTTTGTCAAATCCCTGCAGTTCTTTCTCTTGATCTTTTATCACTGGTGATCAAAGTGTTTTGTGTGAAAATTATTACATCTTTTAAAGATTTTTTTCTTCTGTCCCAAACTCTGTGCCACCTCAGTGGCAGTGCACCCACACCGCTCGTACCGGCACCACTTCCACAGCCACACCCTGGTTGGTCCCGCCGCAGCCCCGGCACCAGCAATCCACATGGAGCAGTCAGTGTCAAGTCGTCAAGAGGCAACCCACCGGAGTAGACACTGCACTGCTGCCGAATCACTTCGGTGGTGTTCAGTGGCGCCTGCTCTGATCTAACATACGCAGGACACCACCTACTAAGCCCCCTACTGACGACAATAATTGCTTAGTCGCGGAGCCGGCATGAGTGAGCTCTCCCTCCAGAGGATGCCACCACGTCCGCCAGTGACAGCCCCCATGGACTCGCCGATACCGTGACCATGACGGAACCAAACCAAGGCCACAGACGTGGAGAGGACATCTAAACTGAGGTCACCATTTAGAGCAGGGCATGAAGGGCCACAGAATTTGAGACTTTTTTTTAATGCTGATTGATGAGAATGAGGATGATAAAGATGATGCTATGGATTTCCATTTCAGTCTGAGACTACATGACAGGGCTGTACTCTATGCTTCCTTTCATAATATATCCCAGCATCCAGGCCTGAGAGATACAGACACCTGCCGTATTGGTCAGGAAATTTGAGCAACACTCTCAGAGACGCATCCATTAAGTGGATGAAACTCAACTGTGTAGTCACAGTCTTCCCAGCTGAGTCCGTGGCAAACTCAACTCTGGGTCGGAGCAGAAAAATCCCACATGATATTTTTTGTTTTTTATGGAAAAGTTTATTGAAACAAATCAAAACAAATGCATTACCAAGAAAAAAATATTTGAGAAACTTTAATATTTTTACATAGTTATTGCTTTTAAAAAAAAGTAAAAAAATAAACTATTGAGAGTTAACTCACTTGGTGCTGGCAGTTTTTGTGTTTACTTTTCCACGAGACTTGACTATTTGTAACGAAAGAAACCCTGTTAGGATAAGGACATGAAACTTTCAAAAACTGGTTAAAAGCAGTTGGGGTGAAAATATCAAACTTCCTACCTTCATCCTTCATCTTCAAGAACCAAGTGAAAAATATCCTTTTTTCTTCATCCGATTTACACAAGTTCACACACAAAATAAACCAAGAAGAGGTATAAGAAAAGCTTTTCCCACCACTTATGGTCTTGTGGTTTAGAGGTTCCTCAGCTGGTCACTTTTGTCCTCCCCAGCCATGTTCTGAATGTGGTCCTGGGCAACCAGGTGTTTCCTGAGTTGCCCACAGCTTGTGGTCACATCTGTCATAGTGTGGGGGTTGACCTTGGTGGTGATGACATGGACTGGCTTCCTATCCACCTACTGCAGAACAGCAACAGCACCTGACACAACAGAAAAATAAATCATTATCAGTCTAAAAGATGGTTTTTTTTTTAAATATTTACTCAGCCATGCTGTCTCCTGAAAAATATAAGAATATGTCAATATGCTGTAATTATCATTGTCATTACATTCATAAGTGTGAGGGTGGTTGTGTATATGATTATGTGTACACATGTGATATATGTGTGTGAGTGAGATTAAAAAAAAAATGAAACAGTGATAGGATGATAACATAGTAAAATATACATACTTTGTCGGAAAGCCTGGACTTGACTGCATGGTGCTAGATAATGTGTTTTCATCTGGGGAAAATTGTTAAAAAGTGGAAGAGGGGTGGCATTCTTGTGATGTGAGTAAACCATGTTCAGCAGTGAAAAGTGGCACCGCAGGAACAAATTAAAGATCTTGATGCCAGTCCTGCATCACCAACCGCAAAAACTCTTCCTCTGTCATGTCCAGTACACACTTTCATCTCTGCTTGGCCTATGCTGCCAGATTGTTATCACCACCACCCATCTCCCTATCTCGCACGTCAGATATCAGTGCTGCTATTTCAAGTTCAGAATCCAAACTTCTCACCTCTACTTTCAATTAAATCCTCATTGCTTTATGTATGTGTGTGTGTGGTGTGTGTGTGTGTGTGTGTGTGTGTGTGTGTGTGTGTGTGTGTGTGCGCGCGCGCGCGAATGTGTTTATGTTTATGTGTATAAGTGAAAGTATGTACATGTGGATATGTATATTGACTTTTTTTTGTGTTATCGTTTAGTTGACTTCTCCTGCAGCAACTGTTGTGATTTGTCTCTGCGCACTGTCCTCTTTTTGCGCGCCTGTCAACTCTTGTAATGTTGCATTATAAAAAAAAAAAGAAATTCTCATTGCTGTCATCAAAATCTTCCTCAATGTCAGAACCTTCAGTCTGAAATAATTATAACACTTTTAATGCCGTGAAACACTGACTAAGATGACTTCTGTCCGAGCTTGGTTGCCCTGTAGTACTGAGTTGAGACGCTATTGCTGACATGCATTGAACACATGGACAGTGACTTCATAAACACCCTGTGGCTGGCTCGCCCGGCAAAAATTTCTACAACCATTGGTTGCTTTCGAAAGGGGAAAGGTCAATGAATATTCTAATTAGAACATGATGTCATTTGAGAGGCGGGTGCCACTCCAAAAATTCAATTCACACAAAACCTGATCATGGCCCTTCATCTGAAACGTGTGTGTGAGTTTGAGCCTCGATCGGGGCCTTTGTCCTAACAGAGTTAATGATCTTTTCCGTCTTCTACACCCCTTCAAGCCTTCTTTTCAACATTCTTTTTTTCTGAGGTTTTCTTAAGACCCATCGCATTTGTTGTGTGTTGCGACTTGTGATGGAGGGGAATGAGATCCAGCTGTGTTGTAAGAGAGTTAATGATCTTTTCTATGTTCTACACTTCTTCAAGTCTTATTTTCGACATTCTTTTTTTCTGAGGTTTTCTTAAGACCAAACTGCATTTGTTGTGTGATGTGACTTGTGATGGAGGGGAATGAGATCCTGCTGATTGAAAGGGCAGGTTCTGTATACAGTCTCTTTGGCGTGGATCTTTTTGAGACGGGAGATACGCACTGACCCATGTGTATCAGTTGGCTATCGCTGCATGAGGCTAGGTCGAGACAGGGAATTCCTTGGCAGACCAAGTTAACTCCTTTAGTGCTCTGCTGTCCATCTGTGGGAGTTAGGCATGATCAGGAAAGATATGGTTTGTTGGTTGCTGTTTACTGTATAAACCTTCCTGAGGTGTGGAAGGGATCAAAGTACAAGTTTTGTGGCCCTGTCTCCTTAGCTGGACTCTATGATGGGTGGATACAGGATTGGTGAAATCTCAGTTCAGTTCTTCACCACATTTTCCCCTCAAATGAAGAAGGCTGGAAAATTTAAGCAGAGGAGAGAATATGATCATGAGGAAGATGACTTAGACTCAGACCCTGAGATCAGAAGAGACACTGGCTTGGAGAAAGAGAGACATGGGGTGCTGAGTGCTATCTCTTCGATATGGGCTGAAGCAACAAGTCCAATCTCACAGGCAGTGGCATAGGTACTTTAGTAATGAGTGATCAAGAGATTGATACAAGTCTTCATTCATTTTCATGGGCAAATGAGAATCACTTGGCATTTTTCTCTGGCCACTTTGTTTACAACTGCTAGAATAAGGGGAAAGTTGGGGAACATCTGAACATGGAATTTAACATCCATTCTGAGAGAAAGACCTGCCCCTTCCTGGAAAGTCAGCAAGAAGATTCAGTGTGCCTGGATTGTGCCATATGGCAGGGAGATCTACATGGACTGACAGAACAGGTGGA
This sequence comes from Conus ventricosus, assembly GCA_018398815.1. Taxonomy (NCBI): domain Eukaryota; kingdom Metazoa; phylum Mollusca; class Gastropoda; order Neogastropoda; family Conidae; genus Conus; species Conus ventricosus. The sequence goes on from CM031604.1 coordinate 96,736,452, forward strand.
GAGAGACTGCTAAGTCTGGAGTGAGGACTGTCTCTCAGAATTTGAGAGCAGTTGCAGGGGGCAAGAAAGACTGCTCTCATCTAGAAATTGTTTATATTATTTGTTGCTTTCTGTTGACTCCAGGAAGAGTTGATAGAGATTAGCACCCCATCCTGATTCGCTTGCATCATCACAAACTGTGTGCAACGACGGAGGAGAAGAAGCACCCCAGACTTTTACCATGTTGAGCTTAACCAAGCTGAAAGGCGGACACAAAAGACTGGGTTATGGGCAAATGAACATCCAGTCTGCTGTCAGCTGAACCAATGCATCGCTCAGCACACATTGAAGGGGCCAGAGGTGGAGACGACTTAGAGGGACAAGTTCTGTTGCAGAGGAGGCCAGTCAGATAATGGATTGGAAACTGCAAGGTGATGCTGACTGAGATTGAATAGGATTTCAGCATAGATCTGAATCTTCCTGGCTTTTGTGTCCAAAAGGTGACCAGGTTTAAGTCCATAAGGAAGTGAGCGTCAAGGTGAACAGAGTTCTGAAAGGGAATTCTACCCAACTTCTCCAGGTTCACCAGAAAGCTCAGCAAAGAAAGAGTTTGCTCGGGAATGGAAGGGTCCTTGACGAGGGCTTTTGGATTCTGATTCTTGTTGAGGTCATCAATGATATGGAGCTGGTCCTTTGCCTGACAGCTACCATGATAATGTCCATCACCCTGGTAGATGCCCAAAGGCTGAGAGACATGACAGAATTGAGACATGCTCTCTCCAGTTTGAGCGCTTTATTATGGATCAGCAGAAACATTCATATGACTTGGCATTTAACTCTCAAGTAGAATCCATGCGCTTTTGGTCCAAAAATTTCAGAGAACTGTTACGGCTGATGTTTGCGCTACAGTTGCCATCTTTGCACCATCCATTCATGTCAACATTTCCTCTCTGCCAGACTTCAGAATTTTCATTTGGCATCATATACTATACCATGTCAGACCATAGCATTCAACGGCAGTTAGTTAGCTCTGAAAGGCCAAATTTTTTGTGGCTAATGCAGTGATAAGACAGTCACATGACGCCCACCCCACTTCCACCATAGGAAGAAAGCCGGTGTCCGCTTCGTGTTCCTCATTCAGCATCGGCCTTCTTCCTGATAAGGACAGGTTTTCTTGCTCTGTCTCGCCTATACTTCTGCTTTGTGTAAAGATTGCTTGTGTGTTTGCCTTCTTTACTTGTTCTGTTGTGGCGTGCGCTAAACCCTGGGTACTATTGCTGCGTGATGCTTATGGTTGGCGTGTCATTATTTTATTTTCACGCTCTATGGCGTGACGGCTCGCATTGTCTTCGTTTTCAGTCTCCATTTCGATCTTCCATTCAGCCCTACACTCTCGGGTGTAGCGTTCCATTCCTTATCCTAAATTCTCCTTCCACCAAGTTGCCTTTCGGCCTCTGGATTCGTGATATCTGCTGTGCGTTAGTTTATTTTACTCTCGCACTCCATTGCTTGTCACTTCGGCGATCAAATTCTCGCCAGTCACTCGATCCGCCATCTTTATTTACTCCACGTCGGTCTACCTTTCCGCCATATTGCCTCACCGCATGGTCGTCCACGTTCGGTCGTTCCTGGGTTTAGTGGTACGGAGGTTTCCCCTTGCACATTTATTAGTACCTTATTTATCATTGTTACAAGGTCGATCGAGTTATCTTTACGATCTCTCGATCTTATTTATCATTATTACAAGGTCGATCGAGTTTTCTTTCCGATCTCTCGATCCACCAACTTGTCTCCACTTTGTGGTCATGTGCTCTGTGTTTGCTCTGCCACCGTAGCCCAAGATGGTGAAGGGCACTGACGGGTTGAGCAACATTGCTTTCCAGAAGTCGCTCTTTGCCCTGGAGGACCCGCCTGCCGATTCCTCAGAGCAAACCGTTCTTTCTATGGAAGAACGTACGGCCCGGTGTAGAGGGGGGTTCCGTGGAGGAGACGCGCGACCATCATTTTGATACCTCCTCTGACTGACCGGCAGACGCACAATCACTGCGTCTGAAGGGCAAAAGGCAAGCTGCCACCATTTCTAAATGCCTTTCCTTCAACATTCCCCGTAAGTCCAAAGCCAAGGCTCCCTTAATCCTCTTCAGTATGCACTTACCTGAGCTTAGTTATGCCGAAAACCATCGGCAAGATAAGTAACTCCGTAATTTGAACATGGTTACCCAATTTAAAAATTAATTTAAAAGAGAGGAAAGGAAATAATGAAATGAAAATAATTTTAAAAATACCTACGAATATATATGTTGCTATATCATAAGTTTGAAGAATGTCACATGAGCCATTTACTCAGGAAAAAAAAAAATCTTCTTCTTCAGAACTTTCTTCCAAATCGTTGTTTATCATATCTGGAACCTCATCCCAGTCGAAATCTAAGTCACTCTCAAGCTTCATTACCCGGCACTTTCACTAAGTCTTATGCCGTAAATTCTACAAATCACAGTATCTTCATCACTAAATCTCATTAGAAACGGCAGAAATCAAGGTTAGCCATGGTGAAAAACAACATTTCGACCACAAAACTTAAAAAATTCATAACTCGAGAACTATGGCGGTTTTTTGCAAATGGAAGTAAATGGCTACGGGAAGAAGGAAGTCTTGTTCTCGCGAGAGTTCCTTTTCTACGAGAAACATGGCGGCGCCCATTGTTGCCACGTGTTTTACCAGGCACTGGCAGGCACTCGGCCTTTTGGCTGTGTGATTTCCGGTTGGGCGCTATCGGGCGCGCGCTTGTCAAGAGAGTTAAAAGGGAAAGCCCGCTTTAAGAATTCGTACCCGAATTCACCTTCTCCCCCCACTTTACCGGCTGGCTTGCCTTCTTCCCTTCCTATGCACGGTGAGACACACAACTCTTCCTATCATGCTGCGTCACGCGACCTTCGGTCCCCGGGGAATTTTACCGAGGCGCGGACCAGCATGGGTGATGGGATGCATACGGAATACCACCCATCACTCACCTTCATGACACTGGTGCCATTAGCTCTCCCCCCACTGACAGCACGCAGGCTCATGACGCTCTCCCCCACCGTGCACAAGTGCAGCCACCACTGGTGCACGAAGAGTGTTCTTACTCTGGTGGTGGACTTATGCCCAGTCCCTGGGATCAAACTGGCCATAACTCGGGTCTCAGCCGCAGGTACTGCCAAGCCCTGACCTGTGCCGCTCAGACCCCTGGCGGTCGACCCATCCCGGTCGATTGTTGACATTTCCCCAAGGGGTACAGGATGTTGGGGAGCGGACTTATTCCACTCCTTACTTGGGCAACGTCCACGGTCCCATTCCTCCGGGGGGAGGATCGACCAGCGGGACCACGGGTAACCTGCCCGATCCGGACTGCTGGTGACCATGTTACCACAGCCACTCCAACCCGTACACAAGCGGATAGAGGGCTCGGTTGCCGTGCCCTCCACTGGGCCCCCTAACACACAGGGGGCCCCTACGGATCCCACCAGGGAGGTGTATGAGGCAGTGCACACTCTGGGAAAGGGGGGGGGGGGGTGTACGACAGGCCACGCTCTCTCGCAAACCCCCCCCTCCCCCCCCTGCGGTTTCTTAGGTTACCCTGGCCCCCACGGAAATTCTGCCCCAGGGCTGCCACAGCCCCTTTTCCTCCGTGGGGACTTGTGGCTCTATGCCCCTGAGAGGGACAGCAGCGGGTGGAGGAGATCTGGCTGGAGGAGGACGACTCGGGTCTCCGTGTCCTCAGACGTTCAGTATTCTGAGACACACCCTGAGACTGAATTTCGCTTGTTCAGTGACCCCTTGATGCGACTCCCAGTCAACAGGATCTTGCATCACCTTTCGGCTTCGGCGGACAGCGCAGCCAGGAGCCACTACAATTGCTTACTGATCTGCAGAGATGCCATACTGTCACAGGCTAATCTCGCCCCAGCGCTTAAGGCGCCTTGTGGTGCATTCCGGGTCAGGAGCAGTCTTTCTTCGGTGACTATTCCGCTGCCTTCTTCGCCCATTCAGTTGAAGAGCGTAAGCAGGCAGCCTCATATGCAGCCAGGCCCCCCTCGTCAGCCTCGCCCTCCCAGACCCTCCTTTCATTCCTCCACTCCCCTTACCAGACCTCAACCCTATCCCAAGCAGGCCCCATCCCGCACCACACGACCCGCCAAGCGCTCTAAACCCTCCTCTCAGCCGAAGACGAAACTTCCCCAGCAGAATTTTCGTTTTGGCCAGCAGGGATGGCCCCGGAGGTGACTGGAGGACTCACCTACGGGGAGCTGGAGCAGGGACAATTCAGACTGCTACCTCTCTGTCCTTCCCACTCGCCCACCCCTCCACCCCGGCCCCTCGGCCCCTCTGGCAGGCAGCTTATCCCGGCATGCCTACCAGTGGAGACGTATGGGCCTCAGCCCATGGATAGTAGCGATCCTACAGGAGGGGTTCCACCTGCCTTGGGTCCACAAACGCCCTCCTCTGATGCGTTCTCCCCCTCCCTCTCCCAGCGACCCCTCCTCGGGCCAGGCGGAGGCTCTTCGCTAGGAAGTTGCAGAACTCCTCCAAAAGGGGGCCATCACGGAGATCTCCCATCCCAACCCGGGGTTCTACTCCCACCTCTTTGTCATCCCCAAACCATCAGGAGGATGGAGGCCCATCCTCGACCTCTCTCCCCTCAACAAGTTCCTCAGGGCCACCAAGTTCAAGATGGACACTCCGACACAGATCAGAGACTCCATCCACCACCAGGATTGGGCAACCTCGATAGATCTGAAGGACGCATACTTTCAGATTCTCATACACCCATCCCACAGACGATGCCTACAGTTTGTGTGGCAGGATCGGAAGTTCCGGTTCAAGGCGCTCCCCTTCGGCCTCTCCCTGGCACCCTTCTTCATGAAGGTGGTCAAGGAGATGGCCTCCCTGGCCAGACAGGGAGGACATTCGCCTCCTGGTGTACCTTGGTGACTGGCTTGTCCTGGCTCCCTCCTGGGCCCGGTGTCAATCCCACACCAACCATCTTCTGCGCCTCTGTTCCAAACTAGGGTTTGTCACCGACCCCAGCAAGTGCAAACTCAACCCCAGTCAGCAGTTCTCCTTTCTGGGTATGAGATTCATCACACTCTCCATGATGGTCTCCCCGACCCCAGAGAGGTCCACCCGCATTATGGACCTCATCTCCCGCCTCCGCCTATCCACCCACACCCCGGCCAGAACCCTTACCTCCCTCCTGGGGATGATGGAGTCCCTCTCGTCCCTCATTCCCCTAGGCCGGGTCCCCAAGCGCCAACTCCAAAGGGAGTGTTCCGTCGTCGATGGTCTCAAACCTCCGACCGCTGGGATCAGTCCATTCCCCTGGGTCCTTGGTTTCAGTGGGTTACGGAAGAGTGGCTTGATCCCGCCACTCTGACCCTCGGGGTTCCCATCTCCCTCCCACCCCAACCCCTGGAACTCTACACAGACACCTCCAACTCGGGTTGGGGCGCCCATTTGGAGAACCTTCATGCCTCGGGAGTGTGGGACGCACAGACTGCCCATCTCCACATCAACGTCCTGGAATTGGAAGCGGTCAGGCTTGTTTTCCTCCGCTTCCAACCCCAGGTCTCTCACTGACTTGTTCTCCTGCTCACGGACAACACTTCGGTGGCTTGTTATGTCAATTGGGGGGGGGGGGGGGGGGGGGGGGTGGGGGGGGGGGAAGAAGCTTGCTCCCTCAGTCTCTCTCTCTCTGAACAGAGGCCCTCCTCCGCTGGTGCCACACGCGTGGAATCACCCTCCGTGCGAGACACACAGCGGGGACCCGCAATATCCTGGTAGACTCGCTCAGTCGGTCCAAGTCCCTCCTCCACACGGAATGGACCTTCAGCAGGCTAACCCTCAGCTCGGTGTGGGAACATTGGTTCAGGCCCATGGTTGACCTCTTTGCCACCCGATTCAACCACCATCTTCCAGTGTATGTCTCTCCCGTCCCCGACCCCCAAGCGTATGCAGTCGACGCTCTCTCCCTTCCCTGGTCGGGCCTCATAGCATACACCTTCCCTCCATTCCTGATCCTCCACAAGGTGATCAGGAAGGCGAGGCTGGAAAGACCCAAGCTTATCCTCATTACCCCGTGGTGGCCGACCCAGTCCTGGTTTCCGGACCTCAAGTCCCTCTCCCATGTTCCCCCTCTCCAGTTGAGCACTCGTTGGGACATGCTCAGACAGCCTCGCTTGGGTCGCCCCCACTCCAACCCACAGATGCTCCGCCTGCACGCCTGGCTGCTGTGCCAGCCCAATTGCTAGCATCTGCCCCTCCCTCCCAAACGGACAGATCCCAGTGTCCTAGACATCCTCGCTGGGGCAGGGGCCTCGCAAGACCTACGTGACTTAGCGACAGCCTCATGCAGAGCCAGCACTGAGTCCCTGTACGATTACCGATGGGAGGAATGGGTCTCCTGGTGCTCAGACAACTCTGTTCCCCATGATCGCCCTTCCAATATCCAGGTAGGCAACTTCCTATCTCACATATCTTCTTCGTTAAGGCTCTTGGCTAGCTCCATTCGGGGCTATAGGTCAGCCATCTGTACCACTATTCGCCAGCTCGGCGGACCCTCGTTTGAGAATGACTTCCTTCTCAGAGAGATTTCTAGGGGGGTGGCTCTACATGAGTCCCAGTCCCCTAGGCGCATCCCCCTTTGGGACCTCTTCATTGTCCTTGACGCTCTCAGAAAACCCCCTTTCGAGCCAATCGCCACCCTTCCCTTTGACCTTCTTTCTTTCAAGACCGCATTTCTCCTTGCCCTTGCCTGGGCCAGGAGGCACAGCGAAATTCATGCCCTCAGTGGGGACCCCAGAGACATTGCCTTCCACAGGGATGGTTCTGTCTCTCTCAAGTTTCTCCCCGAATTCTTAGCTGAGAATTGGGAACCGGGCACAGCCTCTCCCTCCCTCGTCATCCGCTCACTTACAGATATCTTGGGAAAAAGGGAAAGCAGGGGGGAAGGTGGGGGGGGGGGCATGGACATGTGCCCTTCTAGGTGTCTGAGATACTACTGGGAATGCTCGTGCCCCGGGCGCTCCTCCCAAAGACATCTCATTTCTATCAACCCCAATAATCATAAGGACATCTCGACTGGCACTATCTCTAGGTGGCTTTCCAAGACGTTCAGATCTGCCTACGCCCAGGCGTATAAGGATCTCCCCGTCTTATCTTCCCAGGCCCATGAGGTCAGAGCGCTGGCCACTTCCGCAGTGTTCCAGCACTCTGTCCCTTTGCACCACCTCCTGGAGGCAGCCTACTGGCGTTCGGAAAATCCCTTCATAAACTTTTATTTAAGGGATATCCGCATGACCAGGGCTGATGGTTCTAAAGGGTTTTTTTTGGTGGCGGCTAATGCAGCTATATCTGTTCCACCCTCTAACCCCAAGAACCATTAGGGCACTCGGCCCTCCTCCAGTTCCTTTAAATTCTGCTATGGTTTGACATGGTATAGTATATGACGCCAAAATGGGGAGTTTGTATTATACTCCCTGTTTGGCTAGTATACTTACCATGTCAGACTCTAATGCCTGCCTTACCTTCCCCTCTAGCGCTATGGTTCTCAGGGTTACCTTGCGACATGCCTCGCTGAGTGAGCAACAGGAAGCGGATACCGGCTTTCTTCCTATGGCGGAAGTAGGGTGGGCGTCACATGACTGACTTATCACTGCATTAGCCACAAAAAATTCGGCCTTTCAGAGCTAACAAACTGCCGTTGAATGCTATGGTCTGACATGGTAAGTATACTAGCAAAACAGGGAGTGTAATACAAACTCCCCATGTTTCTGTCATTGACCAGTGCCTACATTAGATCTACATGGGACTTGCGTCATCTGCACCAGCTGCTCATCCTTCACTTCTTTAGCTGGTGTGAGGATTGGCCATCCTCAGCATGGCACGGTGTTTTTTTTCTTTCTTCACTTCGCACTGTCAGTCAGCCAGTTTCGGTAAGGGTAGCAGCCAATGCTCCATGCTTTATAAAGTCAGCCATGGTCCTGGGTGTGGTGGCGAGGGGCCAGCATCTCCCCCCCAGCATGCTCTATGACCCCATCCCTCGGGCGAACAGTTTGTGAAGAGCAGCTGGTTTCTAGCGTTCCAAGTTGGCCTCAGAAGAAGTGGACCCTTGCAAATGGCACTGGTTTGGAGAGCTCCAAGGGGGTTACAAGGGCAAGTGGGTACTACCAATGCAGTGTAAGCAAGGACAGGTTGCACCTTGACCTTTTGACAGGTAGGCCTGGTATGAATCCTTTTATAGTGAGACTGCCACCAAGTTTACTTAGTATTTTCCTCACATCTTGGGGGGGGGGGGGGGGAGGGGGAGGGGGAGGGGGGGGGGGGGGGGGGGGGGGGGGGGGGGGGAGGGGGGGGGGGACAATTTCGTGGGACAGTTTCGTGACATTTGAATGATTCCCTTTTCGACTCCCATTTTGCTGGTACTGGTATTCCTCACTTAAGGCGATTTCCTGCAGAAGATTTGGGTTGTCAGGAATTACCTCGCGTTTCAAAAAAAGCTGGACAGTATGGAGACATTTAGAATGATTTCCTGCTCAACTTCGTTATGCTCACTCCGTGCCCCCATGGTTAGGCAGAAAACAGCTTGGTTGTCTAAGATATGGGTTTGCTTTCACGGGTGCTCTTGCTCTTTCTTATTTTGATTTGTCCTCCATCCTCATCCTTCTGGTTCAAGTTTATCCCTCCTTTTCGATATCAATGAACAAAACATGCAAAAGAACTGCAGGCGAAAATCTGCCATATTAATTCTTGATTCAGCAGCTTGTCATCCTGTTATCTCAGACCCTGATTAGGTTCCTTGTTTATTACCATGAACAAAGTTCTTGCATTTGTTTTAACCCATCTGTGCTGTGAGCTTGATTTGGTATGGCGATTCATTGGGATTTGACAATCATGTTTATGCTGTTCAACACGAACATTTACATGGAAATTCACCAGGATAAAGATCTTATTTTAGCATTGAGTCATATGGATTTTAGTTTAAAGGGAACCTCTATGTTTGAGGGGATAAATTATCATTTTATTTTAAATACTGCGGATGGCTGATGTTGTGAATAGCCTTTCTTTTGGGAATTTCCCACACTGATGACTTTGGTTGTAACCTAGATGATGTCAATGAGTTTTCTTCTCCTGCTGAATATTCTTCTCTTGCTGAATATTCTTTCTTTGGGCGTCCTTTTTTCATGGTTGCAATTACGTTTGTACGAATTTATGATGATATCAGAAATTGAGGAAGGAGCATGGAGTTTTAACTTTTGTTGAGCGTTGTGTCTGGTGGTGCCTTTTGAACATTTGGGAATTCCCCTTCCAGTGATCTCCCGGAGTATTGTGGGACTGGTCCCTTTTTTTCCCTCGTGCCTTTTGCTCTCTCTCTCTCTCAATAGGAGGGTGTCTTGTTTTGGCCCTTGGTTACTTCCTGTGTTTTGGGGACCTCAAGGATTTTCTTTTGCTCACCTATTGAAGACGATCACACTTGGACCGGTTCCTGACTTAGACACTCATCCAAGACTGCATCCCCTCAGTTATGGTCTCTTTTTTTGCTTGGAATGTTCGTCAGTTTCTTTGCATACCTTTCCTTGGTTCTGAGGAATTGGAAGTTAGACCAGTAATAGGCCTCAGCAGGATGAGATTAGTGTTCCAGGGAATTGGCCGAGAGAACGTAAAAACACCGATTCTGGCTCAACCGGTCTCAACCAGTTTCGACCGGTTGACTCCAGAATCGGTGTTTTTACGTTCTCTGACAAGTAAGACTTCAATAACCCAAAAAATAACGATTTTTTACAAACAAACATACTGTGTAGGATTATCCGTTTTCAATACTAATTTACTAAACTTTTTAAATTTTAGTTTTTGCTTCAATCCTTTGTAAGAACTTGGCAGACCTGTTTAGTCTACACATTTGGCGTAGAATTCTACGCATTTTGACCCCAAATACGCAAATACGCATTTAGGAACCTCGCTACGCATTTCAGAATTTCGCCGGTACGCATTTTCGAAACTGAAGCTATTTTGCGTGTTGCCGTCTTTTGACAAACTTGACGCGCCATACAAGCAGCCTGACACGCTGCTGCGTTCAGCTGGACTGCCCGCCCGCCTCTGTTAGTTACTTATTTCCCTTTACTGCCCAATAACTTTTAGGGGGCAGGTTAGAACGGCTCGCTGAACGCGTTACGGTCGGTTTTCATTTTCGATCAAGATGGCTGACAATAATTCGTCGAAGCGCCAAGCTGATTCTTCCGAATTTTCTCCCAGCAAAAAGAAGAAAAAAGTTGCCGATCAAACCTTTCTGTCATCATACCATCAACGCTACCCGTGCCTTGTTTCATCCAGAAGAGGGGAGCATTATGCTCATTGCACATTGTGCAGGAAAGATTTCTCGATCAAACATGCCGGCATGTTTGACTGCAAACGGCATATCGAGAACCAGACTCACAAGGACTTTGAGAGTAAAGCAGGAAAGCAGTCATCTCTGGCTAGTTTTTTTGCAAAGCCTTCACCTTCGAGCAGTGAATCTAGTCTCAATCAAGATGTTATAAGAGGAGAAGCCATCGTGTGCCATCTCGTGGTACAGAACAACTTGCCGCTGTCTGCTGCACTGAAGAGTGCCTACAGCAAGAAACTCAACCAGTAAACTACCATGTGAAATGTGTAAATAGTGTATATATTGTGGTTCTTGGCAATTAATCCAAACTGGAATAAGTGACAATATGTATAGAGAGGACATGAACTGGTAGTGTTACATGAATCAGAAGATATTCAACTCAATGCTTGGATATCAAACAGCTAACAGGTGAGCTTATTTTATTTCTTTTTGACCCAACGGCGTCACACACACACACACACATGCATACACGCAATACACACACACACACACACACACACACACACACACACACGCACACACTTATTAGCATTTTTATTTAGATTAATGTGCATGTTAGTATTTTTTTAATAGTAATACTATCTTGTGCGAAAAAGTAGACTACACATTTGACATGGCTGACTACACATTTTGGTCATCTGACTACACATTGGTCTCGAAGGGGGTAAACAGGTCTGACTTGGGGTGACTTAATTAAGGACTTGGGGTGACTTGGGGTAACTTGAGTTAAGAACTTAGAAGTGACTTGAGTGTGTGCATGCGTGGGGTGGGGGTGGGGTGAGGGTGGTTAGGGTGGGTGTGCTATCCCGCGCCCCCTCAATCAACTAGGCCAAGTGATCACATAGGGTCGTTTGACCTAGTTTGCCGCTGAGCTTTGCAGGTCAAACGACCCTATGTGATCACTTGACCTAGTTTGCTGCTGTGCTTTGCAGGTCAAGTGATCACATAGGATCGTTTGACCTAGTTTGATGCTGTGCTCCTCTTTTCTCAACCAGGCTTGCAACTGGCTTTGGCAGAGTTACAGCAGTTACTGCTGTAGCCGAGCTTTTATGGCGGCTCTAATTGCCAGTAGTTAGTACACCGTCATTGTATATTTGGAGCATTTATATGGAGATAGTGCTGGCTACACACTACTCCTCTCCATACTGGTAGATGTACTAAGGTCTGCCTAGCCCTATCTAGTTTGTTTGCCAGAACCCCCGAAAATCGCTATTCAGTTGCATAAGTCTAATGATAGTTTGACGTTTGCTACACAGTTCATTTATACTGATTCCTAGCTTGTGAAATTTAGGATAGTTATACAAACACACAGAAAGTTGAATAAGTTTTCTAGCATACGAATCAGCCATGTTCACCTGCGTCTTAAGAAATGAACGCCATGTTTGAAGCGTTTTTGTTCTTTCAAACTTGGCTTTAGCTGTCTCAAGCCAGCGCCCAACAATCAACGCGTGATGGATTGTTTTGCTTCGGCCGACTTTCAACAATGCAGCGCCATTTTTTAGATAAGGAACCATCTCATCAATAGTCAAACATGTATTGAAACCGGCTATATCTTGTTCAGCAATATTTCTTTCAACGTTTTCATTTCCTTGAACCAACAAACCTTTAAGATAGTCGTGCATTTCCAAAGCAGTCGGTTCACTTTTTTCCTTTTCTGTTCCTTCCAAAAAAGCAATGCTTCTTTTGGGTTTTGCTGGCAGAGAACCGGCTTCGCCTAGTTTTTTTTTGACAAATACTCTAACATGCTAGTGAAGTAAAACTTGTGATCTTGAATAGCGCAAGCCTGTTCTTCGGTAAACCTGTTAGCCATTGTTAAAATAAAACACAGCCAAAAACACAATAGTCACGCCGGAGCACAGTCAAAAACAACCTTCTCGTGCGGCAGTCAGTTAGAGAATGGTTGAAAATCGTCTTCTTGTTCAAGAATGTTGCTGATTGCACCATAAATGTTGCAAGTTAACCTGGTCAGGTGAGCGCCCGCAGCCCCGCCTTATGGTGGTTACAGTTAGTTAATTACAGGTATCATAGGAGCCACCCGGGACCGCCGTACATGTTACTGCCTGCCACAATCCCCGAACCCTCTAATTAGGGTTGTTTACACAGTGTCCCGGCCAATTCTTACATGAGTTCTAAATTTAGGGGGATTTCCACTCTAGTGTTTGCTGACTGTATGCGCGAAATAAAAAGTTTTTAATTAAGTTCTTAATCAAGTCACCTTTAAGTTCTTACTTAAGTTACCTTTAAGTTTCTACTTAAGTCACCTCAAGTTCTTAATAAGTTCTTGATCAAGCCCCCTCAAGTTTCTTACTCAAGTCACTTTTAAGTTCATAACTAAGTCATCCTCTAAGTACAACCAAGTTCTTATTCAAGTCAACTTATAATTATTATATTAAGTTCTTAAAGTACTATTGCATCTGAAATGGATCAAAATGATCTTTTGTTGTTGGCGGTTCTGGCATGCTGTTGTGTTCGGCTTTTGTATTTAGTGGTTGAGATTGTTTGGACTGCTTTGGTTTTTGTTGTCTTGTTTATATATTTTATAACCGTAATAACCACCCCCAACAGCAATGCCGCCAAAAATGACAATTGCTTTAAGAAAATATGAAGACTTTGGCGGTGTAGGCAGCCCTGTTGTTGTAGGCCTCGAATCAACTTGTTCTGGCGTTTTTATATCTGGCATTGAAACAACTGGCTGCGGCTCTGGCACTTTTCATTCTGTGATTGTAACTGTAATTTTTTTTGTTTGTTCCACTCTGCTAATTTTTTTCCTGCTGCAACGCGTCCAGGATGAGGGGGTTTACTGACCACTTTCACCTGATTCAATGTTTTCTGATTCTGATTCTGATGATTTTCTGGCTCGGTCATTTTGAAGGGAAATAAATCTATATGATTAAAAGTAATTAATCCCATGATTAGCGGCGATAATAATGTTCCAAATCTGTAATATAGATCACATCCTAGGACTAATGACTTTGTTTAAAACTGGATCCTGCGTTAAATCATACATAAAGTCTTGTTCAGATCAATGGGAACAAATCGGCCTACTAGTTTAGTGAACAAACTAAGAACCGTTTGCCCGACACTTTTTACCATTCTTGATCCCAGTTGCGCTTCATACCTGTTATGATACTTTATAATGTCTTGTGGCGACATCTGTTGAATCTGTTTCTATGCTGAATTCATTGCCGAGGAACTGTTTTGTTTTTCCGCATGCTGCCAAAGAATACAACCTCTCCTTTTGGGGCATAACAGCTTGGTCATCAACTTGGTCATTTGTAATCATAAGTTCAGGAATGTTTAGTAGATCGTCGCTGTTCATGTTTTATTACTAAATATAATTATTATTTTGTTTTTAAAAATGAGCGCCGAAAAGACTGTTGCTAATCTTGTTTACCATTCTGCTGTTATTGGAGGCCTAAGTGTAGGATACACAATGCTTGGTAAAAACCTGTTTAAAAATTAAACCAGCAGATCTTGGCAAACTAGACTTTGAGGACTCAGCAAAGCTGATTGCTGTTATTACAGCTTCATTTGCTACGAAAGATTTTCTAGTTAAGCAAGGAATAATTCCTGACAGTATCAATATGTAAAATAAAAAAATACATTTATAAAATGGCTTCACTCGTAATGATGATTGGTGGCGCTGTGGTTAATGCGCTTGCTTTTAGCGGAAGTAATTACGCGTTTAGTAAACTGCGGGATGATGGTGAGAGGAAAAGACATAACAAAGCTATGGAGCAACTAGCAGCTGCACAAGACACCTATGAAAAGCAGAGAATTGAGCAGTTAGATTTTATTCACGACAAACTGAAAAAAAACGGGACATGCAGCTTACACATTTAAAAATGTTGACCAGGCAATAAAAGAATATTACTTGTAACAGGCAAACCAATTGAGACATTGCCCCACCAAAATTCAGTGACTTTTATCAGCCATCAGAAAAACAAAAGATGCAAGAAATCGTGTTTATTGTCTTTGGTATGACCGTTGTGTATTTTGTTGCGCATAATATTGGCTGAATAAAATGGACAAAATCTATTATTCGCCAAAAGGATATTGGAAGGAATCACGGCAATAAAAAAGCTAAGCCAAGCAGCAGGAGTTAGTGAACAAACAGCAAAGGAATGGTTATCTAAACATGGCGATTTGGCAATTTATCTACCTGCGCCTAGCGAATACAGAGACCACACTTTGTGAATACAATACCGAACGACACCCATCAAATGGATCTTCTATATTTACCCCATGATACGATTAGACGAAAAAGATTTAAGTACGCACTTACAGTCATTGACATAGCTTCAAGATACAAAGATGCAGAACCATTAACACAAAAGAGTGCTTCTGCTGTTGCTGTTGCCATACAACTGATATACCAACGAGGCCCGCTAACTTATCCTCGCATGATTCAAGTCGATGATGGAAAAGAATTTAAAGGTCAAGTGAATCAATTATTGTTAAAACATAGAGTTACTATTAAAAGAGGCATCCCAGGAGTTCACAGATCACAGGCTTTAGTTGTAAACTTTAACAGACAGTTATCTGAAAGGACTTTTTTCCTACCAGTATCACAGAGAGCTGATTGACAATTCTCGCAACACAGAAAGGGTTAGAAGACTGCCCTCAGTTTGCGCGCAATGAATAATGAAGAATTTAAAGGGCTAAAACCAGTATAAGCAATCAAAAAACAAACAATAAATGTTGCTGAAGACTCCAGTACAACCAGCAAACTATTACCATTTGGATTGAAAGTAAGGCACCTTTATTTACCGGGGGAAGCAGAAGGGGACACTCGCATCAGGGCAACCGATCCAGTTTGGAGTGTTGATCCGTATGAAATAAAAAGAATTGTAAAAATGAATCCGCCCGTGTATTATTTACGAGAAACTGACCAACAAAACAACCAGCCCCTCAAAAGATCTTTTGTGAGGAGAACTGCAGATAATCCCACCAGATACAGTTCCGGTTGCTTAATTAATTTTTTAATTTACATAAATATATTTGAGTCTAAAATGGAAGCTCAGAACGAAACAAGCGAAACAAGAATGATAAATAAAGAGAACTTGGAATTAATACGAGAATCATATGATATGGTGTTCTGCTATTAAGGAATTAATACGAGAATCATATGATACGTATTCTGCTGTTAAAGAAACAATTACGAGGATTCATTGGCACATGGCACTGCATCCAGATCACTTACAGCCCAAAATCCCAAATTTTGACTATCAAAAATGGGGAAAAGAATATCTTGAAATAATAAAAAAAATTCGAGCACGTCAAGCAAACATGAGAAAAATTTGAATGAATTGGAAGATGATATGATTGATTTTCTAGATAAATTTCAGGAAAAATATGAACCCGAATATTAACTCTTCGGTGAAGAAGATATGTAATTATGCTGTTCTCCAGTGCCCAATTGCATATGAAAACTCTGGATCAACAAATACTCGTTTAGTGTTTGTTCTATCTAATGACTTCTTTGTTACAACAGTTGTGTTGATCTCATGTAGATTAGATCATAGTTTTACGTTGTCATGATGAAAAGTATGTTTATTGAACAATGCTTCTTTGTAGTTGTCATGTGATATGTTTGACTGCACAACACTGCGAGATATTCCCTTTGCTTTCTTAATGGTTTTCTCCTGGCTAGAAATACTGTACATTTTCGACCTTAAACCAATAAATCCTTAATCACCCCTCCAGATAATTCATCCTTCATCTTTCCTAAAACCTTCTTATTAGTAATTGAATGCAAAGGGAATCTTTAGGTAATCAGATGTGTCCATACCATCCCACATGCCCTTTAGCTACTTCTATTTCCATGTCTTTATAGATGTCTCAGTAGGGATATCTATAACAAAACTGTCTGTATCTGTGTAAAGTACTCTGGACTCTGGATACGAGGGCTTAAAGTAGTCATAAAGAAATTCTAACATCAAAAGCTTGATAATTCTAAAACAGTAACCCAATAAATACAGGCTTGTCCAATTTGACTTTCTTTTTTTCATCATTATGCCAAAAAGCTGATCATGAAATCTTCTAAAGTCCTGATAATTTGGTTTTGAAGTCAGCTTAATTGCTTCGTTCTCTCTGGTGGACCAATCTAACATCTTTACGCTTGTGGGATTTTCCATAGTCTTTCGAAACAGCTGTTGTTCATCAGCTTGAAAAAGTCTTTTTCTGAAGCATCTGTGGATTTAGTTCTGAGATCAGTGTTCTTCATGATGTATGGTTTCATGAACTGTTCTTGATCAAAAGCAATTATCGATGAACAGCTGTCAACTTCAAACCATGCCTTAAATAAAATTGTAGAAGTCTGTAATGACAGACATAATTTTTTTTGTCTCGAAGATTAGGCACAGTTTAGGCGGCTCTCTTGGATTCATCTTTAGACTTTCTGCTGCTAATGGGTAGTCATTATGCAGGTCATGGAGTTCCTGAGGATATTCTAAGTCAACTTCTAGAATGAAACCGCGTGTTGATCGGGCGTTAAACTGTTCAGCCACTTTAATGCCTTTTGAATATTATTCGTACCGCCGCCAGTGTACATTTTAAAGTTGCGTAATGGAAGTGATTGCGCCATTGCCCAACCATACAGATTGTTTGCATCTAAATACATGAGATAGTTAGACCTTTTACTTGGATCATAGTTGTCTAAGTATTTGTTGTTTGCTTTACAGTAATGATGCGACGCCATACTAATTCCTCCACGCAATCCGTTTTCAATCATCTGAATCATTGGTAAATCTGACAATAAATCAATCTGTACTCCAGTAAACTTTAACCCTCTGCCTACCGCATGACTTTGTGCTATATGACTATGAGAATACCATGCAAGAGAGGTAACTCCGCAACACATACACACTTGCCATAAAGAAACCTCAATAGAAAATTTGTTTTTAACTTATCTTTCTGTAAAAGTAATGAAAAAAATTCAAAGACATCACTCCATCCAAAACAGCCATTTCCCCCCACATATAGTGAACTGGTACACGAGGAAAAAAAACAAAACGAACAGACTAACTGTACTTGGTATTCTCAGTGCTAAAACAATTTTCCCTAAATTCACTGTACCCACAGAACATCATGGATTAGGAGCACAGAGTGATTTTCCAAGTCTAAACAAAGTACTGAAACCTTCAGGAACAAAATAAAGTCATTCTGTATGGTATGCACACTAAATAATCAACTTTTATTGTGAAGCAAAAAACAACAACCCAAACTTCAACAATTTTGTTAAACTGAAGGCATCACATACAAGAAGATTTGTCTTCTAACTACTGAGGGGAAAAAATAACAAGAACAGATTACTGAATACTGGGCTTTAGATTGTGATGGAATTCAACAAAAATGTGCTTTTGCACAAGTGCACTGAGCACCCCCCCCCCCCCCCCCCCCCCCCCCCCCCCCCCCCCCCCCCCACACACACACACTGTGTGATGATGTACCTCTTGTCCGGCTCCTCTTTGCTTTTTGATAAACAGGCAGTTTTTATTCAGGCCAGAGTTTATGTTCATCCTTTCTGCTTGCTTTTGTGCAGCAAATAAATTTGTTTCTCGTTAAAAGTCTGCCCAAAATTCTTCTGAAATCAAAAAGCTAAAGGTATGCTCCTACAGGCAAATCGTGGGACACACCCACTGACTGACCCCAGTTTCCTGCTATCAACAAAACAAGGGAAACTTTGGGGGGGGCTTCCTTCTTGTAGCCAACCACTCCAGTCAAGAATTAAAGAATCTTAGCAAGTTTTGTTTTTCGAATTTCTTTTTTGGGGTCTGGGCCCAGCAGCAATGGGCTATTCGACATCGTCATTATCATCGCCTGAATCATTATTGATTCCGGCCTCAAAATCAGTCAGCAGTCGATCTTTATTCATAACTAGGTCAAGATTGACGTCCGAATCGTCTTGCTTCAAATCTTCTTCAAGAGTGTAGCCCGCAAATACGCTCTCTTCATCAATATCACTTCAGAAAATGAATTCTGCAAGTTGCATAGTTACTTGATCCGACATTTTCCCAGAAAATCTTCGCGAAAAAAAGCCGAACTTTGAAAATTCACAGCAGCGAAACTACTCCACCAAAACTCATGCAACAAAAACCAAAATGGCGTCCAGAAACGGAAGTACCGGAAGACTCTTCTGTCGCAATTGCATTCTGGGATATGCGATGGTGAAAGCGAAAGTCGTTGACCGAGTATTCAGCGGTCGATCTCGGTCGATCCGGTATTCAGAAAGAGGAAATCTCGCGGTCGATCTCGGTCGATCCGGTAGGCATTGGGTTAAGAAAGCATCCCAACTCATCCCGGGCGCAGAAATGTAATGTGCAGGATCCAGGCTATAATGTTTCATGCAGGTCTTTCTGTAATTTTCAGAGACGTCCGCCAACAAACATACATCGGCCATCAAGTATGAATCATGATAGTCTCCCATCGTTTTACACTCTAACTTCTGCCACGCATCTTGAGCATGCCGGTAATCAGAATCGCTGATGTCCTTTCCTCTAAGACTAGAAAAGAACGCCCCTTTAGGAGGAAGTGAGTCTTCATCAAACCTTTCCCAACTGCTCATGTATTCATAAGGGTAAACGCCCTTTCTAACAAGAGTTGGGTCAAAATATTCTTCCGTTATTGGACAGGACTTTAAGGACATAGCCAGCGACTCTAATGAACCCATCATGTGCTGCATAGAGTCATAAAAAGACATGTTATTTAAAGTGAAACACATGTACTTTTCTGATGACACCCTAAAGGCGTTGGTTACTGCTTGCATTATAAGGTGAGAGTCGTAACCCCGCAAGTTATGAAAGAATACAGGCAGCTTCCATGTCCTTGGGTCAAACCTTAGTTGAAGATTGCAGTTGTTGTGCGCTGCTCCTCTGAACTTTCCGCTGATGTGATCATGGTCTCTTACTTTCGAATTCGCTGCGCCTAAACCAGCGGCAACAAAGGCCGCCCCACAAATCCAACAATGTGTGGCTGAGTCATACTGTTGTTGGTCTTCAGGCGCCATTATGATTTCAGATAAGTTTAGATTATTAAACAGGCGTTACGCACTTGCTGCATGCGTTTTAAGAAGTATTCTGCAGCATCTGGTCCTCTATACAATTCTGGTTCTGAATGGGCACCATCCGACCTGACAATAACGAAGGCAAATGAACAAATCTGGTGATTACTCACTATGGCTGTTTTAGGAAGTCTCTGTGGGGTTGGTCCTTCATAACGAACAATGAGTGATTCGAAGTCTGCGTAAACAACATATGGAGTAATTTGCATCCGTTTCCAGTTCTTAAAACTAACTTTACTGCCTTCTCTTGGCGTAATTAGTTCTGTATTACAGTCAACTGGGCCGATACAATGTTTCTTATGTTCGCTTGCGGCTGGAGCAGATGGAATTCTTGTTAAACATTTTCTACAGAATTCTTGTTTATGCTCAATTTTTGAAGTATACGCCAGTAATCTACTCATTGTTCGTATCAATGTGTAATGCGGTAGCCCCGCTGGCGAAAGCATCAGTAGTAAGTCAACATGATTTTGTCTGGCTCGCCAATCGTTGGACTGTTCTTGGACACTCTAATAGGCGCCAAATTTGTTTCCTCATCCCATGTGTAGACATTAACAGTTATTGGTTTGTTTTGTTCTTCAAACTGATCAATTTTGTCCACGCTAACAGGAAAGGATATTCCACTAAAGTTAAGATCATTGATGTAAGGGTGATAGTTAGACACTCTCTCTGCGTTTTTGCGGACGTAATGCAGCCTAGCAAGAACACACCACATAAAACATTTGTTGTCTGTATTCTTTATGTTTAAAACTGCTTTTTTTGCAACTAATGCTGGAGGTAGGGGAAAGTAAGACTTGCCTACAATGGGTGCATACTTAGCCTGTTTTAATCTGATCTCTAAGACTTCGCCCTCTGACCAGCCAGAGCCTCTCATTTTGGCTTCTTCAGCGGCCGCATCAAACTGTGCAAGCAGTTGGTCTGCCCAACCAGGTGTTAAGTCATTACGAGAAAGAATAACCTGTTGTTTAGTTGAGACCCAGACTTCTAGATTTTCTTCATTAATTGTTATATAGTCAATTAAAACAGCTAACATTACTTTAACTGGCGGGTCTATTGTTAGTTTACCTGGAACTTGAGAAATAGCATGAACAACACTTGCCTGTACGTTTGTTGGATCAATGACTTCTAGATTAATATCATTTAAAGCTTTTGACAAACGCTCTTCCTTACGCATTGCTTCAAACAATTCGTCTGGACCTTCATATATCTTATCCATGCTGAGTTTCTTTTCTAACTCAAAATATTTATTTAATTAAACAAAATAATTAATCAGAATCAATATCAACAGTCTTTTTGTGCTTGGACTCATAAACTAAAGTATAAACGCCCTTTGATGTTGTTAATGTGAGCTGTTTAGAACAGAGTTTAATGTCTCGTTTACTTTTTTTAAACATTCCTTTTTTATCTGCTCGGTGGGAGATGAGGAAGAAACCTCCACCATCTCCCAAATCCAGACCTCCACCATCTCCAAACTCCAGGCCTTTGTCACCTGCGGGCAAGTCTGCCAGCAGGTCCAAAGGCCACCACAGTCCAGTGAAACTAACTAATAAATTTGCTCCATTAGATGCGGACGTTGAAGAGGAGATGACCTGATTTCTCTCCTTTTCGCCTCTGCACCATGGATAGTACAATATTCCATTGGAATATCCGTGGTCTAAATTCCAACTTCGAGGAGCTGCAGCTTCTGTGTCAGTCTCTAAAACCTTCCGTCGTGGCTCTTCAAGAAACTCAAATTCAAAGCCAGAAGACCTTTACTCTTTCTGGCTTTAATATTCTTTCGAAACCTGCACAACCATCCACGTTGGGACTGTCGGGCGGTGTTGCCCTTCTCCTACACAAAAACTTTGTTGTATAGTCCTGTCATTCTGTCTACCTCCCTTCAGCTGTAGCTGCGAGAGTCACTCTCCACAAGACTGTGACAGTCTGTTCCCTTTATCTCTCACCTCCTGTCCCGGTTTGTCGTCAGGACCTTGTCAGTCTGATAGAAGAACTTCCTCGACCTTTTTTGCTGTTGGGTGACTTTAACGGTCACAATCCTCTTTGGGTAGTGCCAGTACGTCATCCAGAGGTTTGCTAATTGAGGATGTCCTTTCAGATTTTGGGTTTGTGTTGTCTGAACGACGGATCTGCAACTTATCTCCACTCTTCCACAGGTTCACTTTCGTGCTTAGATTTGTCGGTTTGTGACCCCTCGCTGGTCCTGGACTATGAGTGGTCTGTCCATGACGATCTGCACGGAGTGACCATTTCCCTGTTCTTTTACAGCCCATATTAACTGAAACCGCCTCTGTCTCTCAACATCTCAATTATAAGAAAGCAAACTGGGATCTATTTTCAACCACTATTTCAAAAGAATTCCAGGACACTGATTTTTTTCAGAGTCCAGACCCAGCAGAATCACTGACTAACACCGTGATCAAGTGTGCTAAAACCTGTATTCCAGTGTCTTCCGACAAACTCCAAATGCCAAAAACACCCTGGTTCAATTCAGACTGCCAACAAATTTCAAAAGTTCGCAAACGGGCTCAGCGTCGGGTATACCAACGACCTTCGGGTCCCAACGCTAGAGCCCATCAGAAACTCCGTGCTAAATCGAGACACACTTTCAAAATCAGTAAACGTCGGTCCTGGAGAAACTTCTGCTCCAGGCTGACATCTAAAACTTCCAAGAAAAAAGTCTGGAACATCATTAGAAAAATCAAAGGGAAGAACACCAACCCCTCCATTCATCACATGAAACTTGCTGATGCTCTGATCACTGACAAACAAGCTGTTGCCAATCTGTTGGCCTCCACCATCCAACAGAACTCCTCTTCTTCAAATAAATCTGCAGTCTTTTTAAGAAACAAAGAGGTTAGAGAGAAATCTTCATACAATTTCACATCAGACAACTCTGAAACCTATAATCTTCCTTTTTCAATCGTTGAACTCAAATCAGCTTTACAAACCTGCACTGATTCTGCCCTGGTCTGGATGACATTCATTATCAGGTTGTGAAACATTTCCCAGAAAGCTGTCTCCAGACTCTTCTCCAAGTCTATAACTGTTACGGATGGTGTGTGGTGTGTGTTTTGTTGTCTGACTCTCGCTCTCAAAAGTTTGGATGCGTGTACGACTTTTCCCCTACACACACCACACCATACGAACATAGATAGCCAGGCAACACACGTGTAAGATTTTCTTCTTTTTATATGCTGCCTGAACCATCAATATGAATCATTACCAAATCAATACATGCCATTTCATAGAATACAGATCAATGCACGTCAATTAAGACATTAATACTAAGACACTTCAATCATCATATATCAGCGTATCATACTACGTATCTTGATATAACTCGCTTATCTCGCCGGCGCCGTCCACAATATCTCACATATACAATCAACGCATTCAGTTCCACAGTACCCACGCCACAGTCTACAGCATTAAAATAAGACGAAGACGGATAACCAAGGTCCCCACACGGTAAACACAGCCGTTCACAAAACACAAGCGATGAAGAAGAAACAGGGTCTCAACACAGCAAGCACAATATATTACGTCGAACTATCAGAAGAAGAACCGCAAATTCACAAGGCACAGTAACCCATAGCAGAAGAACCGCAGATCATAAAGCACAGCAATCCGCAGAGAAGAACCGCAGATTCACAAAGCACAGTAATCCACAGGAGAAGAACCGCAGATTCATAAGCACAGCAATCCACAGAGAAGACCGCAGATTCATAAAGCAAGTAAACATTGACGAAAATTCACAAAGTAGAAA
>CM031604.1:96759771-96842954 GCA_018398815.1 Conus ventricosus
GAATCCCTTTTTGTCTGTATCAGGTGTATGACAGTTGTCACTTCAGTGAGGTTAACGGTAGTGAATCACCAATGGTTCGTATTGTTACTTTCATGGTTGGAAGGTTTGCTTAGTTGTTTGATAATGTAGTATTATGTATTCCTCGGTGTGATTCTATCATGGAATGTTTGTATTGGATTTTTCGTACTCTGTCGATCACAGAGAGTTGGGTTCGGTCCCATTGTTGTGAAGTTGCACATGCGACAAGGTTCAAAGGAGCACTGTATCTCAGAGAAACAGATGCTTTTAGAAGGGGGGTTTGTCACGAGTTTGTCACGAGGCCTACGTACGTTCGACCCACCTAGGGTGGCGGAATTACTTATTTGTTTATTGTCGTTGCTGTTGTCGTGTATCCGTCCTTAGGGTGGCTTGTGGTGCAGTTGCACCTTGGTGTGGTTCAGCTCAACTTCGGTTTGCTTTCTCTCTCTCTCTCTCTAATTCCACCGCCCGTGCTATTCATCCTGCAAGTTCACGGGTGGCCGGTACCTTTCTCTCGAACTTCTGTCTATCGGCCTCTCGCCTGTCTTTTTACCTGTCGCACGTGCTTCGTTCCTTTTAGTTTGAAGTATGCTCACTCTGTGACGCAGCATGGCATTTTGGGCCGCCATTGCTGAGGGAGGTTAGCTCTGACTCGAGCGGAAGATGTCTCTGGGGGCGCCTGCTCCAGTCCTGGTTCTTTACCTTATCGTCGAGAGTACAGTCAGTACTTTCAATTCCTGCAGTCGGCCTGTAGGAGAGGGACATCATTTCTTCTGTTTCCGCATCTTCGCCTCTGTCCTCTCGGACTGGACAGAGGGTAGAGGAGTCCTTTGACCCGCCTCTTCGGGGTCACCCACGGGTAGCTGTACCCTTCTTCCTTCCTCCTTCCTTCTTCTTTTCCTCCTCTCCGACTCTCCTCCCAGCTACGTCCTCCCCCTCCCGGGGGCTTCACCTGGAGCACGAACTGGATGGTGCCACGTGCTGGTCGAGGCCACGTTCTGGCTGGACCACGGACGAGATGGTGCCACGCGCTGGTCGAGGCCACGCCTTGGTCGGGACCGGGGACTGCTAGGGGAGCCCGCCGTCTCGACTGGCCGGCCTGGACCCCCGTCCAGGACCTCCAGTAACAGCTACGTCCCCCCCCCCCCCCCCCCCCCCCCCCCCCCCCGGGACACGCTCTTCACTGCCCGCTTGGGAGTCGAGGGTGTCGGCTTTGGCGACTCCCTGCGAGAACCAACCCGGCTCGGAGCACCTTTGTGCGACAGGGTGCTCCCTGCGGACTTGACAGGGGCAGGGATGTGGACGCACTCCGTGGTGTGAGAAAGGGTCAATACTGGAAATATTTCTTTATAATTGTGTTTCATGTCATATGTGCTGGAATGCTGTAATTGTGATTGTGTACGTCGTATGGTGAAATATTTATTTATAATCGTGCATGTTTGGGTGTGGGAGTGCTTGATTGCGATTGTGCATGTTGTATGCGTTGGAGTGCTTGATCGTGATTGTGCATGTTGTGTGCGTTGGAGTGCTTGATCGTGATTGTGCATGTTGTGTGCGTTGGAGTGCTTTATTGTGATCGTGCATGGTGCGTGTGTTGGAATGTTTATTTTGCTGGTGTGAATAATGGGGTGTTGTGCGAAAAATTTATTGGTGGTCTCTTTCGGAGCGGTGAGGTCAGTCACTCCCCTTTACTCCCCTAGACCGATCCTGTCAGGGGAACCTCCAGGGGTCGGGGCTTTCAAAAAGCGTTATATAATCTTTTTAGTGTCGTTGAAGCAGGTTAATAATCTTTTTAGTGTCGTCGAAGACAGGTTATTTTAATCTTTCGGTCCCTCTGAAGCAGCGTTAAAATCTTTCAGTGCGTCGGAAAACAGGTTTTAAATCTTTCAGTGTCACCTGAAAACGCGTTTTTTATCTTTCAGTGTCAGCCCGAAGACGCTTATTATAATTTTCAGTGTCAGTTAAAACAGGTTATTAAAATCTTTTGTTCAGTCTGAAGACAGCGTTTTTATAATTTTCGTGTCAGCTGGGACAAAACGTTTTTTAATCTTTCAGGTCAGTCTGAAGACAGGTTTTTTTACTTTCGTGAGCTGAAACGCGTTATTTATCTTTCGTGTCAGTCTGAAGCGCGTTTTTATAATCTTTCGTGTCAGTTGAAAAGGTTTTTTTTTAAAATTTTTTGTGTCAGTTGAAAACACGTTATTTAAACTTTCAGTGTCAGTTTAAAACGCGTTTTAAATCTTTCGTGTCAGTCTGAAAAACGCGTTTTTATAAAACTTTCAGTGTCATTGAAGACAGCTTTTATAACTTTCAGTGTCAGCTGAAGCAGCGTTATTATAATCTTTTAGGTCAGCCGAAAACGGATTTAATCTTTCAGTGTCAGCCTGAAACCGTTTTTAATCTTTCAGTGGGCAGCCCGAAGACAGCGTTTTATAATCTTTCAGTGTCAGCCCGAAGACAGGTTATTTTTTAAATTTCGTGTCGTCTGAAGACAGCGTTATTTAATCTTTCAGTGTCTTGAAGACGCGTTTTTAAACTTTTTAGGTCAGCCAAGACAGCGTTATTATAATCTTTCAGTGTCAGCCGGGGACAGGGTTATTTAATCTTTCAGTTCAGTCTGAAGACAAAAGTTTTTAATCTTTCACGTCAGTCGAAGACAGCGTTATTATAATCTTTTAGTGTCGTCTGAAACAGCGTTTTAAATCTTTCAGTGCAGTCTGAAGCGGTTTTATAAACTTTCGTGTCGTTGAAACCCGTTTTTTTTAATCTTTTAGTGTCAGCTGAAGACAGCGTTTTATAATCTTTTAGTGTCGGGTGAAGACAGCTTATTATAATCTTTCAGTGCGTCTGAAGCGCGTTATTTTAATCTTTCAGTGTCATCTGAAGCAGCGTTATTATAATCTTTTAGTTCCCTTTAAGACGCGTTATTATAATCTTTCGGTCGCCTGAAAAAAGCGTTATTATAATCTTTCAGTGTCGCCGAAGACAGCTTATTTTAATCTTTCGTGTCACCTAAGACAGCGTTATTTTAATCTTTCGGTCGTCTGAAGACGCGTTATTATAATCGTCTGAAGACAGCGATTATATAATCAGTCCTGAAGAGCGTTATTATAATCAGTCTGAAGCCGTATTATAATCAGCTGAAGACAGCTTATATAATCGTCCTAGACAGCGTTTTATTAATCAGCTGAAGACAGCGTTATTATAATCGCCTGAACGCGTTTTATAATCAGCCTGAAGACACTTTATTATTACTAACGCTTGAAGACAGCCGTTAAATAATTTAAGGAGTCTGAAACAGCGTTTTATTTCAATCAGCCTGATAACGGATGACTTATCAGTCTGAACAGCGATTTATAATCAGTCTGAAGACACGTTATTATAATCAGTTGAAAACGGTCATTCAGTCTGAAGACAGCGGGTTTTTATAATCAGTCTGAAGACAGCAATTATTATGAAACATTATTATAACACGAAACATTTCATCGTCTGAAGACAGCGTTATTAATAATTCAGCTGAAGACAGCGTTATTATAATCAGTCCGAAACAGGTTTATTAACTGAGAAGCGTTATTATAATCTAAGAGCAGGTTTTTATAACAGTGTCATGAAACAGCGTTTATAATCTTATTGTCAGTCTGAAGACGCGTATTAATCTTCGTTCAGCTGAAAGACAGCTAATAATATCTGCGTTACTGAAGACGAGTTATATAATCTTTTAATCCTGAAGACGTATTATAATCTTTAGTGTCAGCTGAAGGTTATTATAATTTACGTGTGTCAGTCTAAGACAGGTTATTATAATCTTTATCAGTATAGACAGTTTTATAACTTTCAGTGTAGCCTGAAACAGCGTTATTATAATCTTTGTCACTAAGCAACGTTTTAAACTTGAGAGTGATGACAGCGTTATTATAATCTTCAGTGCAGCCTGAAGACAGCGTTTATTAATCTTTCATGTCAGCCTGAACAGCTTATTTAAATCTTTCAGCAGCTAGAACTGTTATTAATCTTTCGGTGTCACTGAAGACAGCGTTATTATAATTTCAGTGTCACAGACTAAAGCGTTTTAATTTCAGTCTGAAGAATGCGTTATTATAATCTTTCTGTAACAGACAAGGTTATTATAATCTTTACAGTGCCCTAAACAGCGTATTATAATCTTTCAGTGTCAGCCTGAAAGCGTATTATATTTTCAGTGTCTGCGAAGACAGGTTATTATAATCTTTCAGGTCAGTCCTGAAGACGTTTATTAATTAGATCAGGATTCAGTCTAAAGAGTATAACTTATTCTATCTTCAGTGTCAGCCTGAAGACGCGTTATTATACTTAATCTTCATGTCAGTCTGAAGACACGTTATTATAATCTTTCAGTGTCACGCTGAAGACAGCTTTTATTTAATCTTCTGTTGTCGCATGACAGCGTTAATATATTCTTTAGTGTCAGTCTTGAAGCAGCGTATTAATCTTTATGTCAGTGCCTGAAGAACGTTAATTAATCTTAGTGTCAGTCTAAGAAAAGCGTTATTTAATCTTTCAGTGTCGTCTGAAGACGATTTATATTTAGTGTCTTGAAACAGCGTTATTATAATCTTTCAGTGTCCCTGAAGACAGCTTTAATTTTAGTCTGAAGACAGCGTTATTATAACTTTCATGTCAGTCCTGAAGAACGATTAATCTTTCATGTCAGCCTGAAGACAGCGTTTAAACTTTCAGGTCATCTGAAGACAGCGTTATTATATCACTTCAGTCGCATGTAGACAGTTATATAATCTTTCATCAGTCTGAAGACAGGTATTATTCTTCAGTAGCTGAAACAGCGTATTAAATCTTTCATGTCAGTCTGAAGACAGCGTTATTATAATCTTTCTAGTGTCAGTCTGAAGACAGCGTTATTATAATCTTTCGATGTCAGTCTGAGACAGCGTTATTATAATTTCAGTACAGCTAGATACGATTAAATCAGTATTTATCAGCTGAAGACGTTTATAATCTTTCGAAGACAGCGTTAAAAGCAGTCTTAAAGCTTTTGTCAGTCTGAAGACAGCGTTTTATAATTCTAAGGACATGTCGAACGAGACAGCGTTATTAATAATCAGTCTGTACGAGACAGCTATATTTATTATTCAGCCTGAAGACAGGTTATTATAATCTTGTTTATTTAATCAGCTGAAGCAGCATTTAGTAATCTGAAGACAGCTTATAATCAGTTAAGCTAAAAGGTTATTATAATCGCCTGACAGGTTATATATCAGCGTAGTATATTCTGAAGAGCAAACGTTATTAATAATCAGTTTGTACAGCTGAATACACATGTTGAAAAGCTTATTAATCTCGAAGACGGCTTTATAATTCGCGTTATATATCTCTGAAAGCAGTCGTTAATACATTATATCAGTAGAACGTATATACAGTCTAGTAACAGTTTATTAATCAGTCTGAAGACAGTATTATATATCAGAGTAGTGTATACATATCAGTCCTGAAGACACCGTATATATATCTGAATCAGCGTATTAATCAGTCCTGAAGACAGCGTTTATTATATATCAGCGGTTAAATATTAGTCGAAGACGCGTTTTATAATCACTGAAGACAGCGTTATTATAATCACTGAAGCGTTTTATAATATTGAAGAACGTCGTTATTATAACATCTGAAGAATTTATTGAGCAGTTAGCCGTTATTATAATCTTGAAGACAGCTTATTAATCATCTCGAAGACAGCGTTATTATAATCAGCCTGAAACGCGTTATTATAATAAGAACGCGTTATTATAATCAGCTTAAGACGCGTTATTAAATCAGTCTAGACAGCGTTATATAATCAGCCTGAAGACACTTATATAGAAGACATTATTATAATTAGAGACTGTTATATAATCAGTCTGAAGACAGCGTTATAAACTGAAACAGCTTATAAAGACAGCGTTATTATAATCCTGAAGACAGGTTATTAACTCGAAAACTTATAAATCCGAAGCGCACAGCAGTTATTAATCATGAAGACGGCTGTATAATCAGCCGAAACACGTTATTATAATCCTGAACCCATGAGAACGGCGTTATTTAATACCTGAAGAAGTTTTAATCTCAGTCTGAAGACAGCGTTATTATAATCTGTCTGAAGAGCGTATGTAATCTGAAGACAGCGTTAATTATAATTCAGTCTGAAGACAGCGTTATTATAATCAGTCTGAAGACGGGTTATTAATCATGAAGACGCGTTATATAATACAGCTGAAGACAGCGTTTTAACAGTCCTGAAGACAGCGTTATTATAATCTAGTGATGAAGCAGCGTTATTATAATCAGCCTGAAGACAGCGTTATTAATCAGAGAGCGTTATTATAATCAGCCTGAAGACGCGATTTATTATATGCATAAACGTTCTAAACTTTATGTCAGCGAAGACAGCTTATAACTTAATGTCAGTCTGAAGACAGCGTTATTATAATCACTGAAGACAGCGATTATTAATCAACAGGTCGTTTAATCACGAAGACACCGTTATAACAGCCTAAAACAGTTTTTATAATCAAGCAGCCTGAAAAGCGTTTTATATCAGCCTGAAGACCATTATTTTAGTTCAGCCGAAACGACATTATTAAACTTCAGTCAGCTGAAGACAGCTTATTATAATCTTCAGCTGCAAAGTCTGAGACAGCGTTTTAATCTTGAAGAGTAAATAGCGTCATTATAATCACTCAGCGTTATTAATACAGAGCTAAGCAGCGTTTATATCAGCCTGAAGACAGTTATTATGATATTCAGTTTAACAGCCTAGAACACTTATTAAGTCTGAAGGGCATTTAATTAATTTTAACTGTCAGTCATCAGAAGAATGCGTTATTAAATCTTTACAGTCTAAGACAGCGTTATTATAATTTTCAGTGGTCAGCAAGATCGTTTATAACTTTCAGTGTCATCTGAAGACAGCGTTTATATTTTCAGTTCAGTTGAAGACAGCGTTATTATAATCTTTCAGTGTCAGTCTGAAGACAGCGTTATTTATAATCTTTCAGTGTCAGTCTGAAGACAGGTTATTATAATCTTTCAGTCCTGAAGACGGTTATATCTAATTCAGTGTCAGTCTGAAGACAGCGATTATATAAATTTTCAGTGTCAGCCTGAAGACAGGCTTATATATTTCAGTCAAACAAGAACGATTATAATCTTTCTGCACGCAGACAGCGTAATCAGCTTCATATCTCTTCAAGACGCAGTATCAACGTTTTAATCATTCGCAAGCGAATGTCAGCTTATAATTTCATGTCAGCCTGAAGACGCGTTTACTAGACAGCATTATAAGCTTCATCAGTTCAGCCTGAAGAAGGTTATTTACGCCTAAAGTTAATGTCATCTGAAACAGCGTTATTATAATCGCTTATATAACTTCATGTCAGCTGAAGACAGCGTTATTATAATCTTTCAGTTAGCTGAAGAGCGTTATTATATTTTCATGTCCTGAAGACGGTTATTATAATCCTTTTAGTGTCAGGCCTGAAAGCGAGTTATAATAGTTTTCATGTCAGCCTGAAGACAGCGTTATTATATTGTAGTCAGCGTGATTAACAGCGATTAAGGTTATGTATCATGAAGCGCGTATTATAATACTTAAGCTCGTTAACATGAGACAGCGTTATTATAATCTCTGAGCATTGAATGACAGCGTTATTATAATCTTTAGTGTCAGCTGTGAAACACGTTATTATAATCTTCAGCCTGAAGTTATTAATTCAGCTGAAGACCGTTATTATAATCCAGAAGACGGTATGTCAGTCTGAAGACAGCGTTATTATAATCTTTCAGTCTGAAAGCGCTTATTATAGATCTTTCAGGTATGCCTGAACGCGTTATTATAATTTTCAGTCAGCCTGAAGATCACGTTAGTTACATTGAAGAGCGTTATAAATCTAGCTGATAGCTTATTATCAGTCTGAAGACGCTTATATGTCTGAAGACAGCTTATTATAATCGGTCTGAAAGCTTTTCATTCAGTTCTGAAGAAGCGTTATTAAAACTTCAGCGTTAAAACGTTAATATTTTTAACATCTAAGACGCGTTATAATCACTTATTTCAGTCTGAAGACAGCGTTATTATAATCTGACGTATTGAAGACAGCGTATATAATTAGTGTAGTCTAGAAGACGCTTATTATAATCATCAGCAGCCGCTTATTAAATCTAAACGCTTTATAATCAGCCTGAAGAGGTTATTATAAATTTAAGCGTTATTAAAGGTATGAAGACGGCGTTATATAATAGCTGAAGACGCTATATCATCTAGACCCGTTATAATCAGCTGAAAACTTTAATGTCATCTGAAGACGCGTTAATTAATATCTGAGACGGCATTATAATCAGTCACCGTTAAGACAGCGTTATAACTATTATTGTGAAGACAGCGTTTTATAATCAGTCTGAAGAGGTTATATAAACTGAAGCGCGTATTATAATCAGTGAAGACGGCGTTTTAATCAGTCTAGAAGCGCGTTATTATAATCAGCTGAAGACGGGTTATTTAACAGCGAAGCGCGTTATATAATCAGTGAAGACGTTATTTATAATCGTCGAAGAGCGTTATAATCAGTCTGAGACGCGTTATTATAATCAGTCTGAAGACGGCTTTAAATCAGTCTGAGACGGCGTTATTATATCAGTCTGAAGACCGCGTTATTTATATCTGAAGGGTTATTAAGTCTGAGCGGCGTTATTAATCAGCTGAAGACGGTTATTATATGCTGAAGACGCGTTATTATATCAGTCTGAAGACGCGTTTTATAATCAGTCTGAAGAGCGTTATTATTATTAGGCTGAAGAGGCTATTATAAAGTCTGAACGGCTTAATAATTCAGTGAAGACAGCGTTATTTAAATCACTGAAAGAGGCGTATTAATAATCGTATAAGACGGCGTTAAAATCAGTCTGAGACGGTTATTAATCATCTGAAGACGGGTATTATAATCAGTGAGCGCGATTATAATAGTCTGAAGAGGCGTTTTTAAAATCAAAGCATGAAAACGGCGTTATTATAATCAGTCTGAAGACGGCGTTATTATAATCAGTCTGAAGACGGCGTTATTATAATCAGTCTGAAGACAGCGTTATTATAATCAGTCTGAAGACAGCGTTATATAATCAGTCTGAAGACAGCGTTATTATAATCAGTCTGAAGACGCGTTATTATAATCAGTCTGAAGACAGCGTTATTATAATCAGTCTGAAGACAGCGTTATTATAATCATCTGAAGACAGCGTTATTATAATCAGCCTGAAGACAGCGTTATTATAATCAGTCTGAAGACAGCGTTATTATAATCAGTCTGAAGACAGCGTTATTATAACTTTCAGTGTCAGTCTGAAGACAGCGTTATTATAACTTCATGTCAGTCTGAAGACAGCGTTATTATAATCTTTCAGGTCATCTAGAAGACAGCGTTATTATAATCAGTCTGAAGACAGCGTTTATTATAATCAGTCTGAAGACAGCGTTATTATAATCAGTCTGAAGACAGCGTTATTATAATCAGTCTGAAGACGGCGTTATTAATAATCAGTCTGAAGACGCGTTATTATAATCAGTCTGAAGACGCGTTTATTATAATCAGTCTGAAGACAGCGTTATTATAATCAGTCTGAAGACAGCGTTATTATAATCAGTCTGAAGACGGCGTTATTATAAATCAGCTGAAGACGGCGTTATTTAATCAGTCTGAAGACGCGTTATTATAATCAGTCTGAAGACAGCGTTATTATAATCCAGCCTGAAGACAGCGTTATTATAATCAGCCTGAAGACAGCGTTATTATAATCAGCCTGAAGACAGCGTTATTATAATCAGTCCTGAAGACAGCGTTATTATAATCAGCCTGAAGACAGCGTTATTATAATCAGCTGAAGACAGCGTTATTATAATCAGCTCTGAAGACAGCGTTATTATAATCAGTCTGAAGACAGCGTTATTATAATCAGCTGAAGACAGCGTTATTATAATCAGTCTGAAGACAGCGTTATTATAATCAGCCTGAAGACAGCGTTATTATAATCAGTCTGAAGACAGCGTTATTATAATCAGTCTGAAGACAGCGTTATTATAATCAGTCTGAAGACAGCGTTATTATAATCAGTCTGAAGACAGCGTTATTATAATCAGTCTGAAGACAGCGTTATTATAATCAGCCTGAAGACAGCGTTATTATAATCAGTCCTGAAGACAGCGTTATTATAATCAGCTGAAGACAGCGTTTATTATAATCAGTCTGAAGACAGCGTTATTATAATCAGTCTGAAGACAGCGTTATTATAATCAGCCTGAAGTACAGCGTTATTATAATCAGTCTGAAGACAGCGTTATTATAATCAGTCTGAAGACAGCGTTATTATAACTTTCAGTGTCAGTCTGAAGACAGCGTTATTATAATCTTTCAGTGTCAGCCTGAAGACAGCGTTATTATAATCTTTCGTGTCAGTCTGAAGACAGCGTTATTATAATCTTCAGTGTCAGTGAAGACAGCGTTATTATAATCTTCAGTGTCAGTCTGAAGACAGCGTTATTATACTTTCAGTGTCAGTCTGAAGACAGCGTTATTATAATCTTTCAGTGTCGTCTGAGACAGCGTTATTATACTTTCAGAGTCAGTCTGAAGACAGCGTTATTATAATCTTCAGTGTCAGTCTGAAGACAGCGTTATTATAACTTTCAGTGTCATCTGAAGACAGCGTTATTATAATCTTTCAGTGTCAGCTGAAGACAGCGTTATTATAATCTTTCAGTGTCAGCTGAAGACAGCGTTATTATAATCTTTCAGTGTCAGCCTGAAGACAGCGTTATTATAATCTTTCAGTGTCAGCCTGAAGACAGCGTTATTATAATCTTTCAGTGTCAGTCCTGAAGACAGCGTTATTATAATCTTTCAGTGTCAGTCTGAAGACAGCGTTATTATAATCTTTCAGTGTCAGTCTGAAGACAGCGTTATTATAATCTTTCAGTGTCAGTCTGAAGACAGCGTTATTATAATCTTTCAGTGTCAGCCTGAAGACAGCGTTATTATAATCTTTCAGTGTCAGCTGAAGACAGCGTTTATTATAATCTTTCAGTGTCAGCCTGAAGACAGCGTTATTATAATCTTTCAGTGTCAGCCTGAAGACAGCGTTATTATAATCTTTCAGTGTCAGCCTGAAGACAGCGTTATTATAATCTTTCAGTGTCAGCCTGAAGACAGCGTTATTATAATCTTTCAGTGTCAGCCTGAAGACAGCGTTATTATAATCTTTCAGTGTCAGCCTGAAGACAGCGTTATTATAATCTTTCAGTGTCAGCCTGAAGACAGCGTTATATAATCTTTCAGTGTCAGCCTGAAGACAGCGTTATTATAATCTTTCAGTGTCAGCCTGAAGACAGCGTTATTATAATCTTTCAGTGTCAGCCTGAAGACAGCGTTTATTATAATCTTCAGTGTCAGCCTGAAGACAGCGTTATTATAATCTTTCAGTGTCAGTCTGAAGACAGCGTTATTATAATCTTTCAGTGTCAGTCTGAAGACAGCGTTATTATAATCTTTCAGTGTCAGCCTGAAGACAGCGTTATTATAATCTTTCAGTGTCAGCTGAAGACAGCGTTATTATAATCTTTCAGTGTCAGCCTGAAGACAGCGTTATTATAATCTTTCAGTGTCAGCCTGAAGACAGCGTTATTATAATCTTTCAGTGTCAGTCTGAAGACAGCGTTATTATAATCTTTCAGTGTCAGCCTGAAGACAGCGTTTATTATAATCTTTCAGTGTCAGTCTGAAGACAGCGTTATTATAATCTTTCAGTGTCAGTCTGAAGACAGCGTTATTATAATCTTTCAGTGTCAGCCTGAAGACAGCGTTATTATAATCTTTCAGTGTCAGCCTGAAGACAGCGTTATTATAATCTTTCAGTGTCAGTCTGAAGACAGCGTTATTATAATCTTTCAGTGTCAGTCTGAAGACAGCGTTATTATAATCTTTCAGTGTCAGTCTGAAGACAGCGTTATTATAATCTTTCAGTGTCAGTCTGAAGACAGCCGTTATTATAATCTTTCAGTGTCAGTCTGAAGACAGCGTTATTATAATCTTTCAGTGTCAGTCTGAAGACCAGCGTTATTATAATCTTTCAGTGTCAGTCTGAAGACAGCGTTATTATAATCTTTCAGTGTCAGTCTGAAGACAGCGTTATTATAATCTTTCAGTGTCAGTCTGAAGACAGCGTTATTATAATCTTTCAGTGTCAGCCTGAAGACAGCGTTATTATAATCTTTCAGTGTCAGCCTGAAGACAGCGTTATTATAATCTTCAGTGTCAGTCTGAAGACAGCGTTATTATAATCTTTCAGTGTCAGCCTGAAGACAGCGTTATTATAATCTTTCAGTGTCAGTCTGAAGACAGCGTTATTATAAATCTTCAGTGTCAGTCTGAAGACAGCGTTATTATAATCTTTCAGTGTCAGTCTGAAGACAGCGTTATTATAATCTTTCAGTGTCAGTCTGAAGACAGCGTTATTATAATCTTTCAGTGTCAGTCTGAAGACAGCGTTATTATAATCAGTCTGAAGACGCGTTATTTAATCAGTCCTGAAGACAGCGTTATTATAATCAGTCTGATCAGCTTATATAATCAGTCTGAAGACAGCGTTATTATAAATCAGTGCAGCTGAAGACAGCGTTATTATAATCAGTCTGAAGACAGCGTTATTATAATCAGTCTGAAGACAGCGTTATTATAATCAGCTGAAGACAGCTATATATCAGTCTGAAGACAGCGTTATTATAATCTATAATCAGTCTGAAGACAGCGTTATTATAATTCAGTCTGAAGACAGCGTTATTATAATTAGCCTGAAGACGCGTTTTATAATCAGCCTGAAGACGAGCGTTATTATAATCAGTCTGAAACGCGTTATATAATCAGTCTGAAGACAGCGTTATTATAATTCAGTCCGAAGACAGCGTTATTATAATCAGTTGAAGACGCGTTATATAATCAGTCTGAAGACAGCGTTATTATAACAGTCTTAAGACGCTTATTATAATCAGTCTGAAGACAGCGTTATTATAATCAGCTGAAGACAGCGTTATTATAATCAGTCTGAAGACAGCGTTATTATAATCAGTCTGAAGACAGCGTTATTATAATTCAGCAGTCTGAAGACAGCGTTATTATAATCAGTCTGAAGACAGCGTTATTATAATCAGTCTGAAGACAGCGTTATATTAATCAGTCTGAAGACAGCGTTATTATAATTCAGTCTGAAGACAGCGTTATTATAATCAGTCTGAAGACGCGTTATTTATAATCAGTCTGAAGACAGCGTTATTATAATCAGTCCTGAAGACAGCGTTATTATAACTTCAGTGTCAGCTGAAGACAGCGTTATTATAATCAGTCGCTGAAGACAGCGTTATTAATCTTTCAGTGTCACTGAAGACAGCGTTATTATAATCTTCAGCTGAACGGTCATAGCTGAAGACAGCGTTATTTAATCTTCAGTGTCAGCTGAAGACAGCGTTATTATAATCTTTCATGTAGCTGAAGACAGCGTTATTAATATCTTCAGTCAGTCTGAAGACAGCGTTATTATAACTTTCAGTGTCAGCCTGAAGACAGCGTTATTATAATCTTTCAGTGTCAGCCTGAAGACGGCGTTATTATAATTTCAGTGTCAGCAAGACAGCGTTTTATAATCTTTCAGTGTCCTGAAGACAGGCGTTATTATAATTTCAGTGTCGCTGAAGACGGCGTTATTATAATTTCATGTCAGCTGAAGACAGCGTTATTATAATCTTCAGTGTCAGCTGAAGACAGCGTTATTATAATCTTTCATGTCAGCTGAAGACAGCGTTATTATAATCTTTCAGTGTCAGCCTGAAGACAGCGTTATTATAATCTTTCAGTGTCAGCCTGAAGACAGCGTTTTTTTAATCTTTCAGTGTCAGTCTGAAGACAGCGTTATTATAATCTTTCAGTGTCAGTCTGAAGACAGCGTTATTATAATCTTTCAGTGTCAGTCTGAAGACAGCGTTATTATAATCTTTCAGTGTCAGCTGAAGACAGCGTTATTATAATCTTTCAGTGTCAGTCTGAAGACAGCGTTATTATAATCTTTCAGTGTCAGCCTGAAGACAGCGTTATTATAATCTTTCAGTGTCAGCCTGAAGACAGCGTTATTATAATCTTTCAGTGTCAGCCTGAAGACAGCGTTATTATAATCTTTCAGTGTCAGTCTGAAGACAGCGTTATTATAATCTTTCAGTGTCAGCTGAAGACAGCGTTATTATAATCTTTCAGTGTCAGTCTGAAGACAGCGTTATTATAATCTTTCAGTGTCAGCCTGAAGACAGCGTTATTTAAATCAGTCTGAAGACAGCGTTATTATAATCAGTCTGAAGACAGCGTTATTTTAATCAGTCTGAAGAAGCGTTATTATAATCAGTCTGAAGACAGCGTTATTATAATCAGCTGAAGACAGCGTTATTATAATCAGCAGAAGCGTTATAAACAGCTCCGTATTATAATCAGTCTGAAGACAGCGTTATTTCATAATCAGCTTTACGGAAGACAGCGTTATTATAATCAGTCTGAAGACAGCGTTATTATAATCAGTCTGAAGACAGCGTTATTATAATCAGTCTGAAGACAGCGTTATTATATCAGTCTGAAGACGGCGTTATTATAAATCAGTCTGAAGACGGCGTTATTATAATCAGTCTGAGACGGCGTTATTAAATCAGTCTGAAGACAGCGTTATTATAATCAGCCTGAAGAACGTCTGCGGCGTTATTAAATCAGCCTGAAGACGGCGTTATTATAATCAGTCTGAAGAGTATAAACAGGCGGGTTATTATAATCAGTCTGAAGACGGCGTTTTATTATAATCAGTCTGAAGACAGCGTTATTATTAGTAATCAGTTTGAATGACAGGCGTTATTTAATAACAGTCTTGATTATAGACAAGGGTTATTATAATCAGTCTGAAGACGGCGTTATTATAATCAGTATGACAGCGTTAAGGGGCGTTATATATTAATCTTATATATCGTCTGAAGACGGCGTTATTATAATCAGTCTGAAGACGGCGTTATTATAATCAGTCTGAGACGCGATCAATGTTAAAGGTTTAATATAAGCAGCTGAAAGTCGGGACATTATTATAATCAGTCTGAAGACGGCGTTATTATAATCAGTCTGAAGACGGCGTTATTAAATATAAAACGTCTTTAAAGACGCGTTATTATAATCGTCTGAAGACGGCGTTTATTATAATCAGTCTGAAGACGGCGTTATATTTTATTTAATAATTCAGTCTGAAAGTCGGCGCTTATTATAATCAGTCTGAAGACAGCGTTATTATAATCAGTCTGAAGACGGCGTTATTATAAATCAGTCTGAAGACGGCGTTATTATAATCAGTCTGAAGACAGCGTTATTATAATCAGTCTGAAGACAGCGTTATTATAAATCAGTCTGAAGACAGCGTTATTATAATCAGTCTGAAGACAGCGTATTATAATCAGTCTGAAGACAGCGTTATTATAATCATTTCTGAAGACGGCGTTATTATAATCAGCTGAAGACGCGTTTATTATAATCAGCCTGAAGACGGCGTTATTATAATCAGCCTGAGACAGCGTTATATAATCAGTCTGAAGACAGCGTTATTATAATCAGTCTGAAGACAGCGTTATTATAATCAGCCTGAAGACAGCGTATATTATAATCACCGAAGACAGCGTTATTAAATCAGTCTGAAGACAGCGTTATTATAATCAGTCTGAAGACAGCGTTATTATAATCATGTCTGAAGACAGCGTTATTATATCAGTCTGAAGACAGCGTTATTATATCGTTAAGACAGCGTTTTATAATCAGTCTGAAGACAGCGTTATTATATTTTCAGTCTGAAGACAGCGTTATTATAATCGTCTGAAGACAGCGTTATTATATATTCAGCCTGAAGACAGCGTTATTATAATCACCTTAGGACCAGAACAGCGTTATTATAATCAGTCTAGTAAGACAGCGTTATTATAAATCAGTCCTGAGAGATAAAACTCAGGTATTAATTTTCAGTGTCAGTCTGAAGATCAGCGTTATATAATCTTTCATTCAGTCTGAAGACAGCGTTATTATAATCTTTCAGTGTCAGTCTGAAGACAGCGTTATTATAATCTTTCAGTGTCAGCCTGAAGACAGCGTTATTATAATCTTTCAGTGTCAGCCTGAAGACAGCGTTATTATAATCTTTCAGTGTCAGCCTGAAGACAGCGTATTAATTATAATCTTTCAGTGTTCAGCCTGAAGACAGCGTATTATAATCTTTCAGTGTCAGCCTGAAGACAGCATTATTATAATCTTTCAGTGTCAGCCTGAAGACAGCGTTTATTATAATCTTTCAGTGTCAGCTGAAGACAGCGTTATTATAATCTTTCAGTGTCAGCCTGAAACAGCGTTATTATAATCATTACAGTGTCAGCCTGATAGACAGCGTAATATTATTAATCTTTCAGTGTCAGCCTGAAGACAGCGTTATTATAATCTTTCAGTGTCATGCCTGAAGACAGCGTTATTATAATCTTTCAGTGTCAGTCAGAAGACAGCGTTTATTATAATCTTTCAGTGTCAGCCTGAAGACAGCGTTATTATAATCTTTCAGTGTCAGTCTGAAGACAGCGTTATTATAATCTTCAGTGTCAGTCTGATATATACTTCGTATGAAACTTTCAGTTTCAGTCTGAAGACAGCGTTATTATAATCTTTCAGTGTCAGCTGAAGACAGCGTTCATTATAATCTTTCAGTGTCAGCCTGAAGACAGCGTCATTATAATCTTTCAGTGTCAGTCTATAATTAGGACAGCCTACATTATAATCTTTCAGTGTCAGCCTGAAGACAGCGTTATTATAATCTTTCAGTGTCAGCCTGAAGACAGCGTCATTATAATCTTTCAGTGTCAGCCTGAAGACAGCGTCATTTAATTTTCAGTGTCAGCTGAAGGTAGAGGAAGACAGCGTTATTATAATCTTCAGTGTCAGCCTGAAGACAGCGTTATTATAATCTTTCAGTGTCAGCTTTAAGACCAGCGTTATTATTATAATCTTTCATTGTCAGTCTGAAGACAGCGTTATATAATCTTCAGTGTCAGCTGAAGACAGCGTCATTATAATCTTTCAGTGTCAGCCTGAAGACAGCGTCATTATAATCTTTCGTGTCAGCGTTAGCGAAGACAGGTTATTATAATCTTTCATGTCAGCCTGAAGACAGCGTTATTATAATCTTCAGTGTCAGCCTGAAGACAGCGTTATTATAATCTTTCAGTGTCAGTCTGAAGACAGCGTTATTATAATCTTCAGTGTCAGCCTGAAGACAGCGTCATTATAATCTTTCAGTGTCCTGAAGACAGCGTCATTATAATCTTTCAGTGTCAGCTGACAGGATCGTGAAGACAGCGTCATTATAATCTTTCAGTGTCAGCCTGAAGACAGCGTTATATAATTCTTTCAGTGTCAGTCTGAAGACAGCGTTATTATATCTTTCAGTGTCAGCCTGAAGACAGCGTCATTATAATCTTTCAGTGTCAGTCTGAAGACAGCGTTATTATAATCAGTCTGAAGACAGCGTTATTATAATCTGCCGAAGCAGCGTTATTAAATCAGTCTGAAGACAGCGTTATTATAATCAGTCTGAAGACAGCGTTATTATAATTTCAGGTCTGAAGACAGCGTTATTATAATTTCAGTCGTGAAGACAGCGTTATTAAATTCAGTTCTGAAGACAGCGTTATTATAATCAGTACCTGAAGACAGCGTTATTATAATTCAGTCTGAAGACAGCGTATTATATCAGTCTGAAGACAGCGTTATTATAATCAGCCTGAAGACAGCGTTATTATAATCAGTTCTGAAGACAGCGTTATTATAATCAGTCATGTAGACAGACGTTATTATAATCTTTCAGTGTCAGTCTGAAGACAGCGTTATTATAATCTTTCAGTGTCAGTCTGAAGACAGCGTTATTATAATCTTTCAGTGTCAGTCGGAAGACAGCGTATTATAATCTTTCAGTTCAGTCTGAAGACAGCGTTATTAAATCTTTCAGGTCAGTCTGAAGACAGCGTATTATAATCTTTCAGTGTCGTCTGAAGACAGCGTTATTATAATCTTTCAGTGTCAGTCTGAAGACAGCGTTATTATAATCTTTCAGTGTCAGTCTGAAAGACGGTTATTATAATCTTTCAGTGTCAGCCGAAGACATCAGTTATTATAATCTTTCGTGTCAGCCTATTCAGACAGCGTTATTATAATCTTTCAGTGTCAGCCTGAAGACAGCGTTATTATAATCTTTCAGTGTCAGCCTGAAAGACAGCGTTATTATAATCTTTCAGTGTCA
This sequence comes from Conus ventricosus, assembly GCA_018398815.1. NCBI lineage: Eukaryota > Metazoa > Mollusca > Gastropoda > Neogastropoda > Conidae > Conus > Conus ventricosus. The sequence goes on from CM031604.1 coordinate 96,778,198, forward strand.
GTCTGAAGACAGCGTTATTATAATCTTTCAGTGTCAGCTGAAGACAGCGTTATTTAATCTTTCAGTGTCAAGCCTTAAGACAGCGTTTATTATTTTCAGTGTCAGCCTGAAGACAGCGTTATTATAATCTTTCAGTGTCAGCCTGAAGACAGCGTCATTATAATATCTTTCAGTGTCATAAGCACTTTGAAGACAGCGTTCATTATAATCTTTCGTGTCAAGCCGGTATAAGTGACAGAAGGTTAATTATAATCGTCAGGTTAGTCAGTCTGAAGACAGCGTTATTAACGCGTCTATATCTAAAGCTTTCTTTCAGCTGAAGACAGCGTCATTATAATCTTTCAAGTTCTATTACTGAAGACAGCGTTATTATAATCAGTCTGAAGACAGCGTTATTATAATCAGTCTGAAGACAGCGTTATTATAAATCAGTCTGAAGACAGCGTTATTTATAATCAGTCTGAAGACAGCGTTATTATAATCAGCCTGAGAGACAGCGTTATTATAATCAGTCCTGAAGACAGCGTTATTATAATTTCAGTCTGAAACAGCGTTATTATAATCTTTCAGTGTCAGTCTGAAGACAGCGTTATATAATCTTTCGTGTCAGTCCCGAAGACAGCGTTATTATAATCTTTCAGTGTCAGTCTGAAGACAGCGTTATTATAATCTTTCAGTGTCAGTCTGAAGACAGCGTTATTATAATCTGTCAGTGTCAGTTATAAGACAGCGTTATTATAATCTTTCATGTCAGCCTGAAGACAGCGTTATTATAATCTTTCAGTGTCAGCCTGAAACGTTATTATAATCTTTCAGTGTCAGTCTGAAGACAGCGTTATTATAATCTATCAGTTATCAGTGAAGACAGCGTTATTATAATCTTTCAGGTCAGTCTGAGACAGCGTTATTATAACTTTCAGTGTCAGCTGAAGACAGCGTTATTATAATCTTTAGTGTCAGCCTGAAGACTTCGTTATTATAAATCTTTCAGTGTCAGTCTGAAGACAGCGTTATTATAATCTTTCAGTGTCAGTCCTGAAGACAGCGTTATTATTAATCAGTTCATGAAGACAGCGTTATTATAATCAGTCTGAAGACACGTTATTATAATCAGTTCGCCTGAAGACAGCGTTATATAATCAGTTCCTGAAGACAGCGTTATTATAATCAGCTGAAGATGCAGCGTTTTATAATCAGTCTGAAGACAGCGTATTATAATCAGTCTGAAGACAGCGTTATATAATCAGCCAGAAGACAGCGTTATTATAATCAGTCTGAAGCACAGCGTTATTATAACTCATGTCTGAAGACAGCGTTATTATAATCTGGTCGAAGACAGCGTTTAATTATATCAGCCTGAAGACAGCGTTATTATAATCAGTTGAAGACGCGTTATTATATTATATCAGTCTGAAGACGCGTTATTATAATCGTTGAGACGGCGTTTACTAAAACTTAGTATAAGCGGCGTTTTTAATCAGTCTTAAACGGTCGTTATTAATCACGTATATACTTCAGTAGAAGACGGCGTTATTTAATCAGCCTGAAGACGGCGTTATTATAATCGCTTAGCACGCGTTATTATAATCAGCCTGAAGACGGCGTTATTATAATCAGTTGAAGCGACGGCGTTATTTATATTCAGTCTGAAGACAGCGTTTATTATATCAGTCTGAGACAGCGTTATTATAATCAGTCTGAAGCAGCGTTATTATAATCAGTCTGAAGACAGCGTTATAATAATTCATTCTGAAGACAGCGTTATTATAAATTCAGTCTGAAGACAGCGTTTTAATTATATCAGTCTGAAGACAGCGTTATTTAATTTAATCAGTCTGAAGACAGGTTTAATTCATCAGTCTGAAGACAGCGTTTTATTATAATCAGTCTGAAGACAGCGTTTAATTATAATCAGTCTGAAACAGCGTTATTATAATCAGCCTGAAGACAGCGTTATTATATCAGCCTGAAGACAGCGTTATTATAATCAGTCTGAAGACAGCGTTATTATAATCTTTCAGTGTCAGTCTGAAGAGCGTATTAAATCTTTCAGTGTAGCCTGATAGGTTATTATAATTCTTTCAGTGTCAGCTTGAAGACAGCGTTATTATAATCTTTCAGTGTCCCGTCTGAAGACAGCGTTATTATAATCTTTCAGTGTCAGTCTGAAGACAGCGTATTATAATCTTTCAGTGTGTCAGCTGAAGACAGCGTTATTATAATCTTTCAGTGTCAGCCTGAAGACAGGCGTTTTTTATAATCTTCAGTGTCAGCCTGAAGACAGCGTTATTATAATCTTTCAGTGTCAGCCTGAAGACAGCGTTATTAATAATCTTTCAGTGTCAGCCTGAAGACAGCGTTTATTATATCTTTCAGTGTCAGTCTGAAGACAGCGTTATTATATCTTTCAGTGTCAGTCTGAAACAGCGTTTATTATAATCTTCAGTTGTCATTCTGAAGACGCGTTTTATTAATCTTTCAGTGTCAGTCTGAAGACAGCGTTATTATTAATCTTTCAGTGTCAGCCTGAAGACAGCGTTATTATAATCTTTCAGTGTCAGCCTGAAGACAGCGTTATTATAATCTTTCAGTGTCAGCCTGGAAGACAGCGTTATTATAATCTTTCAGTGTCAGCCTGAAGACAGCGTTATTATAATCTTTCAGTGTCAGCCTGAAGACAGCGTTATTATAATCTTTCAGTGTCAGCCTGAAGACGGTCGTTATTATAATCTTTCAGTGTCAGCCTGAAGACGGCTTATTATAATCTTTCAGTGTCAGCCTGAAGACGGCGTTAATTATTAATACTTCAGTGTCAGCCTGAAGACGGCGTTATTTATAATCTTTCAGTGTCAGCTGAAGACAGCGTTTTTTATAATCTTCAGTGTAGCCCGAAGACGCGTTATTATAATCTTTCAGTGGGCAGCCTGAAGACAGCGTTATTTAATCTTTCAGTGTCAGCCTGAAGACAGCGTTATTATAATCTTTCAGTGTCAGCCTGAAGCAGCGTTATTATAATCTTTCAGTGTCAGCTGAAGACAGCGTTTATTATAATCTTTCGTGTCAGTTGAAGACAGCGTTATTATATCTTTCAGGGGTCAGTCTGAAGACAGCGTTATATAATCTTTCAGTGTCAGTCTGAAGACAGCGTTATTATAATCTTTCAGTGTCAGCCCGAAGACAGCGTTATTATAATCTTTCAGTGTCAGCCCGAAGACAGCGTTATTATAATCTTTCAGTTCAGCCTGAAGACAGCGTTATTAAATCTTTCAGTGTCAGCCTGAAGACACGTTATTATAATCTTTCGTGTCAGCCTGAAGATCAGTCTGAAGACAGCGTTATTATAATCAGTCTGAAGACAGCGTTATTATAATCAGTCTGAAGACAGCGTTATTATAATCAGTCTGAAGACAGCGTTATTATAATCAGCCTGAAGACAGCGTTATTATAATCAGTCTGAAGACAGCGTTATTATAATCAGTCTGAAGACAGCGTTATTATAATCAGCCTGAAGACAGCGTTATTATAATCAGCCTGAAGACAGCGTTATTATAATCAGTCTGAAGACAGCGTTATTATAATCAGTCTGAAGACAGCGTTATTATAATCAGTCTGAAGACGGCGTTATTATAATCAGTCTGAAGACGGCGTTATTATAATCAGTCTGAAGACGGCGTTATTATAATCAGTCTGAAGACGGTGTTATTATAATCAGTCTGAAGACAGCGTTATTATAATCAGCCTGAAGACGGCGTTATTATAATCAGCCTGAAGACGGCGTTATTATAATCAGTCTGAAGACGGCGTTATTATAATCAGTCTGAAGACGGCGTTATTATAATCAGTCTGAAGACAGCGTTATTATAATCAGTCTGAAGACAGCGTTATTATAATCAGTCTGAAGACAGCGTTATTATAATCAGTCTGAAGACGGCGTTATTATAATCAGTCTGAAGACGGCGTTATTATAAATCAGTCTGAAGACGGCGTTATTATAATCAGTCTGAAGACGGCGTTATTATAATCAGTCTGAAGACGGCGTTATTATAATCAGTCTGAAGACGGCGTTATTATAATCAGTCTGAAGACGGCGTATTATAATCAGTCTGAAGACGGCGTTATTATAATCAGTCTGAAGACGGCGTTATATAATCAGTCTGAAGACGGCGTTATTATAATCAGTCTGAAGACGGCGTTATTATAATCAGTCTGAAGACGGCGTTATTATAATCAGTCTGAAGACGGCGTTATTATAATCAGTCTGAAGACGGCGTTATTATAAATCAGTCTGAAGACGTCGTTATTATAATCAGTCTGAAGACGGCGTTATTATAATCAGTCTGAAGACGGCGTTATTATAATCAGTCTGAAGACGGCGTTATTATAATCAGTCTGAAGACGGCGTTATTATAATCAGTCTGAAGACAGCGTTATTATAATCAGTCTGAAGACAGCGTTATTATAATCAGTCTGAAGACAGCGTTATTATAATCAGTCTGAAGACAGCGTTATTATAATCAGTCTGAAGACAGCGTTATTATAATCAGTCTGAAGACAGCGTTATTATAATCAGTCTGAAGACATGCGTTATTATAATCAGTCTGAAGACAGCGTTATTATAATCAGTCTGAAGACAGCGTTATTATAAATCAGCCTGAAGACAGCGTTATTATAATCAGTCTGAAGACAGCGTTATTATAATCAGTCTGAAGACAGCGTTATTATAATCTTTCAGTGTCAGTCTGAAGACAGCGTTATTATAATCTTTCAGTGTCAGTCTGAAGACAGCGTTATTATAATCTTTCAGTGTCAGTCTGAAGACAGCGTTATTATAATCTTTCAGTGTCAGTCTGAAGACAGCGTTATTATAATCTTTCAGTGTCAGTCTGAAGACAGCGTTATTATAATCTTTCAGTGTCAGTCTGAAGACAGCGTTATTATAATCTTTCAGTGTCAGTCTGAAGACAGCGTTATTATAATCTTTCAGTGTCAGTCTGAAGACAGCGTTATTATAATCTTTCAGTGTCAGCCTGAAGACAGCGTTATTATAATCTTTCAGTGTCAGCCTGAAGACAGCGTTTATTATAATCTTCAGTGTCAGCCTGAAGACAGCGTTATTATAATCTTTCAGTGTCAGCCTGAAGACAGCGTTATTATAATCTTTCAGTGTCAGTCTGAAGACAGCGTTATTATAATCTTTCAGTGTCAGTCTGAATGACAGCGTTATTATAATCTTTCAGTGTCAGTCTGAAGACAGCGTTATTATAATCTTTCAGTGTCAGTCTGAAGACAGGTTATTATAATCTTTCAGTGTCAGTCTGAAGACAGCGTTATTATAATCTTTCAGTGTCAGTCTGAAGACAGCGTTATTATAATCTTTCAGTGTCAGCCATGAAGACAGCGTTATTATATCTTTCAGTGTCAGCCTGAAGACAGCGTTATTATATCTTTCAGTGTCAGCCTGAAGACAGCGTTATTATAATCTTTCAGTGTCGCCTGAAGACAGCGTTTATAATCTTTCAGTGTCAGCCTGAAGACAGCGTTATTATAATCTTTCAGTGTCAGCCTGAAGACAGCGTTATTATAATCTTTCAGTGTCAGCCTGAAGACAGCGTTATTATATATCTTTCAGTGTCAGCCTGAAGACAGCGTTATTATAATCTTTCAGTGTCAGCCTGAAGACAGCGTTATTATAATCTTTCAGTGTCAGCCTGAAGACAGCGTTATTATAATCTTTCAGTGTCAGTCTGAAGACAGCGTTATTATAATCTTTCAGTGTCAGTCTGAAGACAGCGTTATTATAATCTTTCAGTGTCAGCCTGAAGACAGCGTCATTATAATCTTTCAGTGTCAGCCTGAAGACAGCGTCATTATAATCTTTCAGTGTCAGTCTGAAGACAGCGTCATTATAATCTTTCAGTGTCAGCCTGAAGACAGCGTTATTATAATCTTTCAGTGTCAGCCTGAAGACAGCGTCATTATAATCTTTCAGTGTCAGCCTGAAGACAGCGTCATTTTAATCTTTCAGTGTCAGCCTGAAGACAGCGTTAATATAATCTTTCAGTGTCAGCCTGAAGACAGCGTTATTATAATCTTTCAGTGTCAGCCTGAAGACAGCGTTATTATAATCTTTCAGTGTCAGTCTGAAGACAGCGTTGTTATAATCTTTCAGTGTCAGCCTGAAGACAGCGTCATTATAATCTTTCAGTGTCAGCCTGAAGAACAGCGTCATTATAATCTTTCAGTTGTCAGCCTGAAGACAGCGTCTTTATAATCTTTCAGTGTCAGCCTGAAGACACGCGTTATTATAATCTTTCAGTGTCAGCCTGAAGACAGCGTTATTATAATCTTTCAGTGTCAGCTGAAGACGCGTTTATTATAATCTTCAGTGTCAGCCTGAAGACAGCGTCATTATAATCTTTCATGTGTCAGCCTGAAGACAGCGTCATTATAATCTTCAGTGTCAGCCTGAAGACAGCGTCATTATAATCTTTCAGTGTCAGCCTGAAGACAGCGTCATTATATCTTTCAGTGTCAGTCTGAAGACAGCGTTATTATAATCTTTCAGTGTCAGCCTGAAGACAGCGTCTTTTATAATCTTTCAGTGTCAGCCTGAAGACAGCGTTATTATAATCTTTCAGTGTCAGCCTGAAGACAGCGTTATTATAATCTTTCAGTGTCAGCCTGAAGACAGCGTTATTATAATCTTTCTAGTGTCAGCCTGAAGACAGCGTTATTATAATCTTTCAGTGTCAGCTGAAGACAGCGTTATTATAATCTTTCAGTGTCAGCCTGAAGACCAGCGTTATTATAACTTTCAGTGTCAGCCTGAAGACAGCGTTATATAATCTTTCAGTGTCAGCCTGAAGACAGCGTTATTATAATCTTTCAGTGTCAGCCTGAAGACAGCGTTATTATAATCTTTCAGTGTCAGCTGAAGACAGCGTTATTATAATATTTACAGTGTCAGTCTGAAGACAGCGTTATTTAATCTTTCAGTGTCAGTCTGAAGACAGCGTTATTATAATCTTTCAGTGTCAGTCTGAAGACGCGTTATTATAATCTTTCAGTGTCAGTCTGAAGACAGCGTTATTATAATCTTTCAGTGTCAGTCTGAAGACAGCGTTATTATAATCTTTCAGTGTCAGTCTGAAGACAGCGTTATTATAATCTTTCAGTGTCAGTCTGAAGACAGCGTTATTATAATCTTTCAGTGTCAGTCTGAAGACAGCGTTATTATAATCTTTCAGTGTCAGTCTGAAGACAGCGTTATTATAATCTTTCAAGTGTCAGTCTGAAGACAGCGTTATTATAATCTTTCAGTGTCAGCCTGAAGACAGCGTTATTATAATCTTTCAGTGTCAGCCTGAAGACAGCGTTATTATAATCTTTCAGTGTCAGCTGAAGACAGCGTTTATTATAATCTTTCAGTGTCAGTCTGAAGACAGCGTTATTATAATCTTTCAGTGTCAGTCTGAAGACAGCGTATTATAATCTTTCAGTGTCAGTCTGAAGACAGCGTTATTATAATCTTTCAGTGTCAGTCTGAAGACAGCGTTATTATAATCTTTCAGTGTCAGTCTGAAGACAGCGTTATATAATCTTTCAGTGTCAGTCTGAAGACAGCGTTATTATAATCTTTCAGTGTCATGTCTGAAGACAGCGTTATTATAATCTTCAGTGTCAGTCTGAAGACAGCGTTATATAATCTTTCAGTGTCAGTCTGAAGACAGCGTATTATAATCTTTCAGTGTCAGTCTGAAGACAGCGTTATTATAATCTTTCAGTGTCAGTCTGAAGACAGCGTTATTATAATCTTTCAGTGTCAGCCATGAAGACAGCGTTATTATAAATCTTTCAGTGTCAGCCTGAAGACAGCGTTATTATAATCTTTCAGTGTCAGCCTGAAGACAGCGTTATTATAATCTTTCAGTGTCAGTCTGAAGACAGCGTTATTATAATCTTTCAGTGTCAGTCTGAAGACAGCGTTATTATAATCTTTCAGTGTCAGCCTGAAGACAGCGTTATTATAATCTTTCAGTGTCAGCCTGAAGACAGCGTTATTATATCTTTCAGTGTCAGTCTGAAGACAGCGTTATTATAATCTTTCAGTGTCAGTCTGAAGACAGCGTTATTATATCTTTCAGTGTCGGTCTGAAGACAGCGTTATTATAAACTTTCAGTGTCAGTCTGAAGACAGCGTTATTATAATCTTTCAGTGTCAGTCTGAAGACAGCGTTATTATAATCTTTCAGTGTCAGCCTGAAGACAGCGTTATTATAATCTTTCAGTGTCAGCCTGAAGACAGCGTTATTATAATCTTTCAGTGTCAGTCTGAAGACAGCGTTATTATAATCTTTCAGTGTCAGCCTGAAGACAGCGTTATAATCTTTCAGTGTCAGTCTGAAGACAGCGTTATATAATCTTTCAGTGTCAGCCTGAAGACAGCGTTATTATAATCTTTCAGTGTCAGTCTGAAGACAGCGTTATTATAATCTTTCAGTGTCAGCCTGAAGACAGCGTTATTAATCTTTCAGTGTCAGTCTGAAGACAGCGTTATTATAATCTTTCAGTGTCAGCCTGAAGACAGCGTTATTATAATCTTTCAGTGTCAGTCTGAAGACAGCGTTATTATAATCTTTCAGTGTCAGTCTGAAGACAGCGTTATTATAATCTTTCAGTGTCAGTCTGAAGACAGCGTTATTATAATCTTTCAGTGTCAGTCTGAAGACAGCGTTATTATAATCTTTCAGTGTCAGTCTGAAGACAGCGTTATTATAATTCTTTCAGTGTCAGTCTGAAGACAGCGTTATTATAATCTTTCAGTGTCAGCCTGAAGACAGCGTTATTATATCTTTCAGTGTCAGCCTGAAGACAGCGTTATTATAATCTTTCAGTGTCAGTCTGAAGACAGCGTGTATTATAATCTTTCAGTGTCAGCCTGAGACAGCGTTATTATATAATCTTTCAGTGTCAGCCTGAAGACAGCGTTATATAATCTTTCAGTGTCAGTCTGATAGACAGCGTTATATATAATCTTTCAGTGTCAGTCTGAAGACAGCGTATTATAATCTTTCAGTGTCAGTCTGAAGACAGCGTATTATAATCTTTCAGTGTCAGCCTGAAGACAGCGTTATTATAATCTTTCAGTGTCAGCCTGAAGACAGCGTTATTATAATCATTTCAGGTCAGCCTGAAGACAGCGTTATTATAATCTTTCAGTGTCAGCCTGAAGACAGCGTTATTATAATCTTCAGTGTCAGTCTGAAACAGCGTTATTATAATCTTTCAGTGTCAGTCTGAAGACAGCGTTATTATAATCTTTCGTGTCAGTCTGAAGACAGCGTTATTATAATCTTTCAGTGTCAGTCTGAAGACAGCGTTATTATAATCTTTCAGTGTGTCAGTCTGAAGACAGCGTTATTATAATCTTTCAGTGTCAGTCTGAAGACAGCGTTTTTAATCTTTCAGTGTCAGCCTGAAAGACAGCGTTATTATAATCTTTCAGTGTCAGTCTGAAGACAGCGTTATTAATCTTTCAGTGTCAGTCTGAAGACAGCGTTATTATAATCTTTCAGTGTCAGTCTGAAGACAGCGTTATTATAATCTTTCAGTGTCAGTCTGAAGACAGCGTTATTTATAATCTTTCAGTGTCAGTCTGAAGACAGCGTTATTATAATCTTTCAGTGTCAGTCTGAAGACAGCGTTATTATAATCATTTCAGTGTCAGTCTGAAGACAGCGTTATTATAATCTTTCAGTGTCAGTCTGAAGACAGCGTTATTATAATCTTTCAGTGTCAGTCTGAAGACAGCATTATTATAATCTTTCAGTGTCAGTCTGAAGACAGCGTTATTATAAACTTTCAGTGTCAGTCTGAAGACAGCGTTATTATAAATCTTTCAGTGTCAGCCTGAAGACAGCGTTATTATAAATTCGCAGGTCGTTTTGAAATGTGTATTAAACCTGTATTTTGCATTCTGCTTTTTCAGTTCTGATGAGACTCGAAGCCACGAGCTCCCAGTCTGCAATTCGCAACAAACCACTGCACCACACCCGACTCTCTCCTCTATTCACCATCACCTTCACCCACGCCATCACAGACATTTGATTTTATTGGCTAAACGAGGAAAGAAACGAAAGTGTACATATAAATGTAATAAAGTCATGGAAACAAAAACAATGTAAAAAATAACATAGCAGGTTTCTTCTTCCCCACCCCCCAAGTAAAAACGTATGCGACATGCTACAAGACTAATTTTACTGCTCTATACTGGCATGATAAAAATGGTTATCACTTTTTCAGTTGCATTATGTAAGCTAGCAAGAAGAAAAATGTCACCGACATTCATGAATTAGGAAGAACAGTTTAGTTCAGCTTTATCACCAGTGACAGACAAACTATGCAGCGGACTCATGGCATCGATCCATCAACAAGAGGGCATTTCAATCTCGCTTGACCTTTAGACAAAGGTGAATGAGCTTTCCACATATTATGTGTAACTGGTAAAACTAAAGTGCAACAGAGTCCATCCATTACAACGTGGACAAATGAGCAGACTGCATGACAAGTCATTAAACTTCATTACGTCATCATTCATTTGATTTTCTTTTTTCAATGTGGTCATGGTGTATGGAAAAAAATAAGCACTGTGAAAATGACGTTTATTAATCACAGTGGAAGGAAATGGGGGAAAAAAAAGCACCTGTAACATACCAAAAGATCACAGCTGCTCAGTGACCCAAAGTAACCCCCAAAGATCACAAGACAGAAGCAGCACTAGAAGCCAAAGTAACCCCCAAAGATCAGAAGCAGCAATAGAAGCCAAAGTAACCCCCAAAGATCACAAGACAGAAGCAGCAACTAGAAACCAAAGTAACCCCCAAAGATCACAAGACAGAAGCAGCAACTAGATGCCAAAGAAAGACCAGACAGAAAGCAGGCCCATGTATTGCACAGGCATGCAAGGTGCAGAGACACTGAACAAAAACACATTTCATCAAAAATACTCCAATGCTTTGGCGTCTGGGCAAAAAATGTACTTGTCCAAGACCAACCACTTACAAACGTATTGGAGGAAGGCCAGGGCCATAAACTGCCAGTGACAAACACTTGTCATATTAAAAAGTTAAACAGTTCTTTTAACTTGGGCCATATAAACAGCAAATGGAAAAAGTTCATCACTACAAAGTCATCTACCTGATGAAACATGAAAGCAAATAACACCATTAACCAAATGAAACCTGCTGATCAGGCTTGTTGCAACTAAACATGAATGCAATACCATTTCTATGCTAGACATGTCACAAAGCTCCATCAATTAGGGCCATTTCTACACAACACTTGCCGAGTTCACAGATCAGCGCCATTCCTGTGCACACTATAGCAGGTCCTAACACCAGCCTGCTCTTCCGGCTGAGCGCACATGTTCAGTGAGGAGAAAGCACAACGAAGTGTCACTGTGCCAAGACAAAGCAACAGACACATAGCAAGACTACAGCAGGACAATGGAGGCGATCCTAATTTCCAATGGCCGAGGAGAACTGTAGCACTTTGTCCCTTCCTTGACCACAGTTATAGGCTTCCACGGTTGACCTGCCTCGCGAAGGTAGTTCTGTGTACAGGAAAAACAGGCAGCCACCATCATCATGCCCCACTGTCAACTTTAAATGTCAGCATGCATTCTTCATGAGGTGACAAAAGAAAAAAAAACCCTACAGCATTTGGAAACAATCAACCAGCGAAACATTCTGCGCTTTTCTGTTGCATTCCAATGACTAGCTAAACAAGCTGCATTGAAGGTACCATCTTGAACGAACGAACTAACTAAACATCAGAACATTCTGCAGCATTTCTATCAACAGCTCAATTAGCGATCAAATGTTCTCCAGCGTGTTAACTGCCAGCTCAATAAGCTATCCACTCTGTAGCAACTTTGCTAACAAGCTGATACTCTGTAGCTTTTCAAAGACTTTCCAAGTTTGCATGCTAAACATTTTGTAGTATTTCAACTATTCTGAATATTCCGTACCATTTTTAAGTACTAGCTTAATTAACAAAGCTAAGTATTCTGTAGCACTTACACAATAAGGTTAGCAAGCTGTCTACACAACTCTAACAATAACAATCAGAAGCTAATGAGTTTACACATTTTAACAACTAACAAGCCCTATGTAGAACACTCATCACAAACTGAATAAGCAAGCATATAACAACTGAATGTACATGACACATCATAAGCATCATCACAAATAGTTGGACAAACTGATAGTTACATTTTGCAACAATTAACTTGTCATGTCTGCTGGACTGGCCATGCAAAGTGATTTTGTGTACAAGTCCAATGAACAGCCCGAGATTTTACAAGAAAATAGTTATGCAATTCAGAAACATCCTTCAACACTAGAAAACCCCAAACCTTGGCTACAGTTAATGCACGATACTGCAAGGGAAGTAACAAAGTTTGAATTTTCTGTCTTTGGTGAAAGAAAAAGCAACTGCCCATTTTTTGTTTGTGCAGCTAAGGAAAAAGGGGAAAGAAGAAAAGAGAAGAAAGGCATGCACATACATTTTCTTCCCTCAAAACCACTTGCATTCTAAAGTGCTTCAAATTTTTAGTGCTCACTTTGGCTTTTTCATTTTGGATTTTCATTTGCACATTGTTAATATTTTCCTAACTTACTGTGCATGTTTTTAAACTTCACACAATCATTGGGGAGAGAGAAGTGTGTGTGTGTGTGTGTGTGTGTGTGTGTGTGTGTGTGTGTGTGTGTGTGTGTGTGTGTGGGGTGTGTGTGTTGCATACATGTTTAAATCTTTCTAAAAGTTTGTTGTTCTTACTTACAAAAATGCCTAGTCTCAATGTAAACAAAGGAGATAAAGGCTACTATGCTTTTACTGCACACCATGGTAAACCCAAAAAGGAGATAAAGGCAGTACTCAATGACTCTTAACTGCAATCACCTCAATGGTAACCAAAAGGAGATAAACGCAGTACTGAATGACTTTTAACAGCAGTGACCAGTTCAACAAGCTGCTCATGCCTCAACATGTTAACAATCAGTTTAATAAAGAAGCTGAAAGGTTGCTACACCAAATGACTGGCTTTATTAAGAACCTAAATGTATAAAACAAATCTTATGACTACTTTTATGCGACTTAATAGCAACTTCTAAAACACCCAGTAAGATTTTCAGAGAAGCGTAACAAGGTGGATATTCTGCGGCATTTTAACACAATATTCCGCATCGGCTGAACAGACAAGTACAGTACGCTGGTACATTTCAGCAATTTCTAAGGAATAAATTCCATTTTTGTTGGTAGCATTTTGACCGCTGCATGATCAACAAGCTGGTAAATCTTTTGAAGCATCTGATTAGCTTCATCATCAAGATGTTCAAACATGTCTGCAGCATTCATACCAATCAGCTCTATAGTAATAAACAGCCAGTTTAAAACTGTTTAACCATTTAAATATTTAGTCATATTTCAAAAACAGAACTAGTTCAGTGTACAGCATTCTCAACAGCAATATGAAAAAGCTGAACACTCTGCAGTAATTAGTTCTTCTAGCAGCACAGTTGACCGAAGTCACACACACGCACTATGTACCAGTTGTGTGCATGAATTCATGAGTCACCCATGTCATCTTTCATTATCTGTCATCCCACTCCCTCCTCTATTTCAGCAGGCCCTTTGCGGTCGGCTGGGCTATAAGCAACATTATCTTATCTTATCCCCTCCTCTATTTAAAATCACCTGCAGGTGTGCACAGCACAAAGGGGTGATTGTTATCTTACATATTTTTCACCTGATGAATGCTTCCAATCTTTCACAGGAAGAACTAATGCAAAAACCAACCAATGTGAGACTGAACCAATAGATACAATGCCAAGAATTGATTGATATTCCCACGCCTTGACTAGATTTGAAAACACTGAAAACTAGAATCATAAATAACAAAATCGGACAGACAGGCAGGTGAAGATGTAGAACTGAAATGCTTTTAATTTTTCTTCCATTAATGTTCACTGCGAGAACACAACATGTGATATAAAACATCAGTCAGTGTATCATTTATCATATGATAAAGTCACCATTAAAACTAATATTGCTGTTCACAAATATAAATACAGCAAAAAATAAATGGTAGATCAGAAGATGCAAAAATAATGAAGACCCTGAAAAATGTTAAAATGAAGATCTAGGTGGAGCTAAAAGCTTGGAACTGAAATGGGCACCTAACTGATATCAGTTTTTGATATTGAAATGGGCACCTAACTGATATCAGTTTCTGATATTGAAATGGGCACCTAACTGATATCAGTTTCTGATATTGAAATGGGCACCTAACTGATATCAGTTTCTGATATTGAAATGGGCACCTAACTGATATCAGTTTCTGATATTGAAATGGGCACCTAACTATATCAGTTTCTGATATTGAAATGGGCACCTAACTGATATTCATGATTAACTGATACTGATAAATGGGCACCTAACTGATATCAGTTTCTGATATTGAAATGGGCACCTAACTGGTATCAGTTTTTGATATTGAAATGGGCACCTAACTGATATCAGTTTTTGATATTGAAATGGGCACCTCACTGATATCAGTTTTTGATATTGAAATGGGCACCTCACTGATATCAGTTTCTGATATTGAAATGGGCACCTCACTGATACCAGTTTCTGATATTGAAATGGGCACCTCACTGATACCAGTTTCTGATATTGAAATGGGCACCTCACTGATATCAGTTTTTGATATTGAAATGGGCACCTAACTGATATCAGTTTTTGATATTGAAATGGGCACCTAACTGATATCAGTTTTTGATATTGAAATGGGCACCTAACTGATAACAGTTTTTTGATATTGAAATGGGCACCTAACTGATATCAGTTTTTGATATTTACCAAGTGAGGAGAGCAATGTTCAGCTTTCTTCACCTGTTACGACCAGAACTTTTCACCCACCTTGTTTTCTGTTTTAAACATATGTTCACAGTGTAAACAGGTGAACCCTAACCAGAAGGGGGAAAAACAAATCCGAGTGAGTGATGACGAAATGCTTGCCACTAACCTCAACAACTTTCCATCACTTATTCTACAATTGATACTGGAAACGAAGACACAAGCACGAAGAATGAACACAACACCTTCCACAGCAGAAAAGACCACATGAAGACGAAGAAGAAGCAAACTTCGCTTAGTTACCACACCGACTTGAGAACAACTGGGTTTTTTTCCTAGGCGCCATTAAATCTTTTCTCCTTCCTAAAAACATGCAGGTGACTGGAAGCGACAGAGTGCAGAAATGCTGTTAAAGTATGGACGAGAGGAGAAAGACGTGACTACTCCGTGACTAAAATGCTAGGACAGTGTGCATTTAAGCAGACAAAGCCGAGGAGAACATCTCCGACTTGGCACCCTCCTTGAGAACGGTCACTGAACGCCAACACTGCCCTGTCTGGCGCAAGTAGTTCTGTGCACATAATTGAAAACAGAAAAAAAAAAAAAATGAGAGCACCGAAACAGACGTCTGTTCACTGATCAAGCGATCGGACAACACATCTGCCTAATTTGGATTAGTTCTGAAAGACACAATGCCAATGACACTTGTCAAGTGATTTCTTGCCATGTTTTGACTGTTTTAGTTGCTAGTTTATACAAATTAAAAGCAAAGTATTTACACAATTGAAAAAAAATTTCCGTTAGCTCATTGCAGATGCAGGTTTCTGCCACATCCGCGACACACTGAGACGCACTGTTTTGGGTATTTTTACAAAAAATATACAGACAGAACCAAACCGAATACAACAATAATTACTTGTGTTTGAAAACTTCAAATCATGTTCTTTTAGAAAAAAAAAGAAATCCTGTGCTCAGTACACACTTCACTCACCACTGGTTTGAAAAGTGTAGGAAAACAGCTATCGGCAAAAACTTTTTCTCCACGCAGGTATGGATGAAAAATCAATATGATCATAACTGTAGTAAACACAATGTGTAGTAAACACATAAAAACAATGTATCTTTCACACACAGCTGTGTGCATGATCCAGACTTCAAACACAGTGCTGCTGTCACATATTTGAAGAAAAAATACAAAACCTTCATCATCATTTGGTATGTGCAACTCACCATCGTCACTCATATCCTCTCGGTCTGATTCGGCAAATTCAGAAAACAGTTCGAAAAAGTTCGGAAAACAGTTCCAGCTCGCATCTGATCTTTCTTCAATTTATTCTTTCAATTACTTCTTGAAATGAGATGTTTCTGTTCGCTACGAATCGCTGATGCTTCGGTGCTGACACCATGATGAACACAGGCGGCTAGAGTTATCTCCAGCTATCCCATAATATGAGCGAAAAAGAAACTATATGCGAGATATACCAGACCTGGTTACCCCTCAGAAATTCTATGTGTAGGTTTTGGGTCAAAAGTGTGTACAACTGTGTGTAAAATGTGTAAGGTTTTGCAGCGCAAAGTAATTGCCTAGGAAACAATACTGAATGCATTCAAAACATTGGAAACACTGAAAATCTATTGTTATAAAAGATGTATTTTCATGAAAGGCATTGAAGTGGCTTCATTAACAATCAATGATGGTCAAACTAATCCTGTCAATCTAATCCGAGTTTCTTGCCAGTGTCCTCCAATCGGAACAAGCCTTTGCTCAGAAAATTAACAAGAACATTAACTGATATGAATTCTTTTATACCACTTGACTTAACTGTCTCTTCACTTTTTACTATACTGATGGACATAACTGGGGAAAAAATTTCTTGATGTAATCTATTTCTTTCATATGCTAGCAGTAATATGGGCACTTTTTCACTGTCTGTTGATAAGCTAAGCAGTCCTTCTGAAGAGCATAAATAATTATGATGTAAATTTCATTTCAGATTTTGGTGATTTCAGCTCTTTTAAATTGTCAGCTGAGAGGCTGTGAACTGCATCTACTGAAAAACAGTCATCATTCTTCAGGATGAGAAGACTTTCAAGAGTTTCATTGGACAGTCTGCTCCTTTGGGGATTTTGGAGGTTTTTGTCCCTCTGCACGAGTAGTTTGATGTTCCAGTCTCTCATCAGAAGTGCCAGCAGAACTCGACTCCACAAAAAAAAAAGCTTTGAATGTTCATAGCCTACTGTTTTCCAGAATCACCGTTTCCCTTGTGACTTTTGCTATCGATGTGCCGCTGAATGTCAAAACGACCACTGTGAGCAATTGAGATTTCACAGTTATACGTGGTGCCGTGTGCGAACATATCATCCTTCTTTGACGCAGTAATGAACTTGAAAATTGTTTGATACGCTGGTTTGTACTTCTGTTCATATTTCTTTTTCTTTTTTTTTAACCACAGCTTCCACCAATGAGTCTGAATTTTCACTGTCTGTTTCATGGGCGCGAGTTGAAGCTGAATGAGAAGCCATGTTGATATGCATTCATAGAGGAAGGAACGGCGCATGCGCCATGGGAACTTTAAGTTGGACCAGACGCTTTGACTCGGCCGGATTACATGTTTAGCACATTTTTGTGAGCTCGGTGATAAAAATTTCAAACAATTCGGTTTTCAAACGTACAAACGTATAGCTGTATTGAATTTCATAAGATTATATGCAAAAATCGTACTTTGCACAGGTCTGGATATACACTAAGGGAGAGTACCATTCAATAGAGGAAACCCTCAGCTTTCTGTAGATACCAAGATTGTTTCCCTTAGACCACACAGCTACATGTGAAAATTAGAGTAAATCATCGATCACCTGGCAGGCGACACATCAGTGCCAAGCACTCAACCCGTCGCCCGCCAGGTGATTGACGAGGTGGCAGTGAGTTAAGCCATATTTGCTACTATCAAAATACACCCTGCCCCCCTTTACACTTGCTTACATACATGGGGCACACACACACACATACATACATACACGGGGCACACACACACACACACACATACATGGGGCACACACACACACCACATACAAGGGGCACACACATACATATACTTACATGAGCAAGAGGGATACCATTTCTCTTCTCAGCAGGAGAAGCATTTTTCCCGACCCACACGAAGACAGTTTCTCCAGAGTCGAACAAAAACACATCCTGAGGAAAGAATCATGTTGTAATATCAGAGAAGAAGACATCCTGAATGCTGCAAGGCTACATCCCTTTCACAGGATGCAAAAACACAATTACACTTATGACGGATCTTCACAGTGGTTTGTTTTTGTTTTTCCAACTTGCCAGAAAGCATGTAACCATTTCATTCTGCATAATGAAATATACATAAAAAATGGAAGGAAATGTTTCATTTGGCAAGATCAACCCTCTCTCTCCATCCCAAAATGCAAAAACTAGATGTTTTTCTTGTTTTGTTTGGTTTTTCATTGAAAAAAACAGACACACACTATCTTTGCCACACAATCAGGCAACAAATACAAAAAACATTCTAACATAAAAAGTAATTCACAGAAACCAAATGTTACTTTGAAAGGAATCGTTGTTCATCATCCCCCCTCCACAACCCTCTCCCTCCCCTTGTGCATAACCTTTTTTTTTGACACCATCTCCTAATCGATTCAAACACGACAACAATACTATTGACCCTGGTGAAACTAATAATAATAATAACAATATGGCCAATTCATTTCAATCCCTTCAACGCACTGTTCCCATGTGGTTTTCACACAGGTTGTAGAGCGGCTGTAGCGGGTACTGTCCTGTCTCCATACTGATGCCGAGATCCCTTTCCAACTAAGGATTTCCTCTTTCTGAAGTACACCGTTCATGAGCTGGATGGGTTGATTTTTGAAGGGAAGTCACTCCAATTTGCTCCTTTTGGAAGGGAGGTCACTCCGTGAATGCATTTGATGCTCCAGTTTGCTCCCTTATCTCAAAGTTTTCACCTTTGTAATTCCCTGATTCATATGAGGCATGAATCACACCAAGTTGGAATAAAGCACTTGACAGGTCTGTCTGTCTAAAAACCACTTTTAGTTGACAAGTTTCTTTCTTCTTTACTTCCACCCACTTTTCAGCTTTGCAGCCCCTTCAAATGTCTGTTTTGTACAGTCCTTGTGCTCATTCTTTTCTCTTAACACACAATTTATCACATGCCAGCTGTTTTGCTGTAACCTGGTGATGAAGTATTGTGACTAAATATTATTTGCGGCGATTCATTCGACTATACAGCATTTTATTCTATTTGTTTCTTGTTGCATTAATTTTTTTTTTTTCAAACTGGAAGTGAACAATTCAGCCGAACAGCAGACCCATTCAGCAAAGCCACAACTTCAATCTTTGCTCGCACACACTGGTGGGCCAGTCTTTCCCTGTGTTTGTGCAATGTCTACAGCTGTGTAACGATTTTTACATGGCATGCGTAGCAGTTTACTAGTTTTCATTTTTGTATTAGGATTTCTCGGCATTTTTAACAAGCTAAATTCAATTTTGATCGCTAAAATTAGTTGTAAATTGAAAAAAAAAAAGAAGCTGTATACACTGCTGAGTGCTCAGACTGTACTGCCCAGCGCTAGGTGGCACAGGAACAGAGCACAACCCTGCTGCCTGTGACTGTACTGCCCAGCGCTAGGTGGCACAGGAACAGAGCACAACCCTGCTGCCTGTGACTGTACTGCCCAGCGCTAGGTGGCACAGGAACAGAGCACAACCCTGCTGCCTGTGACTGTACTGCCCAGTGCTAGGTGGCACAGGAACAGAGCACAACCCTGCTGCCTGTGACTGTACTGCCCAGCGCTAGGTGGCACAGGAACAGAGCACAACCCTGCTGCCTGTGACTGTACTGCCCAGCGCTAGGTGGCACAGGAACAGAGCACAACCCTGCTGCCTGTGACTGTACTGCCCAGCGCTAGGTGGCACAGGAACAGAGCACAACCCTGCTGCCTGTGACTGTACTGCCCAGTGCTAGGTGGCACAGGAACAGAGCACAACCCTGCTGCCTGTGACTGTACTGCCCAGAGCTAGGTGGCACAGGAACAGAGCACAACCCTGCTGCCTGTATGTCGGCGATATGAAGGGAAATGAACAAAGGATGACAACAGATCAAAGTCACATTGTCCATTTGCTATAAATATTTGTAGGTTGTTACGGCGTAGTTTATTGTTGCCCTCTTTCATTTCCAGGACACTTTTCTCTCTTTATGGTAAGGTGTTGATGTGGTCAGCTATACTAAAATAAAACGGACAAAAAAAACCCCCAGATTATCGGACATGGCTATAAACAACATTGGCCTTATCACTGTGTGTTGCACGTTTGATCGTTTGCATCATTGCAGCTGAGCCGACCGACCACGCAGGGTCAGGGCTGTCAAAGCCACACTGCTGAAAGAAAGCTCCATGCTGAAAACCAACAAAAGCAGTCAATGATGGCAGCTACACGATTAACATCCTTTGGGCAGATTAGACCAGATCATATTGACAGCGCCAGCCTTTTCACTTAATTCCTTGTTCCCTGGTTAAAAAAAAACTCAACAACAAAAAAAGAAAAATATTCAAGGAAACAAAAAACACATGAAACGGCCAGAATCAATTCTTAGACAGCATGTACCATTTTTCACAGCTCATTAGCTTACAACAATTAAAAAACAAAAGCTGGCAAGTCATTACCTGTGACCAGTTATATCATTCAACGCCCATCTTGCGCCAAATTGGATAATAAGTGATTGCTCGTTCATTTGCGTTGTCCTGAGTGTTGTGTATCTTGCCTGAAGAAGATCTAAGAGGTCGAAACGCGTCGTGTTTTTATCTTGTGATTTGTTTGCCTACATTTTTCAGCCAAGCCATAAGTTTTTGTTTTTTCATGTGTTCAGATTTCTGCCTGCATTGCCTCACTTGGCAACCAGTAAAAAAAGTCATCAGTTTCTGAAAGACAGACTTGAGAAAGTGCCACCAAGACAGAGAGAAAAGAGGGACTTCCTTGCACAGAACTTGCGCCCCTGTGCTGTGTGAACGAAGCTCTCCAGCATCCCTACATGACATTTGTGTCACCGCATTTGACTGGACAGCAGGAAAGAGTGCTTGGCACCGCACCATGGCTCCATCAATCCAGATAGAGTCGGCCTCCACTGTTCCTGGCCAACGCGCATGATGGGATCTGCAAGGGCCTATCTGATCTGGGGTTCAGGCACTATACACAAAGCAGGTCTGTAAAGGCTTATCTGATCTGGGGTTCAGGCACCATACAAAAAGCAGGTCTGCAAGGGCCTATCTGATCTGGGGTTCAGGCACTATACACAAAGCAGGTCTGTAAACGCTTATCTGATCTGGGGTTCACTGTACACAAAGCAGGTCTGTAAAGACCTATCTGATCTGGGGTTCAGGCACTATACACAAAGCAGGTCTGTAAAGACCTATCTGATCTGGGGTTCAGCCACTGTACACAAAGCAGGTCTGTAAAGACCTATCTGATCTGGGGTTCAGGCACTGTACACAAAGCAGGTTTGTAAAGACCTATCTGATCTGGGGTTCAGGCATTGTACACAAAGCAGGTTTGTAAAGACCTATCTGATCTGGGGTTCAGGCACTGTACACAAAGCAGGTCTGTAAAGACCTATCTGATCTGGGGTTCAGGCACTGTACACAAAGCAGGTCTGTAAAGACCTATCTGATCTGGGGTTCAGGCACTGTACACAAAGCAGGTCTGTCGTCTTTGCCCAGGAGATTACCTCATTTAATCAAGACTCCACAGATGTGCTCACTCCCCCTTTCTTGCATGCATGCAAACACGCAAGCACAACCACACACGCATACACACACACCACACATGTACAACCACACACACCACACATGCACAACCACAGACACATAAAACACACCACACATGTACAACCACAGACACATAAAACACACCACACATGTACAACCACAGACACATATAAAACACACCACGCATGTACAACCACAGCCACAGACAGCACACATGTACAACCACAGACACATACACACACACCACACAAGCACAACCACAGACACATTCACACACAGCACACATGTACAACCACAGACACATATAAAACACACCACACATGTACAACCACAGACACAGACAGCACACATGTACAACCACAGACACAGACAGCACACATGTACAACCACGGACACATACACACACACCACACATGCACAACCACAGACACATCACACACACACCACACCACATGTACACAACCACAACACACATACAACACAACACACACACACCACATGACAACCAGACACAACACACACATGTACAACCACAGACACATACACACACACACACACACACACCACACACTACAACACACCACACATGTACAACCACAGACACACACACCACCACACACAACCACGACACACAACACACCAACCACAGACCACACACACATGTACAACCACAGACACAACACACACCCACACATGTACAACCACACACACACCAACACACACACCACCACACTGTACAACCACAGACACATACACACACACCACACAGACACATACAACAACACAGTACACACACAGTACAACACACAAGACACCACAGACACACCACACATGTACAACACAGACACAGACAGCACACATGTACAACCAAGACACACCACACCACACATGTACAACCACAGACACATACTACACACACCACACACTGTACAACCACAGACGACAGCACACATGTACAACCACAGACACAGACACCACACATGTACAACAGCCACAGACAGCACACATGTACAACACAAACACATACACACACACACATACAGACACCATGTACAACCACAGACAGCACACATGTAACCACAACCACAAGTACAACACGACCAACATTACAACAAACAACACACACATAAGACAACCACAGACACACACACACCTGTACAAACCACAACACACACACACATGTACAACCACACACACATACACACACACACACATGTACAACCACACACACACCCACACATGTACAACCACACACACATAACACACACACACCACACATGTACACCCACACACACACACCACACATGTACAACCACAGACACATACACACACACCACACACGTACAACCACAGACACAGACACACACACCACACGTACAACCACAGACACAGACACCACACATGTACAACCACAGACACATACACCACACATGTACAACCACAGACACATACACACACACCACACACGTACAAGCACAGACACGTGCAATACTCAACATACACACAACTTCACAGAAGATGAAATACAGCAGTCCAACTCACATCAGACTGGAAATCATTCAGGGTGATGTCCTCTTTCTTCACCTCTTCGAAGTCACGGGTGTCTGTATTCACTCTGAACAAACCACACACAGAATTCATGGATGGAGACGTGAAAGATTCAGTCAATAACATTCAGCTTATTTTTCAAGTCAGCATGAAGCCCATCACCATTTTCCAAGCAGTTCTGTATCTTTTTGCTTCGTTCTTTTTCCCCCAGTTCTGAACAGGAAGAAAGGGGTTATAATGCAGACAATAAGGGTGGCTTTACTATGAATGTTAACTGAAGCCTCTTTTCCACAAAGGTCAATCTGAATTCAACTTGGACCACTGCAAATGAAATTGCCTGTATTAACTCGCTTAATGTTCACTGCAAATGAAATTGCCTGTATTAACTCGCCTGATGTTCACTGCAAATGAAATTGCCTGTATTAACTCGCTCAATGTTCTGTAGTGTGCTGCACTGCACAAGCTGTGTAATCCCGAACTACATGATGACACACGACTTGCTTTGCCGTCTTTGAACATGTTGCAAAGGCAGTGACAGTTCTCAAGCTTTGGAGGTCCATTTCCTGACCAGTTCTACTTCTGGCACAGAACACCAGCGTTCACTGCACTGCAGGCAGTCATTACTCTTCATCCGTTGTCTAACAACATTACTGTAGTGCAGGCAGTCATTACTCTTCATCCGTTGTCTAACAACATTACTGTAGTGCAGGCAGTCATTACTCTTCATCCGTTGTCTAACAACATTACTGTAGTGCAGACAGTCATTACTCTTCATCCGTTGTCTAACAACATTACTATAGTGCAGGCAGTCATTACTCTTGATCCGTTGTCTAACAACATTACTGTAGTGCAGGCAGTCATTACCTTGATCCTTTTGTCTAACAACATTACTGTAGTGCAGGCAGTCATTACTCTTCTCCGTTGTCTAACAACATTACTGTAGTGCAGGCAGTCATCACTCTTCATCCGTTGTCTAACAACTTTAACGCACTGCAGGCAGTCTTACTCTTCATCCGTTGCGAAACAACATTACTGCAGTGCAGGCAGTCATTACTCTTCATCTGTTTTATAACAACATTAACTGTAGTGCTAGCAGTCATTACTCTTCATCCGTTGTCTAAAAACCTTCTAACAACTTTACTGCAGTGCAGGCAGTCATTACTCTTCATCCGTTGTCTAACAACATTAAACGTAGTGCAAACATGTCATTACTCTTCATCCGTTGTCTAACAACATTACTGTAGTGCAGGCAGTCATTACTCTTCATCCGTGTCTAACAACATTACTGCAGTGCAGGCAGTCTTCACTCTCATCCGTTGTCTAACACATTACTGTAGTGCAGGCAGTCATTACTCTTCATCCGTTGTCTAACAACATACTGTAGTGCAGGCAGTCATTACTCTTCATCCGTGTCTAACAACTTTACTTAGTGCAGGCAGTCATCACTTTTCATCCTTTGTCTAACAACATTACTGTAGGCAGGCAGTCATTACTCTTCATCCGTTGTCTAACAACATTACGGGAAGTGCAGGCATCATTAACTCTTCATCCGTTGTCTAACAACATTACTGTAGTGCAGGCAGTCATTACTCTTCATCCGTTGTCTAACAACATTACTGAGTGCAGGCAGTCATTACCCTTCTTTCCGTTGTCTAACAACATTACTGTAGTGCGGGCAGTCATTACTCTTCATCCGTTGTCTAACAACATTACTGTAGTGCAGGCAGTCATTACTCTTCATCCGTTGTCTAACAACATCACTGCAGTGCAGGCAGTCATCACTCTTCATCCGTTGCCCTAACAACATTACTGTAGTGCAGGCAGTCATTACTCTTCATCTGTTGTCTAACAACATTACTGCAGTGCGGGCAGTCATTACTCTTCATCCTTTTGTCTAACAACTTTCTGAAAAACATTACTGCAGTGCAGGCAGTCATTACTCTTCATCCTTTGTCTAACAACATTACTGTAATGCAAGCATGTCATTACTCCTTCATCCGTTGTCTAACAACTTATAACAACATCACTGTATGCAAGCATGTCATTACTCTTGATCTGTTGCCCTAACAACTTTCTAACAACTTTACTGTAATGCAAGCATGTCATTACTGTTCATCTGTTGTCTAACAACTTTCTAACAACAATTACTGTAGTGCAAGCATGTCATACTCTTCATCTGTTGTCTAAAACATACTGTAGTGCAAGCATGCCCATTACTCTTCATCCGTTGTCTAACAACTTACTGTAATGCAAGCATGTCATTACTCTTCATCCGTTGTCTAACAACTTTCTAACAACATTCCCGTAGTGCAAGCATGTCACTACTGTTCATGCCCTTGTCTAACAACATTACTGAGTGCAGGCAGTCATTACTCTTAAATCCGTTGTCTAACAACAATACTGCGTGCAGGCAGTCATTACTCTTAAATCCGTTGTCTAACATTACGGGTAGTGCAAGCATGTCATTACACATCATCCGTGTCTAACAACATTACTGTAGGCAGGCACCCATTACTCTTCATCCGTTGTCTAACAACAATACTGCAGTCAGGCAGTCATTACTCTTCATCCGTTGTCAAAACAACATACTGTAGGCAGGCAGTCATTACTCTTCAATCCGTTGTCTAACAACTTCTAACAATTTTACTGTAGTGCAGGCATGTCATTACACTTCATTCCGTTGTCTAACAACTTTCTAACAACATTTGTTAACAACGAATGAAGTGAATGATTGTTTGACAAACTAGGGGAAACCATACCTTCACACTGCTTTTGACAAACTAGGTGTATCATATCTTAACAGCTGCTTTTGAAAAACTAAGTGAATCATACCTTAACACTGGTTTGGACAAATTAAGTGTACCATCCCTTAACAGCTGCTTTCGACAAAATAAAGGTATAACCATACTTAAACAGCTTTTTTTGACAAACTAGGTGTTACCATACCCTAACAGGGCCGGAAGAGCTCCGTTGGAGAGCATCAGACACGTAATCTTGGGTTGCGGGTTCGCATCTCTGCCGGGCCATTTCAGTACAGGCGAATTTTTCTCTCAGAGTTAAAATTGGTTCCGACTCCATTCCCCATACAGTCCTTCGAATGAGACATCAACCAAGGTTCAGTGTGTGAACACACACACAACATCTTGCACACATGTAAAATCCCATCACCCAAATTTCCGAAGAGAAGCCGTTTGGCCGTTGGTATGGATGACACGTTACACTTAGCATGCACCCTTCCCCGAAGTTGGGGGTATGGCTGCCTTAATGGCAGGCTAAAAAATGGTCATACACATGTAAGTGTCAAATAATCAACTTGATGATTGTGGACACAGTACTGAAAGAAGAACACTGGTCTGACAAACTATGTACCATACCTTAAACTGCTTTCACCATCACCACCTCATCATCAGAGGCATTGTCATCATCCTCTCCTCGTCCAGACTCAAAGAAATGGTGCTAAAATGCAAAGCAAAAAAAAAAAAAAAAATTATTAAAAAAGAAAACTGTGTGTTGTGTGTGCATGCATGTCATGTGCGTGTGCGTATGATGTGTGTTGCATGGCGAGAGAGGAAGAAGAGTTGTGTTTTAGTGTGGGGTATGAATGGTGAGTGATGAATTTCTGTGTTTGTGCATACATGCCTGTGTATACGTGCATGTGTGGCTTTTGGTGTTGTGTGTGTGTTGGTGTGTGTGTATCACGTGTTAGTGTACTGTGTTGTGTGTGTGTGTGTGTGTGTGTGTGTGTGTGTGTGCTGCAAGCATGTAAACATGCATATGCACAAAAAATTTGTTTGTATGCGTAAGTTGCATGCATGACAGCACCAATGTATAGTGACAAACCTTGGGCCTTTAAATCCATGCATGACGCAACAATGTAAAGTGACTCCCCTTGGCCTTTGAATCCACGCATGACTGCACCAATGTATAGTGACTACCGTGGGCCTTTTAATCCACGCATGACTGCACCAATGTATAGTGACTACCGGGGGCCTTTTAATCCACCATGACTGCACCAATGTATAGGGGACTACCGGGGGGCCTTTTAATCCACGCAGACTGCACAATGTATAGTGACCCCTTTGGGCCCTTCAATCCATGCATGACTGCACCAATGTATATGACTACCTTGCCCTTCAATCCATGCATGACTGCACCAATGTATAGTGACTACCGGGCCTTTAATCCATGCATGACTGCACCAATGTATAGTGACTACCGGGGGCCTTTTAATCCACGCATGACGCACCAATGTATAGTGACTCCCTTGGCCCCTTCAATCCATGCATGACTGCACCAATATAGTGACTGCCTTGGCCTTTATCCATGCATGACTGCCCCAATGTATAGTGACTATCTTGGGCCTTTTAATCCATACTTACTGCACCAATGTTTAGTGACTACCTTGAGCCTTTTAATCCACGCATGACTGCACCAATGTATAGTGACTGCCTTGGGCCCACAATCCTGCATGACTGCACCAATGTATAGTGACTCCCCTTGGCCCTTCAACCCCAGCATACTGCACCAATGAAATAGCGACTGCCTTGGGCCTTTTAATCCAGCTGACTGCATAAATGTATAGTGACTGCCTTGGCCCTTCAATCCATACAGACTGCACCAATGTTTAGTGACTGCCTTGGGCCCTTCAATCCATGCATGTTTGCACCAATGTATAGTGACTGCCTTGGCCCTTCAATCCATGCATGACTGCACCAAGTATAGTACTGCCTTGGGCCTTTTAATCCATGCATGACTGCACCAATGTTTAGTGACTGCCTTGGGCCCTTCAATCCATGCATGACTGCCCCAAATGTATAGTGACTCCCTTTGGCCCTTCAATCCATGCATGACTGCACCAATGTATAGTGACTGCCTTGGGGCCCTTCAATCCATGCATACTGCACCAATGTATAGTGACGCCTTGGCCCTTAAATCCATGCATGTTTTGCACCAATGTATAGTGACTCCCTTTGGGGCTTTTTCTTCTTCTTCCTTGTTCGCTTCCCATTAGATGAGCACCCGGTGTCCTCGATGAAGGCTGCCGTCCACCGCAGCTCCTCCAGGTCCCGAAACAACTTGGCTTCCATGCTGTCATGTTGGCAATATTTTCCTTGTCCGACCACCGACTCTTGGGAGGGGCCCCTTTTGAGGCATTGGCCCAGCTCCCGACCTCCCCGCGGTGTCCGAAGGTCGAGCGCCACATCGAATTTCTGGGGACGCATCATCATGAAAGCTAGATGCGGTATCGCGGTTTAGTTGCGCCAGTGGCCCGATACCTCCGTCTTCAGCTGAGTTTTCTTTCGGGTGCCTCACCCTTAGCTCATGGCCCGTACGTCCTGCCCTGTGACACAGGGAATTTTTCCCCGGGGATCCCACCCCGTGCTAGAGGTTATAACGCGCCTCTACCGCATGATGACCCATTTTAGGATACATGGGGCATTTCAGTGAGGACAACAGTGCCACCTGTTGACCCCCCCCCGTCCTGGTAGAACATCACCAGTTGGTCCGGGGACGCTTATTCGCAGCTAACCCCCATAACTGAGGGCCGTCCCCATCCGCCACCGGGACCCCCGGGTTGGGATGTTGCCAACTACTGAATTGGAAGCAGCCTGGCCCCGGGCCTTGGGCCCTTCAATCAATCATGACTGCACCAATGTATAGTGACTACCTTTGGGCCCTTCAATCCATCAGGGTTGCATCTAAAATTTTCAAAAATGGGGGTTTTTGCCCCCATTGGTATGAAAATTTGGGGGATCGGAACCAATAAGGGGGCTTGAGTAAAGGAACACATATTTGGTTTAAATTAACTTTTCAAAATAAAATCACATTTTCAATAAAAAAGGGTTTTCTTCCCTTTCAAAATTTCTGCACTCCTTTTTTTCTGTAACAATGTTTCCCTCCTTTTCTTGAGAAAATAATACTGTCATAATGTTCACTCCTTTTCTTGAAAAAATAACTTGCCCATGCACACTCCTTTCTCCAAAAGTCAATACTGTCACACTGAACACTTGCAATGCGAAGTTACATTTGTCTCCAGTCCCATATGAAAAACATTATTTTGTAAAGATTTGTGAATGTTCTTCCAAGTCTTTGAATATTCCACCTTCTTGGAAGCCTGTGATGTTCAAAGGTTCAATCGGGGAGCCATGCAGTGAAGCTCACAAGATGAGGACACTTCTCTTTAAATCTTGTAGCAACCCCCCCTTTTTTTTCCTGTCATTACGGCACCCCATCACTTCCAAATCCAATCATCTGGACAAGCCTATCCCCTTATCTTGAAGAAAGTTTATGATCAAATTGAAAAGCACTTCTGCTGTACAGAAGACCCCTCAACAGTGATATTTCCAAGAAAGTGAGTTTGAACAACAAAGGTGTCTGGTCGATCAGTCTCACATAGAGAATCAACTTCTTTTAATTGGAAATGTCTGTGCTTTCATCACAAAGAATGCTGAAAAACTGACTTTTTTCTGACCTTGTCAAGAAGCTCCGACCCCAGCACCTCAAAAATACACCCTGAAACTCCTCAGCAGTTGCTCTGGATTTATATGACGCATTTTTGCCAACAGACATGCTTTGCACATCCACACCTTCAAAGTCAAGCAAGTCCAAAACAGCACTGTATTAGATGTGGAAGGTTTTCTTTTGCCATCCATACGCACAATGCAAGCACGTCCAACGATTCCAGTTTTCTGATCACAGCTGTCTTTTGTGAAGACTGGAATTCTTTTTTGATGAAATGTCCTTGTACTGCTTCCTTGTGGTCCCGGGAGACTGACTGACATCTAGCGTTGACGTGCGAAAATTCCCCACAACCCTTTGGGAAACGTATTCTCTTTTGCTTTGAAGCACCATCACAGAACATCACTTTTTTCTTTATTATCGTAACGAAGCCATGGCCTACTCTTCGTCCAACTGTCCATAAAATCATGTTTGCGCTGTTTGCACGGTGTTCGGAACACTGCAAGCACAGTTCAAGTTTTGATCTTCGGCAACTTCACAGTCTTTATCACTCGAATCTTCAAATCACTGTTGACACGATCTATATCGCCCAGCAGCCGAAGAGGAACAAGGTTGTTTCCCCATTGCTTTTTCGTCGATTTCCAACGCCCTACTCAGTATCACTGTTTCTTTTTCTTTTCCGAGAACGCTTGAAATAAAACCAGAATCGACGCTGATTTCGCAGACAGCTGCAAATCCAACCGGCCGGAAGTTGGTAAATTTAAAAGGGGCCGTTGATTGGGTGAAAAGACTGAAAAGACCCAACAAAATACTTTTTGTTCTCTGCTTTTGAAAGTAATGCATCTCCCTTGACTCGCTGCTTACAACGCAGCTCTGTACTTTCAGTTTCGAGCGATCTTTCGTTTTCGGCATTTCTCAGAATCTGGGTTTTTTTTCCGCACGTGTTTGGATTTTTGCGGCATGCCGATAATTTTGCGGGGAATCCCGCAATGCCGCGCTCTAGATGCAACCCGATCCATGCAGACTGCACCAATGTATAGCGACTACCGGCCCTTCAATCCATGCATTTCTCATCCACCAGTTTAAAGCATTTTTCATGAAACATTTTCACACACAGATTTTATTTTTTTCAACTTTTTCATACAGTCCAACCTTTTCTGCGGTTTAAATCCATCCATTCTCAACATGAGCACTATTCCCTTACTGCTGCCCCCTTTCCCATCTCAACCCGGCAACCCCAGCCCACCTTATTATCTTTCCTCCCCACACCTGTCTTTTAAGATGCCCCAAATTTTAAAACCCCAGTAATTTCTTCCTTCATTTGGGTTCCCTTCCCTACATACTCAGTTAAAAAAAAAAAAGCATAATTTCATCAAACCCAAAAAAACCAGAAGAGGAAAAAATTTACTAGAACAGTTGCCCCTATGAGGTGAAAAAAACAATCAGGAATATCATAATGGAATGATAAAGGGACATATTTACAGTTCTTTCATTATTACTTTTAACTCATTTCTATATATGCCTTTTTGCATAAAACACTATGTAACACAGACAAAAGAACATGAAATAATTGCTTGTACATCCACACATATGTACCCACAACACAGGCACAAATGAACACACACACACACACACACACACACACACACACACACAGTGAAACAACTTACAGAGTCTGACGTAGATTCATCCAACACTTCTGACTCAGCTTCTCCTCTCTTGGATTTGAGATCACCAACAAACTGCATAGCCTGCAACACAAACATCACCAACAAACTGCATAGCCTGCAACACAAACATCACCAACAAACTGCATAGCCTGCAACACAAACATCACCAACAAACTGCATAAGCCTGCAACACAAGATAAGATAAGATAATGTTGCTTATAGCCCAGCCGACCGCAGAGGGCCACATCAGGGCTGTCACCACGTTAAAATCAACTCACCAGTCAACCTGCAACACAAACATCACCAACAAACTGCATAGGCCTGCAACACAAACATCACCAACAAACTGCATAGCCTGCAACACAAACATCACCAACAAACTGCATAGCCTGCAACACAAACATCTCCAACAAACTGCATAGCCTGCAACACAAACATCACCAACAAACTGCATAGCCTGCAACACAAACATCACCAACAAACTGCATAGCCTGCAACACAACCATCACCAACAAACTGCATAGCCTGCAACACAAACATCACCAACAAACTGCATAGCCTGCAACAAAAACATCACCGATAAACTGCATAGCCTACAACAGAACCATCACCAACAAACTGCATAGCCTACAACACAAACATCACCAACAAACTGCATAGCCTGCAACACACCATCACCAACAAACTGCATAGCCTACAACACAAACATCACCAACAAACTGCATAGCCTGCAACACAAACATCACCAACAAACTGCATAGCCTACAACACAACCATCACCAACAAACTGCATAGCCTGCAACACAAACATCACCAACAAACTGCATAGCCTACAACACAACCATCACCAACAAACTGCATAGCCTACAACACAACCATCACCAACAAACTGCATAGCCTGCAACACAAACATCACCAACAAACTGCATAGCCTGCAACACAAACATCACCAACAAACTGCATAGCCTGCAACACAAACATCACCAACAAACTGCATAGCCTGCAACACAAACATCACCAACAAACTGCATAGCCTGCAACACAAACATCACCAACAAACTGCATAGCCTGCAACACAAACATCACCAACAAACTGCATAGCCTACAACACAAACATCACCAACAAACTGCATAGCCTGCAACACAACCATCACCAACAAACTGCATAGCCTACAACACAAACATCACCAACAAACTGCATAGCCTGCAACACAAACATCACCAACAAACTGCATAGCCTACAACACAAACATCACCAACAAACTGCATAGCCTGCAACACAAACATCACCAACAAACTGCATAGCCTACAACACAAACATCACAACTGTCGGTCGGCCTTTGCTGTTCACCACCATCTGCACATCAATAACTTTCCTAAACTTTCAGAATGTTCTGAATTGATGATTTAAAACGGACAACTCAGCTGCGACTTGTGGTGATAAACCAGCAGCTGGAACTAAAGTCAAATGACATATGCAACATGACCGACCTGGACAATTCAAATGGCTATGCTAATGGATGGACAAATGTTATGTGCACAGTGAAAGAGTGTCACCAGGCTTCCAATGATCACTGCTTGGTGACCGTAATATGTCAAGCATTAAAATGTTTCAGCACTGACAGAGATGGCTCATGATGTGGAAATTCTGATGGATTCACTTGTGATAATCAGCAGGACATTCCACATATCAAGTTTCATTGTTGAAAGCCTCACAGCGAGTGTGTTCACATTCATTTTCTTAAGATAAGATAAGATAATGTTGCTTATAGCCCAGCCGACCGCAAAGGGCCATATCAGGGCTGTCACCACGTTAAAATCAACTCACCCATCATGAAAAAAAAAAAAAAAACACACACCTTTCATACATCTCGTTAAATGACATCGTCTAGAAACGCACCAGAAACTTTGTTAAAAATCTTTCTTCCGTAAAATCTTAAATCAGATGAAAAATGTTAATCTCTCTCAAAAACTCAAGGATCACATCAGGCGGGACATCCCTGAACAGGATCTTCATTGACTCCGCAGTAAAATGTTTGTGTCTCACATCGTGCAAGTCCCAACACTCTAAAAGAACATGTTTCATTGTGATGGCGCATGACATGGAATGCACCACGAGCTTCTTCATCTTTAAAAGGTAAGCATGGGTAAAATACGAATGGCCGGTGTGCACCGGCACAGAACCGTTTCCTCTTTACGACCTCCCGACGTGGATGGGAGGAATTCCTTAAGGTTTGGACGGATCTGAAAAAGTTTGTTACTCGTCTGTGTGTTCCAATCCTCCTGCCAGAGGTCTCTCACATAATCGTTAATTTTGGGTTTCACATCAGAGCAGGGATATAAGTGTTGGACAGTTTCTCTCTTGTGGCGTTCTTGGCTAAACGATCAACCATTTCATTCCCGCCAATGCCAACATGACCAGGAACCCAAGCAAGAGTAATGATGTAACCGTCCGCCTTCAACTTGCTAAAAAGTTCAAAAAAAAGTAAAAGTTCTGGATGCTGAAGGTTGCGGCCAGCTATGGCCTCCAAAGCTGACAGCGAATCCGACAGAACCAGAAAGTCCCTCTTTGAAGAACGTGAGATTATCTTCAAAGCCAAAACCAGAGCAGTAAGTTCAGCAGAATAGACTGAAGCATCGGAATGGATATGTTCCAACAGTACTGAGAAG
Source organism: Conus ventricosus (assembly GCA_018398815.1). Lineage (NCBI taxonomy): Eukaryota > Metazoa > Mollusca > Gastropoda > Neogastropoda > Conidae > Conus > Conus ventricosus. The sequence goes on from CM031604.1 coordinate 96,812,277, forward strand.
GAGCCCAGGGCAGTAGGCTGCACAGGCCACTCCATCTTCAGACTTGGAACCGTCAGTGAAAACTTTTTGATAGGATGGGAATTGAACAGAGCTCAGCATACAAAGCCTTGTACGCCAGAGAGCTGTAGACTCTTTGCGAAAAGCTGCAAGATCAAAACGAATCTCTGGCGAAGAAGGTCCACGTGGTTGTATCCGGAAACTTGGAAAAATCAGATACTACACCTAGGTCTAGACCTGCATTCCGCACGTGAGGCTGCATACGAAGACCAAACGGCGGAATACAGTTAGGGTTGGTTTCGAATTTGTTTTGAAACTGAGGGTCAAAGACACAGTCATAGGCAGGATTCTGCGTTCTGAGAACAGTCTGATATAATAATTTAGAGACATTTTCAGCCTGCGGTTGACAGTGAGGGTTCCACCTGCCTCTGCGTACAGGCTGTACACAGGGGTGGGGCGGAATGCTCCAAGACAGAGACGAAGCCCTTGATGGTGGATAGGTCCAAAGTTGAGGTAAGAGGGTCTTGCAGAGCCGTACACAGCACAACCATAATCCAATTTGGAACGGACCAAGGCTCTTAGAGGTGCAGCAAAGTTTTCTTATCAGCGCCCCAGTCGGTGTGTCTACGACCCGCAGAATATTCAGAGCTTTCTGGCAAGAAGTTTTGAGGTTTTTTGATGTGGCTGAGAAAGTTGAGTTTTTGGTCAAAAATAACTCCCAGGAATTTGGCTTCTTTTACAACTGGAATGGTGGACTTGTCTAGACGAATTTCAGGATCATCAAAGAATCGACGAAAATTGTGGAAATGAATGACTGAGTCTTGGTGCGGGAGAAGGTAAACCCTTTTCCTCGGCCCACTGTTGGATTCTGTTGACGCAAAGTTGGAGTCGACGCTGTACACTGTAGAAGAAGCTCCAACTGCATACAGCGCAAAGTCATCAACAAAGAGAGAAGACTCAGTGCCCAGTCTTACCGATTGGACAATGTCATTTATTTTAATGCTGAAAAGGGCGGAGAAAGGATGCTCCCCTGAGGAACACCCAACTCCTGCCCATGGATGTCAGAGAGTGTGGTGCCAACACGCGCCTGGAACTGTCGATCGGCTAAAAGTTTGAATGAACAGAGGCAGTGACCCCGAAAACCAAGTCTGTGCAGGTCCATGAGGACCCTGATTTCCACGTAGTGTCGTACGCCTTTTTGAGGTCGAAAAAGATAGCGACCACATGTTGCTTGTTAAGAAAGGCATTGCGGATGGTGGTTCCAGACGGATTAAATGTCAACCGTCGAGTGGTGCTTCCGAAACCGCACTGTTCACTGGCCAAAAGACCATCGTTTCCAGCTTCCCCACATCAGACGGGAGTTGACCATCTTTTCCATCAGCTTACAGAGGCAGCTGGTCAGAGCGATTGGCGATAGTTGGAAGGGTTGGTAAGGTCCCTTTCCAGGCTTTGGAATGGGAATGATCAGGGCTTTCCGCCAGGAGGGGAAAGGACCCTGTGGTCCAGATATGGTATAGACTTGGAGAAGAGTCTGAGACAGCTTTCTGGAAAATGTTTTCACAACCTGATAATGAATGTCATCCAGACCAGGGGCAGAATCAGTGCAGGTTTGTAAAGCTAATTTGAGTTCAACGATTGAAAAAGGAAGATTATAGGTTTTCAGAGTTGTCTGATGTGAAATGTATGAAGATTTCTCTCTAATCTCTTTGTTTCTAAAAAAGACTGCAGATTTATTGAAGATGAGTTCTGTTGATGGTGGAGGCCAACAGATTGGCAACAGCTTGTTTGTCAGTGATCAGAGCATCAGCAAGTTTCAAGTGATGAATGGAGGGTTGGTGTTCTTCCCTTTGATTTTTTCTAATGATGTTCCAAACTTTTTTCTTGGAAGTTTTAGATGTCAGCCTGGAGCAGAAGTTTCTCCAGGACCGACGTTTACTGATTTTGAAAGTGTGTCCGATTTCGCACGGAGTTTCTGATGGCTCTAGCGTTGGACCCGAAGGTCGTTGGTATACCCGACGCTGAGCCCGTTTGCGAACTTTGAAATTTGTTGGCAGTCTGAATGAACCAGGGTGTTTTTGGCATTTGAGTTTGTCGGAAGACACTGGAATACAGGTTTTAGCACAGTTGATCACAGTGTTAGTCAGAGATTCTGCTGGTCTGGACTCTGAAGAAAATCAGTGTCTTGGAATTCTTTGAAATAGTGGTTGAAAATAGATCCCAGTTTGCTTTCTTATAATTGAGATGTTGAGAGACGATACAGTGTTCAGTTATTACGGTTGTAGAAGGACAGGGAAATGGTCACTTCCGTGCAGATTGTCATGGACAGACCACTCATAGTCCAGGACCAGCGAGGGGTCACAAATCGACAAATCTAAACACGAAAGTGAACCTGTGGAAGAGTGGAGGTAAGTTGGAGCTCCATCGTTCAGACAACACAAATCAAATTCAAAAGGACATCCTCAAGAAGCAGACCTCTGGATGATGAACTGACACTAACCCCAAAGAGGATGTGACCGTTAAAGTCACCCAACAGCAAAAAAGGTCGAGGAAGTTCTCCGATCAGACTGACAAGTCCTGACGACAAACCGGACAGAAGGTGGCAGATACAGTGAGCAGATTGTGACAGTCTTGTGGAGAGTGACTCTCGCAGCTACCGCCTGAAGGAGGTAGTCAGAGCGACAGGACTAAACAGCAAAGTTTTATGTAAAAGAAGGGCAACACCACCAGACAGTCCCAATGTGATGGTTGAGCAGGTTTGGATAGAACATTAAAGCCAGAAAAAGGAAGGTCTTCTGGCTTTGAATTTGTTTTCCTGAAGAGCCACGACGGAAGTTTCCTAGCTTGACACAGAAGCTGCAAGCACCTCAAAATTTGAATTTAGCCACGGATAATCCATGATTATTTTACTATCCATGGTGCAGAGGACGAATAAAATCTTGTAACTATTCACCAGCAAGTTCCTTTCATTCCATGTCAACATCTCCTAGATCTGAGAGAGCTGCAAATTTGTTGTGTTTTCTCTCCGCTTTTTCTCTCGATCTGTTAAAATATTAGGTGCTTTCTTTTTAGGCGGCGATTTTGTCTTAACTCCAACACCACCACTCCCTTTGACAGCTGCAGGTGCCCTTTGGAGGATTTTGAGGGGTGGTCTTGTCTTGTATTCAATAACTCTACTTTCTGCCGCCCTGAAGGCCTGTTGATCTTTTGCCCCCTAATAGGTTTGGGGCAGAGTAGGTTTTGAAGACCGAGTCGTATCTGAAGGCGATGACTGCTGAGCTCGTCGCGTGCAGTATTCTGCCTGAGGCAACAGACTGGGTTCCTGGCTCTCTCTCAGCAAACGAGGATTCGACCGTCTGCACGCCGATGCTGACTGTCGTTGGCTTCCGTACTGCGGCTGCAAACGAGAGCCCACAGTCGGTTGACTTTTCATTACAATCTTTTCGCCTCAAAAAACGGGATTCTCTGTTCAGTCTTATTCTCTGAATTTCCTTTTCCTTCAACCAGTTTGGGCAGGTCTTGATGACGATGGGTGCTTGCCTCCACAGTTGTGCACAGATGGTGGACTGTCACACACACCCTGGTGGACTGGCTGGCAGCAGGTACCACACACCTCTTCTTCCGTGCATCTGTCTCTCACATGGCCGAACCTCTGGCACTTGAAGCAGCGTAAGGGGACGGGATGTAGAGCGACACTGAGACCCTCAGGTAGCCCACCGTGATCGACTCCGGTAGAGAGGTAGAGCAAAAGGTCAAGAAGAGGTGTCAGTTGGGACTCTGTCATTGCCTTTGCGTACAAGCACACGATGAACGTGGGTCACTCCTTGCGATGCCAGTTCAGACTTGATTTCTGCCTCCGACACTCCTCTCAGATCTCTGCAACCGGATTACTCCCCTGAAGAGTTCAAAGTTTTGTGCGGAGACACCCTGATCGGTCGATCAATCAACGTCGTCGACTTAAGAAGCTTTTCAGAGTGCATCTTGGAAGGGCACTCAACCAGAAGTGACCCGTTCCTCAGTCTTTTGACACTCTTTGGTTGCCGCTGAGACCATTGATTCCTTTCGCGATCGCAAAAGGACTCAGGCCCGACAGAGGTCTATCTTCATCCGCTCCCTCAACAATCACCAACTGGCCAGAAGCCTGAAAGGTTTCTTGTCTCACGTTCAGAGTCCGTATCTGTGTCCGTTTCCGAATCTCGCCTGTATCTTTTTTTTGTTTTAGTTGCCATGTTGTATTCATTAAAATTCGTCTCCCTTGATTCCCACCCACCACCGAGTCCCAACAAGGGGGATGCCCATTTTAATAAAGAATCCCAGTATATCAGGGCACCAGGATTTCAAAAGAGATATACACAGGTCTGAAAGCGTCCCTGCCACAGAAGCTCCCAAACCCGTTTGAACCCAAGCCGCCGCCTTCTAGCCTGAGCTAGGGCATGCACGCGACCAGCCGCTTGATCGAAGTGGGCCACTTCAACCACCTGTCTAGAGGAAGTCCAGGCCAAAGAGGTGTGTTGACTTGATGAACCGCAGTCACATCAGCGTCTCAACCTCCAGGATCCTATTCTCCCCCATCACAGGACGCACCGCACGGCAAACACGGTGGCCTCAAGAAGACCACAGAGAGAAAAGGAGTGTGGAACAGAAGGCTTGAAGGGGAGACGAGGAAAGAAAAAGATCCGTATAAGAAAGGCAGAAGACAGAATAGAAAAGGTGGTTACTATTTGTCTGGCCCTCACTCCTAACCTTTCTGACATGGGAGACCCTACCAGGGGCATCAATTCCTACCACGTAATGCTTGGCCAGTCACAACTTGGCTATACAGGCCTACAGTGTTCACAACAACTAACCATCTAGCTGAGTTTTGATGCCCCCGTCACAAAGCCAAAAGATCACAGAACCACGCAAGCCCTCCGACCACGCAAGGTTGCAACCCCCGGAGGATTCATTTACTTCAGACGATTACACTTCACCATCAGTGGAAAACGAATCTGGATTCAATGAATGAATAAAATCTAGCATAATCTGGATTCAGTGAATGAATAAAATCTAACATGATCTGGATAAAGTTTTATGAGCTCTGTCATGAACTCAAGATGGGATTCTCATAATGTGAAAAAGGAGAAAAAAAGTGGCGGGGTCCGGGGCCTTCAGCGCCCCCGGTGGGGTCCAGGGCAAGGCCCCTGTGGGGGTCAGGGGCGAAGCCCCTGAAGCTGAAGATTTTTTAGAATTTAACCTGCAAAAATCAGCATCTGAGACACCAAAGAATCAAAAGTATTAATAACCTTGATCCTACAAAAAAAGACTTTTCTCACCTTCGCCATTGATGTCTGTCAGGAAATCATGAAGACCATTGACACAGGATTGGTGATTTTTCCAGTTGCTAATAGTCCACACAATTTTCCAGCAGTTGCAGAGAGAGAGAGAGAGAGAGAGAGAGAGAGAGACGGGGTAGGAGGGGGTGGTGGGTAGAATCACCGATGCTCCAAACGATCCAAGAGTCTCGTTGTAAGACGATCTTTCACTCTTGCTAGGTGCTTTTCAGCAAGAACGTGGTTGATCAATGCTGACTTGCCCCGTGTGCCATACTTGATCGCGTCATTAACACATGTGCAGACTGCTTGTCCTGGATAGGTGATTTTCCTCATGCAGTCTTTCAGTCTGAGAATCACACTGTGGCTGACGGCGCCTTTGGAACTGGTCAGCAATCACTTTTGCGCTCACTTCCTCCTCCAACCACTTCCAAGTCCATTTGTTTTTAACGAAGCATCGACTTGCTTCGCAAGAACTTTTCTCGCTTTCTGCTATCTGACGAAACATTCTGATTTCGCTACTCTCGTCAAACCGAAAGAAAATGGCGTCAGGAAAAAAATTCGCAAACAGTTTGCCGCGTTCCTCAAACATCAACTTCCGCTTTGATGTTTCGTCAAACCGCAGAATGAAAACAAAGACAGCAGTCTCGACCGGCCCAAGCAGAAACCGGAAACATCCATTTGCGAACGGATCAATTGAGAACACAATATCGATCAACCTCTCGCCGTACAATAGCTTCATCACAAACCTACCTCTACCCCCCCCCCCCCCCCCCCCCCCCAATTTTCTCAACGGATTTACACTGATCTCAAAAACGACCCCTGGGGCCATCAAAAAGACGGAAATCCGCCAATCGCGGAAAAATCCCATCTCTGTAATAACTCCTCTTCTGTGATCCATTTCCGTCTCATCCTCCGCCGTGTGTGACCCAGTCAGAGCATGCTTGTGTGTGTGTGTGTGTGTGTGTGTGGTGTGTGTGTGTGTGTGTGTGTGTGTATGTGTGTGTGTGCATGTGCTAAGATAAGATAAGATAATGTTGCTTATAGCCCAGCCGACCGCAAAGGCCACACAGGGCTGTCACCACGTTAAAATCAACTCACCAGTCAAAAAAAAAAAAAAAAAAAAAAAAAAAAAAAACACTTCATACATCTCAAAAAAGACACGCTACAAACGCCCCAGAAATTTTGTTAAAAATCTTTTTCCGTTTAAACTTTTAAATTGGGGGGGGGGGTTTTTCTCTCTCAAAAACTAAAGGGATCAATCGGGGCGGACTCCCTAACGGGATTTTCGGGACTCCGCTGTAAAATGTTTGGTCTCCATCGTGCAAGTCCCAACACTCTAAAGAACATTTTTTTTGTGATGGGCATGACGGAATGCACCACGGAGCTCTCACTCTTAAAAGAAAGCAGGGGTAAAATACAATGGCGGTTGCGCCGCACGAACCGTTTCCTTTTTACGACCCCCCCACTGAGGGGAGGAAGTCCTTAATTTGGACGGATCTGAAAGAGTTTGTTACTCTCGTGTGTTCCAATCCTCCCCAGGGGTCTCTCCAAATCTTAAAATTTTGGGTTTTCACCTGAACGGGGGATATAAATTTGGCATTTTCTCTCTTGGGGCGTCTTGCTAAACGATCAACCATTTTGTTCCCGCCCATGCCCCATGACCTAACCCAAGCAAGAAATGTTGTAACCATCCGCCTTCAACTTGCTAAAAAAATTTTAAAAAATCAAAAGTTCTGGGTGCGAAGGTTGCGGCCCCTAGCTTCCAAAGCACAGCGAATCCGACAGAACCAAAAGTCCCAAAAGTGCTTTTCAGATGGTGTGTGTGGAGTGTGGATGATGTCTATGCAAAATGTAGTAGGGAAAAAAGAGAAAAAAAAGATGAGGAGATAGTGTCATTATTTGAATGTTGCACATCGGTCACTGCGATGCAGGGCTCAAAGTTGCTATTTTAACTGCCCCACTCCAGCTTGACCCGCCCTGATGCATTTTCAATGTCGAAAAAGAAAAATGCCCTCAGACAAAACCCTCAGACCAAAGACAAAACTTCAACCGTTAAAAACAAAACAAAACACACACCACACAAAACCACACACCCTTTAATTTCCCAACCCCCTCAGACCCCTCCCCCTAAATCACAATGGTTCCACAACTGGGATCAAGGGCTTCTACAAACTCTGCCCATCCCCCACACCTCCCCCTTCCTCTCACACAGGACGTTACCATCATCTTGGGCCTCTCCAGGGCGCTGTCGCGCCCTTTTACGGTACAGTTCATCCCCCCCCCCCCCCCCCCCCCACACACACACAACCCCCCCATACCCCACACCTCCCCTTCCTCCACACAGGGTGTTACCATCACCTTGACCCCCAGGGCTGCTGCGCGCCTTTACTGGGGACAGCTTCACCCCCCCCCCCCCCCCCCCCCCCACACACACACCACCATACCCCCACCCTCCCCTTCCTCTCAACGGACTTACCATTCCCCGGGGACCTCCCATGGGCTGCTGTCGCTGCCTTTGTACGGGTACATTTCACCCCCCTCCCCCCCCCCCCCACATACACCACCTACCCACACCCCCTCTTCCTCCACACAGATTTACCATTCCCCTTTGGGACCTCTCCATGGGCTGCTGTCCTCCCTTTTTCGGGGTACAGCTTCTCCCCCCCCCCCCTCACACCAACTCACCATCCCCCACACCCCCCCTTTTCCCAACAAATTTTTTCCCTTTCACCTTTGGCCTCTCCAGGGGGTGCTTCCGGGGCCTTGTACGGGTCAGCTCATCCCCCCCCCCCCCCCCCACACACACACACACACCTCCCCACACCTCCCCTTCCCTCACACAGGATTTTACCATTCACCTTGGACCTCCCTGGGCGTTTTCGCTCCCTGTTGTACGGGAACGTTTCACCCCCCCACCCTCTCACCTCCCCACCCTCTCCCACCCCCACACCCCCCTTCCCTCAAAAACGTTACCATTCCCTTGACCTCCCCAGGGGGCGCTGTCGCTGCCGTTTGACTGTACGTTTCACCCCGCGCCCCATCAAAACACGTCACCGGAGTTTATCAACCCAGCACTGAATCTCACGCCACCATCCACAAAAATCATCTAAAGAGTTCTGCTTTTGTGCAGGTTTTTGGGGGGGGGGAGGGGTTGGGGGTGGGGCCGGGTTTGCATGTTTCTTTTTGTGTAAAATTTTGACAAAGATAATAGGGCCCTCTTCTTTTTTGTTGTCCTGACGTCGTTATTTTCCCAAAAAGACCACAGATCTAAAAACGCTTCATTTTTGTCTTGTGATTCGTTTCCCCATGTTTTTCCGGATTTATTTCAAAAACTTTTTCACATTTTTCAATTTCCGCCAGTATTGCCTCTTTTGAAACTACAGAACGGGTATCAAAAAAACGGGAAAATAAAAAGTAATGTTGCTTATAGCCCAGCCCCCGCAGGGGGCCACTCGGGGCTGTCACCAGTTAAAATCAACTCACCACCCATTAAAAAAAAAAAAAAAAAAAAAAATTTTCACACATCTCGTTAAATGACATCGCTACAAACGAACCAAAACTTGTTAAAAACCTTCTCCGTAAAATCTCAAATCAGATGAAAATGTTAATTCCTCAAAACCCAAGGACCTCGGGGCCGGGACATCCTAAAACGGGATCTTCATGCTCCGCTGTAAAATGTTTGTGTCTCACACGTGCAAGTCCCAACACTCTAAAAGAACTTTTTTTTATTGGAGTGGTGGGCATACAGGAATCACCAGGGAGCTTCTTCACCTTTAAAAGTAAGAAGGGGAAAATACAAGGGCCGGGTGCACCGGGCACAGAACCTTTTCCTTTTTTAAACGACCACCCACTAAGGAGGAACTTAAGGGTTTTTTAGGGATCGAAAGAGTTTGTTATTCGCGAATTTCCAATCCCCGCAAGATCCTCACATAATCGTAATTTTTGGGGTTTTCACATCCGAGCGGGGGATATAAGTGTTGGACATTTTTCTCTCTTGTGGCTTTTCTGGCAAACGATCCCCCCCCTTTTTCTTCCCCCGATGCCAACAGGGCCGGAACCCAAGCAAGAGTAATGTTGTAACCGTCCGCCTTCAACTTGCTAAAAAGTTTAAAAAAAAAAAATTTCTGATGCTGAAGTTGCGGCCACATGGCCTCCAACTGACAGCGAATCCGACAGAACCAAAACCCCCTCCTAAAAGGGAGATTACTTAAAACCCATACAAGCATAATTTCAGCGAATAACAAACTCAAATTTAAAATTTTCCAACAATACGAAAGGGAGCCCCGGGGCAGTGGGCTGCACACCCACCCCATCCCAGACTGGCCCCCTCATAAAAATTTTTTGATAAGGGGAATTTGGAACAAGCTCGGCATACAAAGCCTTGTACCCAAGGCGGTAACCCCTTAGGGAAAAGCTCGAGATCAAAACGAATCCCGGGTGTAAAAAAGGCCCCAGGGAGGTTAAACCGAAATTTGGGAAAATCGAAACTACTCCCAGGTCTATCCCTGCATTCCGCACTGAGGCGCATACAACCCAAACGGCGGAAAACATTTTGGGTTTTTTTTAAAAACTTATTTTGAACGGAGGAAAAAACACAGTCAAAAGGCAGGATTCTGCGGTTCTAACATGGGATGTAAAAATTCAAAGACAGTTTTCACCCCGGGGTTGGGACAGTGAAGGTTCACCTCCCTCTCGTACGGGCTGTAACAGGGGTGGTGCAAACGCTCCAAACAAACCCCCTTGTTTGGGGGATGGCCAAGAGTTTAGGAAAGATGATTTTGGGGAGCCGACACAGCACAACCAGTCCAGTTAAACGGCCCAGGGCTCTGTAAGTGCAACAAAGTTTTCTTATCACGCCCAGTCGGTGGCTACAACCCCCAGAATATTCATGCCTTTGAAAGCATTTTTGGGGTTTTTAAATGGCTGGAAATTTAAGTTTTGGTAAAAAAATGACCCCCAAAAATTTTGGCCTTTTTAAACACGGGAAGGGGAAATTTCCCTACTTAATTCCGGATCGGAAAAAAACTGAGGGAAATTAGGAAGTGAATACCTGGTTTTTGTACAAAAAAGGGAAACCGTTTTCACCCCCCCGTGGATTTTTTTTCTACGCAAAGCGGAGCCTGCGCTGGACACCGGGGTACAGGCTTCCATTTGCGAAGACAGCAAAATCATCCACAAACAAGACTTCTGAACCCGCGAACTGATGAAAAATTTTTTTTATTTTAATACAAAGAGGGCGGGAGATATAGCTCCCCGGGTAACACCCAACCCCGCTCGGACATCAAAGAGGGGCCCAACCCGGACCTAAACGTCGTTCTGCCAAAAAATTTTGAAAAAAAAAAGGGGAAGAGACCTCGAAAACCCAATCGTGGAACATAAATATCCCCCGACTTCCAGTTATCGTACCTTCCCAAATAAAAGAAAATTGCCACGCATCTGTCTTTTTAAAAAGGCTTCCAAGGAGACCCAACGAAAAAATTCAACTGAACACATTTTTGCGGAAACCACACTTTCTTTCGCAAAAGGGCCATCGGTTCGATTTTCCACATAGCCAGCATTGACCATTTTTTCCATCTTTTTTCAGCACAGCTGGTCAAGTGGAGGGTATTGAGGGATTAAAAGATCTTTCCGGGTTTTGGGGAGGAAAATAATGGGGGCTGTCCGCCAAAGGGTGGAAAGCAACCTTTAGTCCACACGGGGTTTTGTATCCCTTTAAACAGGGGTTCAGACCTTCTTGCGGAAAAAATTCAAATTTTATAATGTAGCTCATACGGGAGAATCGCGCAAGAGAAAAGGCAGTTTTTCACCCGTTTAATGAAAAGGGAAGATTGAGCTTCCATTTGTGGGATGAAAAGTTGCAGGGATTTTTTTTTTAGGGCTTTGTTTTGACAAAATTTGACGATTTTTTAAAAGGGGAATTTTTTTAAAATGGTTGAAGAACCGAATTTGCAACTGCTTTTTTTCTTTTATTAAAGAATCCAAAACTTAGATGGTTCCATACGGGTTTTCCCCCTTTGATTTTTTTAATGATTTTCCACACTTTTTTCTTAAATTTTTGAGTCACGGAGCAGAACTTCTCCAGGCCCCGACGTTTACTGTTTTTTAAAAAGTGGTCTTGATTTACACGGTTTCGATGGCTCGAGCTTTGGACCAAGGTCTTGGGTAACCGACGCTGCCCTTTTTCTAACTTAAAAAATTTTTTGGGCATTCTGAATCGAACCGGGGTTTTTTTGGGTTTTGGGTATCGAAGACCGGGAATACGTTTTTAGCACATTTGATCAAGGTTTTAGAGAGTTTCTGCGGGGTCTGCCCAAAAAAAAAATATTCCGGAATTTTTTTAAATAGGGCTGCAAAAAGATCCCATTTGCTTTTTTTTTTTTAGATGTTGAGAGACGGACGTGTTCATTTAATACGGTTGTAAAAGGACAGGGAAATGGCCTTCCTGCAGATGCTGGACAGACCACTCAAGCCAGGACCACGGGGGGTCACAAACCGCAAACTAAACACAAAGTGAACCTGTGGAAAGTGGGAAATTGCAGATCCGCTTTCAGACAAACAAACCAAAGTCTGAAGGACATCCTCAATCACAGACCTCGGGGTGCCCTCCCGGGCACTACCCCCAAAAAGGGTTTTGACCGTTAAAACACCCAACAGCAAAAAAGGGCGGGAAGTTCTCCATAGACTGACAAGGTCCGACACAAAACCCGGGACAGAAGGGTAGATAAAGAGAACAGTGGCACAGTCTGGGAAGTGACTCCCAGCTACAGCCTAACAGGTAAAAAAGCGACAGGGCTAACACAAAGTTTTGTGTAGGAAGGCAACACCGCCCACAGTCCCAACAGGGGGTTTTGCAGGATGAAAGAATATTAAAGCCAAAAGATAAAGGCTTCTGGGTTTGAATTTGATTTCCTAAACCACGACGGAGGGTTTTTAAGACGAAAGAACTGCAGCTCCCAAAAATTGGAATTTAATCCCCCGGGTATTCCAAGAATATTGACTATCCTGGTGCAGAGGCGAAAAAAGGGGAGAATCAGGTCATCCCCACGACATCTGCCGCCCAAAGGGGGTGAATTTATTTTGTGTTTCACTGGACTTTGGTTTGGGGCTTTTACCTGCGGCAACTTCCCCAGGTTTACAAAGGCCGGGGTTTGGGGAGGGGGAGGTCTGGGTTGGGGGGGGGAGGTTTTTCCTATCTCCACCATCTCCCACTGGGGGGAACCCCTTGCCCCCGGGGACGGACGAGGAGTTCGAGGGGGAACTGCGGTTTTTTAATCTGCCCAGCAGCAAGTTTTAGACTGCTGGGGGATCGAGGGGGCGGATTTTTTTTGCCTCCACCAGGGCAACTTTGGGGTTTAGAGGTGGGACCCTTCACCCAAATTTTACAGTTCGGGCTTGCAGTGTCTTTGAAACAAAGTCACATCTGACACAACGATCAGTGAAAATTGGGAAATTCCGTACAGCCAACATAGGAAAGGGTGTCGCGTCCACTGCCCACAACCTCTTGCGGGGTTCAAAAAAGGGAAAATTTTTTTTTCCTTTAGTTTTGAATTGCGGGTTCCGAATCCAAAAAGGACAGTTTCTTTAAGAGGAGGGGGGGGGGTCGCCAGCAGTTCACAATGTGCCGGCTTGACACGGGCCCCTCATGGGGGCCTTGCGCAAACACCCCAAACCCCCCCTTTCCCTAACAGCGGTCCCCGCTGGCCAAACTTTTTGCACCTGAAGCACCCAATGGGGGGCGGGAAAATAGCTTAACAAAACAATTTGGTAACCAACCTGATACCGAGGCAGCACAGGGTTCAGAAGTCAAAAAAGGGGGTTGGTGGCCACCCTCAACCCTTCTTTATCGTCACCCTGCGCACCTCCCCACCCCTGGACGCCAGCTCCCTTTTTATTTCCCCCCTCTGAAACACCCCCGATCTCGCATCGAATCACACCTTGGGTGAATTTAATTGCTTAAAGGGAGTCAAAACCCCCCCCACAAATTTTTCCTCCAACTTTTATTCTCGGAAAAACATTAAAAAAACAACCATTCCCCTCACGTTTTTTGCCTAGGTTCACCTGTTACCCTGAAAGCCCTTTTGTACCGCAAAAGGCTCAGAGGGTGAAAGAGGGCTTCCCCTCTGTCCCTCCCCCCACGACCAGGAACCCAAAACCTGTCGTTTTACCTCACTGTCAGAAACACTGTCTGTTTCAAACCCCCCGAAATAGGGGGAAAGCCTTCCTCTTTCCCTTTTGGGGGGGGTTTTTTTTTAAGAAGTCAATTTTGTTTTTTGGATTCATTCTCCCTTACCCACCCACCTTGGAGTCCAACAAGGGCCCGGGGCCCCAAAAAACCAAGTCTTTACCCCCCCAGCTTCGGAGAGACATACGCAAGCAGAAGCAACCAACCCAACCCCCCTGACCGCCAATCCCGGGGAAAAGAGAGCTAGCACGCAGGGGGTTTACTTGGCCCGCGGGGAAATGCCCGTCTTTCCCAACCCCAAGAAGGGACCGATTTGTACAAACCCCGGCCAAAGGACCCCCAAAACCTATTTTTGGGGAGGTCCCCCAAACCCCAACTAATTTTGAAAGCCCCCCCGGCCCCTCTTCCCAAAAAAAAAAAAACAAAAAAAAAAAAAAAAAAAAAAAAAAAAAAAAAAAAAAAAAAAAAAAAAAAAAAAAAAAAAAAAAAAAAAAAAAAAAAAAAAAAAAAAAAAAAAAAAAAAAAAAAAAAAAAAAAAAAACCCCCCCCCCCCCCCCCCCCCCCCCCCCCCCCCCCCCCCCCCCCCCCCCCCCCCCCCCCCCCCCCCCCCCCCCCCCCCCCCCCCCCCCCCGAAAAACCCCCCCAATTTTCCCCCCTTTCCGACCCCCCCCAAAAAAGGTCCAAACCGGGCCCCCCCCCCGGGGAAAAACCCGGGGGGGGCGGGGAAAAAAACTTTTTTTAAAAAAGAACCACAATTTTAGAAAGAAAAAAGGGAAAATTTTTTTGTTGGGGGAAAAAAAAAAAAAAAAAAGGAAAAAAGGGGGCGGGGAAAAAAACTTATTTAGTCGGACCTAAAACCCTTAGCCTATCTGCAGGGGAACCCCTTTCCAGGGGAATCAACCCCTTTTACCACGTTTCGTTTTGGCCAAACCATCTGCACCTCTCTGGGCCTGAACAGTTTTTAAAAAAAAACCCCTATTCCCCAATTTAATAATCCCCCCCACCAAACTAAAAATTCATTTCCCCCCAAAACCCCTCCACCCCCCCTTTTCCCCAACCCCCCCCCCCCCAAACAAACCATAAAACCCCATTTCAAAAATTTTAATAACCCACAAAAATTTAAATTTTCTTTAAAACCCACCCCCAAAAACAATTAAAAATTTGGGTTTGAAAAACGTGTTAAAACCCCCTTTTTTTTTCCTTCCCCCTTTTTTCCCCCCCTCCCCCACACCCCCCCCCCAATTTGGAACCAAAAACCCAAAGGGTTTTCCGTGTGTGAACGCACGCAAAAAAATCTTGAAAACGACTAAAACCCCCTAAACCAAAATTTTCAGAAAAGAACCCTTTTGGCCCGTTGGTTTGGATGACAGTTAACAAAGCTTTGCACCTTCCCCGAAATGGGTATGGCTCCAAAAATTGGGGGGAATAAAAAAAGGGTTTTTTCACAAAAAAAACTCCACTGCCTGCATAACGGGCTTTCCCCGCGGGATTAAAAGCCTGCTTAGGGCAAAAAAAAGGGAAAAAAAGGAAACTGTTTGTGGGTTTGGTTTGAAAGGCTTCACCCTGAATCCAGGGGGACCCCCTCTGGGGTTAAACAAAACCTCTGAGGTTGACAAAAATCCTCTGAGGTTGCCCACATTCTCATTTGGCCTCCCAAACCCCAAAAGGGGAAAAAATATTCCCTGCATTACTTATATAAAACATGTGGTAATAAATGGTCATTATCATCATTAAAACTTATTTATATCAACACTGTGGCAATAAAGGGTAAATTTTTCTTAAATTATACAAAAATTGGGGAAAAGGGGGGTTGGGCCCACAAAAAAAAAAAACTTTTCAAAATTTGCCGAAACAATAAAAAACCAATAATCGTATAAAAGGATTTAAAATGAGATCTAAATGTTTTTGATGAAATCAATGACTAAACCACTCGAGATCTAAAGGGATTTCATGACATCAATGACTAAGCACTCGGGAATCTAAATGATGTGATGAAATAAAAGACGAAGAAACTCTGAGATCTAAATGATTTCTTGAAACAATGACTGAACCCACCCCCGGAAAACAAATTTGTTTTTAAATAAAATTCAAGACTGAAGCACTTTGAGTTCTAAATATTTCATGACATAAAAGATGAACACTCAATCTAAATGATTTTTGATGAAAGGGAAATGACTAAGCCCTCGAAATGTAAATGTTTTGATGAAATCAATGACGAAGCACCCCTAAAATTAAATAAATTTGAAAAAATGAAGGGACTAAAAGCACCGAAATGTAAATGACGTGATGAAATCAATGACAAAACCCCTTAAAATGAAGATGTGATGAAATCAATGACTAAAGCACTCTAAATGAAAATAAAATTTATAAAATCATGACTGAAGCACTCGAATGAAAAAATGTTTTTGTGAAATCAATGATGAAAAACTCTCCCATTAAAACTAGCAGACTTCCCATTGTCTCCCCAACCGTTTTAATTTTTTTTGTGAACATGTGTGGCAATGTTCTGCTTAAAAAAAACATTTTTTGGGCAGAAAGGCCCCGGGGCTATTTTCTGCTTCACAAAAAAACACTTTTTATGGAAACCGTGCGGGGCTTTTTTCCCTGCTTCAAAACATTTTTTAATGGGGAAATTGTGTGGCTTTTTTTCGCTTCACAAAAACCCTTTTGTGTGTTTTTCGTGGCTATTTTTGTTCACAACATTTTTTAAAGTGTATTGATGGCTATTTTCTGCTTCAAACAACATTTTTTTTTTTTTTTTTTTTTTTTTAAACCCTTTTTAAAGTGTATGGCTTTTTCCCGGGCTTAAAGAAAAACACTTCATATAAAATTTGGCCCCTTACTTTCTCTACTAAAAAAAAAAAAAAAAAAAAAAAATTTTTTCCCAAACGTCTAAACAAAAAAAACCATAAAAAATCTGAAGTCTCAGTTTTTTAGAAATGCATGATCGAAAAAAACCCCTCCCCCAAAAAACCCGCACCCCCGGATGCCACCCCTGTTGTTCCCCAAGACCCCAGAAAAACACCAACACAACGGCACGAAAATGGAACACACCCATTTGTCGAATGACGACCTTCCCCTTCTTGTCTTTGGCAAACTTTTCGGGCCGGGGGGCGATTTAGTTTCTCAGGCGGCCCTTGCGGAACCCCAATTTTCCCCTCCTTCCCCGCCTAAAAAAGGACATTCATTTGTAAAGACTCGTGCCTGTTTTACGGTTTTTCCACTAAATATGGTTATTTTCTCAGTCAATGTTTTCAACATACGTGCCTGGGGTTTTTGGGCTTACCACTAAATCAGGGTCATTCTCAGATCAATGCTTCAACACAACGTGCTGTGGTTTGGTTTACCACAAAATTCATTTTCTTTTCAGAAAAAATCCCTTCAAAAATTTGTCCCTGTGGTTTTAGGGCCCTTCCCACTAAATCAGGGGGGGGTTTATTTTCTAATCAAAGCTTCAAACTACGTGCCTGTGGTTTAAGGCTTTCCACTAAACTGGTTATTTCCAGATCATTGCTTAAACCTTACTTCCCTGGGGTTTTTCGGCTTACCAAAAAATTTCATGGTTATTTTCTCAGATCAATGTTTCCCAAACACTACGTCCCTGGGTTTCCGGCTTCCCCACTAAATCATGGTTATTTCAGATAAATTTGCTTCAACACTACGCGCGGGAAAAAAAGGGAAAGACAGAATGAAAATAACAAAGAAATGTTCAAGAGCACAGTCATAAAATCAAAACAACAACAAAAAAAACAAAGCATGTTCAAGAGACAGTCATACATACCCCCAAAAACAAATAAAAAAAGCATTTTAAAAAGAGCACATCATAAAATCACAACAACAACAAATAACAAAGCAGGTTCAAGGGCACAGTCATAATCCAACAAAAAAACAAAGAATCTTTGAAGCACACAGCGTCTTATCCAAAACGGGCAAAATTTAAAACGTTAAAAACCCTCAACAACAAAGGGGGGAAAGTGAAGTCATGTTTTTTTAACAAAAAAAAAAGGGAAAAACGGGGGTTCCGTCTACAAAAAAGACCTCAATGGGCCCCATAAGAAAATTTTGGACGGTGGTGGCCCTCAAAAGACAATGAACTAGGGTTTGGACCTCATAAGCAATGAGACTGTGGTGGACCTTTAAGACAATGAACTTGGTGGACCTTTAAGAAAATGAGCTGTGGGGGCCCTTTTAAAAACAATGGACGTGGGGGGGCCCTCATAAGAAAATAAACCGGTGGTGGACCTCATAAGCAAGGGAGCCCTGGGGTTTAAACCTCAAAAAGCCCAATAAAGACTGTGGGGGCCTTAAAAACAAGGCTGTGGGGACCCCCTTTAAAAAATAGAGGGTGGTGGCCCTCAAAAAAAAAATGAGACGGGTGGATTTTTAAAAAAAAGAGATTTGTGGGGGGCCCCCATAAGCCCAATGAGAGGGTGGGGGGACCTCATAAACAATAAACCCTGTGGGGGCCCTTTTAAAAAACAATGAACTGTGGGGGGACCTCAAAAAGACAAGGGCCTGGGGTTGGCCCTCAAAAGGGCAATAACGGGGGTGGACCCCCAAAAGAAAAATGAGACTGTGGGGGACCTTTAAGAAAAAGGGGGACGTGGTGGCCCTTTTAAAAAATTGGGGGACGTGGGGACCTCATAAAAAAATGAGAGGGGTGGGGACCTCATAAGAAAATGAACTTGGTCCCTCAAAAGACAATAAGCGGGGTGGACCTTTAAAAAAATTAAACTGGGGGGGCCCCTCAAAACAATGAAACTGTGGGGCCCTCATAAGAAAATGGGACGGTGGTGGCCCTTTTAAAAAAAAATGGACGGGGGGGAGCTCCATCTGTGATAAAGGGTTTAAAATTTTACACTGCAGTGACCTAATTTTTTTCCCATTTCTTTCTTTTCTACCTTCCCACCCCACCCCCCCCCACCCCACCCCCCCCCCCCCCGTTCTCCCCACCCCCCCCCGTTCTCCCCACCCAGCCCCTTTTTTTTCTTCTATCCCTCTACAAAAGAAAAAACTGCCCCCCAAAAATTTCGAAACCGCCCTAGGGGTGAGCCTTAAACCCCTGATGGCATTTGTTTCCCTTTTAAAACACTTCCACCTAAAAATTGGGGGACACAAGTAATTTGGTACCCGCTTCGGGTTTTGGGCAAAAATTTTTCCGAGCATAAAACATGCCCCAAATTGGAGTTTTTTATCAAGGGAGGGTGGATGGGGGGGAAGGTTAGGCCCCCAAAGACTGGAAGTTTGCGGGGGAAAGGGGCCTAGCTTAGCCCTTCTCCCCCCCCCCCCCCCCCCCCTCCTCTCCAGCCCAATTCTTTTCCCACTCACAATACATCAAAACCAGACCCTCCCCTCTTCTCCCTCTTCATGCCCCATCACGGGAAAACATCACACCAGACCCCCCCCTCTTCCCTGCTTCAGGGCCCCACCCCACGGATACATCACACCAGCCCCCCCCTTCTTTTTCCTGCCCCACTCACGGAACATCACGCCAGACCCTCCCCTTTTCTGCCTGTTTTCCAGTCCACTCACAAGTTACATCACACCGGGCCCCCCCCCTTTTTTTTTCCTGCCCCCTCACAGGTACATCCACCAGCCCCTTTTTTTCCTCTTTTTCCCCCCACTCAAAGGATACACCCACCCCACCCCTTCCCTCTTCTGCCTGCTTCATGCCCCCACTCACGGGATACATCACACCCGGGCCCCTTCCTCTTCTCCTGCTTCATTCCCCCACAGGATACATCACCCCCGGGCCCCTTCCTTTTTCTGCCTCTTCAGCCCCACTCACAAGATACAAAAAACCCCAAAACCCCCCCCTTTTTTCCCTGTTTATGTCCCCCCACGGGATCATAAAACCCCAAACCCCCCCCCTCTTTGCCTGCCCCACTCACAGGATAAAATCACCCGGGACCCTCCCCTTCTTCATGTCCCCCCAAAACAGGAAAACATCATGCCAAAACCTCCCCTCTTCTTCATGTCCCACTCACGGGATAATAAAGCCAGCCCCTCCCCCCTTCCCCCTGCTTCATGCCCCAAACTCACGGGATACTCACACCAACCATCCCCTCCCCCTCCCGCTTACCCCCACTCACAGGATAAAAACAACCAGCCCCCCTCTTTCTCCCTGCTTCAGCCCCAAACTCACGGGAAATACATCACCCCAACCCCCCCTTCTTTTTCCCCTTCCCCCACTCACGGTAATCATCAACCCTCCCCCCCTTTTCTTCATGTCCCTCACGGGATCCCATCAACCCAGACCCCCCCTTTTTCTTCATGCCCCCCTCCCCAGGATACTCCCCGCCGACCCTCCAGACTGGAAAAAAATGCCAGATGCAGGGAAAGGGAATAAAGGTTTTTAAAGGTTCAGAAAAATATTAAAATTTCAAGTTTTTAAAACCCCAAAAACAGCAAAAGAACAGAACAATTTGCAAAAAAACAAAAAACGTTTTTTAATTTAGATTTGATGATAAAGATTTCAGTAGAGAAAAAAAAGGAAGTAAAGGGAAGAACCCCAAAGCAATTTTTAAAAAAAGACGTTGTGAAAGTGATTCTGTTGTGATTAAAAGGAAAAATAAAGTTCAGTCTTTTTCAAACGTTTAATTTTGAGAAAGGAAAGGGGCCCAATAAAACTGGGAAAAATTGGGTTTAAAAGGGGGGTTCCTTCGTTTCCCCTATTTTTACAGTCTTTTTTTTCCCGGGGCACTAAGAGAAGGGCATCTTTCCTTTTTAGGGAAAATCCACTGTATTCCTTTTCCCCAAAAAAAACGAAACCCCAAGCTTTTTAAAATTTTGATTACCGCCCATTTGCCCTCAAATTTTTTGGCAATAAAATGTCTTGAACGAATTGTCCAGTTCTGTTTTAAAAGATACCACACAGAAAAAAAAACCCCTTTCATTTTCACATAAAAACCCAAAACAGATCAACAGTTGATGCCACACTCACTTCTCCATCAGGGCTTTTCACACCCCCCGAAAAACCTGCCCCCTTTGGGTACGCATTCCTTTACATTTTTTTCCTCATCAGCTTTCCCCAACCCAAAAAACCCCAACTAATGGCAAAAAAAAACCCCTTAAACCCTTGAATTTTGTGTAAAAGTAATTCTTTGGAAAATTAAAATTTTCAAACAAGAGGAAAGTCTGTCGATTTTCAGGAGTTTTGTTTCGTTTTCCCAAGAGTCTTTTAAAAACGGGCCCCCTAAAGGGTAACTTTTTTTATCTCCAGTGCTTTTTTCTCTGTACAAAAAATTTTTTCAGGAAGCGTTTCAACTTTGAAACTTTAAATATTCAATTTCACACTTGGGATTTTTCCAACCCCCTTACTTTTTTACTTCAAGGGGTTCAAAGATTTTTTTAAAGGGTGCGATCAAAACCCATCTTAAATTTTGAATGTAACAAAAACGAAAAAAATGTTTGATTTTAGAAAGAACCCAAAAAGTTTACCCCCGCTTTTTATAAAAGGTGCAAAAGTGAACTTTTGAATCATACAAATATTTAGGAAATTTTATAGATAATAAGCTGAATTTTTTTAAACCCAGTTGATTATGTCCACAAAAAAAATTCCCAAACCAAATTTTTTTGTCTCCCCAAGCGGGGATCTTTTTATTTGTGAATACTGACATCTTCGGACATTTATTCTGCCTTTTAAAAATTTTTTTAAATTTCTCATTTTGTGTTGGTTTTGGGGGGTTTACTTTGAAGAGTAGGAAGTGCTTGAAACTTTGGGGAACGTGGGGGGAAAAAATTTTTGGTTGGGGGACAAAATTTCTGATTTAGCGTTCAGGTGCCGGGGTTTTTGTAAAGCGAAGAAGTTGTGTTGACCAACCCCCGTTCTTGCAAGTCGTATGAAACCTTTTTCAGTCAGGACGAAGGTTTCGATCATTAAATCAAAGTGTCCAAATTTTAAAAAAAGTTTTTTTCCCCTTCCATTTTTTTTTCTTAACAAGGGGATGTTTAAAATTTCTTTTTAGCTATGGATTATTGTTAAAATTTTGTTTTTTTTAAAAATACATAATTTTAAACTCAGATTGGCATAATTTTGCATTTAGAAAATTTTGTTTTTTTAAAAAACCCCTCTTTAAAATTTTTTGTCAAATGCTTTGAAAGGGAAAGTAATTTTATATGTTTATTCTTATATTATTTTAGTCACCTGAAACCCAAAATTTTTTTTTTGAATGGTGCCAAAAGTGACAAAATGGGTGATAAACCCAAAAACATTGTTTATTTTAGTTTAATGTGGGGTTTTACACCAAACTAATTTCTCGAAATGAGATAAAAAAGTTTACTTGACTTGATTACTTGACTTGACTTCTTCATGTCCCACTCACAGGAACATCATGCCCGAAACCCCCCCCCCTTCTGTCGGGTTATGGGCCCCCCTCACAGGGTTTTTTTCACACCACCCCTCCCCCCTTTTTTCATGTCCCACTCACAGGGTCATACGCCAGGAACCCCCCCCCTCTTTTTCATGTTTCCCCCTCACAAACCCCCATGCCGCCCTCCCATCTTCTTCATTCCCCCTCCCCAGGTTTCATCATGCCAGACCCTCCCCCCTTCTTCAAGTCCCCCTCACAGGGTTAAAATCACGCCAAACCCCCCCCCCCCTCTTCTTCGTCCCAATTAAAAGGATAAATTTTTAAGACCCTCCCCTTTTGCCCCCTGCTTTTATGTCCCACTCACAGGGTACATCCACCAGCCCCTCGCCTTTTCTTCATGCCAAATCAAGGTACATCACGCCCGACCTTCCCCTCTTCCCCCCTGTTCATGTCCCACTCACAGGATAACCCCCATGCCAGACCCCTTTCCCCCTTTTTCCCCCTGCTTCATGTTCCCCCTACAGGGTACATCATCCGAAACCCTTTCCCCCCTTCTCCCTTTCTTCAAAGTCCCCTCGGAAAATTTACAAAACCCCCCCCTTTTGCCTGGCCCACTCACAGGGTTCCCTCCCCGCCCAAACCCCCCCCCTTCTTCATTTCCCCCCAAAAGGAAACATCAAAGCCGACCTTTTCCCCTCTTCAAATTTCTTATGTCCCACCAAGGATACATCATGCCGACCCCCCCCCTTTTCTTTTTATGGCCCATCACAGGATACATCCGCAAACCCCCCCTTTTTCTGTCCCACTCACAAAGGGTACATCCGCCAACCCTCCCCTTTTTTTCATGGCCCACCACAGGAAACATCAAAGCCCGGGCCCCCCCCCTTCTTCATGTCCCACTCACAGGATACATCATCCAGACCTCCCCCCCCCCCCCCCCCCCCTTTTTTTCCCTGTTTGTCCCACTCACAGGTTTCATTTTACACCAGCCCCTTCCCCCCTTTTCATGTCCCCAAAAATATACAAAACCCCCAGGGGCCTTCCCTCTTCTCCCCGCTTCGTCCAACTCACAGGATAAAATTTATGCCCAAAACCCCTTTCCCCCTTCTCCCCCGCTTTATGTCCCACTCACCCGGGTAAAATCATGCCAACCCTCCCCTTTTTTTTTCTCCCCCGGGGCCCCCCCCCCCATTTTGGGGGGGCCCCCTCACAGGTTTCAACATGCCAGACCCTCCCCCCTTCTCCCTGATTATGTCCCCCTCACAGGGAAAATCCCCAAAAAGACCCTCCCCCCTTCTCCCCGCTTTTTATTCCCCCCTACCCGGTTTCATCACAAACCCGACCCTCCCCTTCTCCCTGCCCTTTATGTCCCACTCACAGGTACATCAAGCCAACCCTTTTCCCCCTTCCCTGCTTTAGTCCCACTCACAGGGAAAAATCACAACCCGCCCTCCCCTCTTTTTCCTGCCCCCCCCACAGGATACATCAAAACCCCCGCCCCCCACCTTTCTTTTATGTCCCCCACAAAGGTTTCATCACCCCGACCTTTCCCCCTTTCCCGGGTTCATGCCCACTCCCCCGGGTTCATCATGCCCGACCCTTCCCCCCTTTTCCCTGCTTCTTTTCCCCCCTCACAGGAAAAAAACATGCCAGACCCCCCCGCTTTTTCCCCGCTTCATGTCCCCCTCACAGGAAACTTTAGGGCCGACCCTCCCCTCTTCTCCCCCATTTTAAAGGGCCCCCCACAGGGTACTTTAAACCAAAAACCCCTCCCCTTCCCTTTCCCTGCTTCATGTTCCCCCTCACCGGATACATCACGCCAGACCCTTCCCCTTTTTCTCCCCGCTTCAAGTCCCCCCCAGAGGAACTTTTACACCCGACCCCCCCCCTCTTCTCCCCGCTTCAAGTCCCCCTCACAGGATAACCCCTAAAACCAACCCTCCCCCTTTTTTCCCTTTTTAAGACCCACTACAGGATAAATCACCAGACCCTCCTCTTTCTCCCGCTTCATGACCCCTAAAAGGGTAATCACACCCGCCCTCCCCTCTTCTTTCCCGCCCCCCTCACAGGAAAAACAAACACCAGACCCCCCCCTCTTTTCCGGCCCCCCCTCACAGGATACATCACACCAAAACCCCCCCTCTTCCCCGCTTCAGGGCCCCCCCACAGTCACAGGATACATCACACCAGACCCCCCCCTTTTCTTCCTGCCCCCCTCAAAGGATCATCACACCAGGGCCCTCCCCCTCTTCCCGCCGCCACTCACAGGGGAAAATCCGCCAACCTCCCCTTTTTTTTTTTTTTTGCTGCTTCATTTTCCCCCTCACAGGATACATCACACCACCCCCCCCCTCTTCTTTCCCGCCAACTCACAGGATAATAACCAACCCTCCCCCCTTTTTCCTGCCCCCCTACAGATACTCACACCAGACCCCCCCCCTTTTTCCCGCCCCACTCAAGGTTCCCTCCCTGCCCAAACCCTCCCCTTCTTGCTGCCTTTTATGTCCCCCCACCGGGTACTCACGCCCGACCCCCCCCTCTTTCCCTGCTTCATTCCCACTCAAGGAAAAAATCACACCCAAACCCCCCCCTCTTCTTTCCCGCCCCCCTCACAGGAACATTAACCCCCAGCCCCCCTTCCCTTCTTCCTGCCCCCCTCACAGGAACATCACACCAACCCCCCCCTTTTTCCCGCTTCATGTCCCACTCACAGGTACAACACACCCGACCCCCCCCCCTCTTTTTGCCTGCTTCATGTCCCCCCTCACAGGTTCATCCACCCGGGGCCCCCCTTTCTTCCTTTCCCCACTCCAGGGGTACATCACACCAGACCCCCCCCCTTCTGCCTGCTTCATACCCACTCACAGGATATACACCGGCCCCCCCCTTTTTTCCCGCCCCCCTACAAGGGTACATCACACCAGAACCCCCCCTCTTTCCCGCCCCCCTCACAGGAAAAATCCACACAGACCCCCCTCTTCTCCCGCCCCACTCAAAGGATTCATCATGCAGACCCCCCCCTCCCTTTTTCATGCCCACTACAGGATACTTTACCCAGACCCTCCCCTCTTCTTTTCCGGGCCCCCCCCAAGGTTTCTCACACCAGACCCCCCCTCTTCTTTTCCCGCCCCCCCCACGGTTTCATCAAAAACCGACCCCCAACCCCTTCTTGGTGTTCATGTCCCACTCACAGGATACATCCCACCAGACCCCCCCCTCTTCTTTGCCCCCCCCCACAGGATAAAATCCCCAAACCGGGCCCCCCCCTCTTCTTCCTGCTTCTGTCCCACTCACAGGGAACATCCCCAGAAACCCCCTTTTTCTTCCGCCCCCCTCACAGGGTACATCCCACCAGAAACCCCCCCTCTTCCCTTTCCCGTTTTATGCCCCACTCCCCGGAAAACATCTCCCCAGACCCTCCCCCCCTTTTCCCCGCTTATGACCACTCAAAAGGATACATCAAACCAGAAACCCCCCCTCTTATTCCTGCCCCCCTAAAAGGGTACCTCCCTCCAGCCCCCCCCTCTTCTTCCTGCCCCCCGCACGGTTTCTTTACACCCAAAAACCCCCCCTTCTTCCTCCCCCCTCACGGATCATCACACCCGCCCCCCCCCTCTTTTGGGCCCGCTTCCTGCCCCCCTCACAAGGTTTTTTCACACCGCCCCCCCCCTTCTGCCCCGCTTCCCCCCCCCACTCAAGGGTTTCAACATGCCAGACCCCCCCCCCCCCTTTCTCCTGATTTTAGGGCCCCCTCACAGGGAAAATCACAAACCGAAACCCTTCCCCCTTTTTCCCGGGTTCATGAAACCCCCCAGGATTTCATCCACCAACCCTCCCCCCTTCTCCCTGCTTCATGACCACTCACAGGAACCCCTCACGAAACCCTCCCCCCTTTTCCCGCCCCTTTAAAGGGTACATCCACCATCCCTCCCCTTTCTCCTGCTTCATTTCCCCCTCACAGGACAACCGCCAGGAACCCCCCCCCTCTTCTTCCTGCCCCCCCACGGATACATCCCCCCAGCCCCCCCCCTCTTCTCCCCCTTCATGAAACCCCCTCACGGAAACAAACCCCCCAAAAACCCCCCCCTCCCTTTTCCCCCCCCTTTAGACCCCCTCACAGGATACATCACACCAGACCCTCCCCCCTTTTTCCCCGCTCATGACCCCCCCCAAGGATACATACACCAGGGCCCTCCCCCCCTTCTCCCGCTTCATGACCCCATCCAGGATTTCATCACCCAGAAAACCCCCCCCTCTTCTCCCCGCTTTATGACCCCCTACAGGGTACCTCATCAGACCCCCCCCCTCTTTTCCCTTTCTTCATGACCCCTTTACAGGAACATCATGCCAGAAACCCCCCCTTTTCCCCCTTCATTTCCCCAAACACAGGATTTCAACACCCCCAAACCCTCCCCTCCCTTTTCCCCGCTTTTTCCCCCTCACAGGACTCAACACGCCAGACCCCCCCCCTTTTCTTATTTACCCCCTCCCCAAGGGTAAAATCACACCAACCCTCCCCCCTTTTTAAAGACCCCTCAAAGAAACAGCCCCGACCCCCCCCTGTTTCTTCCTGCCCCACTCCAAGGGGAAAATCACAAAACCCCCAAACCCCCCCCTCTTCTGTCTCTTCATGACCCCGACCTGTGCAAACCCCCCCAAAAACACCCAGTAACCCAAAAAAAATGATTTTTCAGATTTTTGGGTGAGCTTTCCCGTATTCTGGCATGTTTCCAAGACACATTTTAAAACAAAGTGAAAAAAAAAACATGGAATTGCCACAGTCAATCCTTTTTCATAAAACGCCCCGTTCAAGGGGGATCACGATCAAAACTTCCGGGCACATCCGAAAAAAAAATCACAGAAGTTAAAAGGCTTTTCACCAAAATGTGGGTTTCTTTCGGACAACGCATAACTGCCGTTGCGACCCATCAAAAAATTCATCTTAAAACCCCCGGGCCAAAGGGTCCCTCCGCTTTTGGAAGTTGGGGATGTCGATCATTTCCACCCTCACACTTTTGGCTCCCCAGTTACTGCCCCCCCCCAAAAAAGTGTCATTACCCCCAGGTTTTAAAAAAAGGAAAAGTGCTAATTTTTACTTCGCTTTTTGCCTTTAAAATCTTTATGTTTGGTTTCCAGGCAAAAAATGTTTAAATGTCATTGGGGCCACCCTGAGCTTTTCGAAAAGTCTTTCCCGCAACAGTGCGTAGGGGATACTCTTCGCCTTTTGACGATGCTTTGGGCAAAAAAGGGGAAAGGGGTTTTTCATACCTGCTTTAACAGCCGAAAATCTTTTTTTTTTTTCCCCCGGGAAACCCCAACTGGGCCTGAACGTATCTCTAGCCGGTTTTCCGCAGCAAACAATCTCCCCCAACATTGTAGACGCTTTTCATCCGCCCTGTTTGAAAGCAAAGCGGTCGGTTAAAGGGCTAGGGCCCCAGTTTTCCATTTTATGACAAAGTCGAGGACTTTCCCTTTTAAAAAGTACACAAGATAACTTTTGTTTTGCCCCCAAAGTAAGTCTGTTTAAAGATATTTTTATCATCTAAAAGGGGAGGCGAGGCCCCAAAGACTTCGGGAAAAAAAAAATTTGTTCACCCGACACCGAATTGCTTTTCTCCACGCCTTATTATGTCCCCCTTTTTTCACCGCTAAGGTGACTGTTTCAAAAAGTCAATTTTTGCGGGGAAGATCCCTTTAAAAGGGCCATTCCGTATTTCGGGGGGCGGTTTAAAAGTATTTTTTACGCACTATCAGTTTTTCCCCCTTTTCCCCAGCTTAAATCCGTACAAAAAACGGAGAAATACGGGGGTGCACAGGTCTGCATGACCCACTCACAGGATACATCACACCAGCCCCTCCCCTCTTCTCCCTGCTTCATGACCCACTCACAGGATACATCACACAGGCCCTTCCCTCTTCTCCCTGCTTCATGACCCACTCACAGGATACATCACACCAGACCCTCCCCTCTTCTGCCTGCCCCACTCACAGGATACATCATGCCAGACCCTCCCCTCTTCTCCCTGCTTCATGACCCACTCACAGGATACATCACACCAGACCCTCCCCTCTTCTCCCAACTTCATGTCCCACTCACAGGATACATCACACCAGGCCCTTCCCTCTTCTCCCTGCTTCATGTCCCACTCACAGGATACATCACACCAGGCCCTTCCCTCTTCTCCCTGCTTCATGTCCCACTCACAGGATACATCACACCAGACCCTCCCCTCTTCTCCCTGCTTCATGTCCCACTCACAGGATACATCACGCCAGACCCTCCCCTCTTCTCCCTGCTTCATGTCCCACTCACAGGATACATCACGTCAGACCCTCCCCTCTTCTCCCTGCTTTCTTCTCCAACCTTCACAAAGTTGTCTACCCTGCTGCCTTCAGTCAACGTACCTGTCACTCCTGTCGAGGCACAACCTCCCTTCATGATCTCTGGGACAGCCTCTCCTACTTTCAGCTCTACTGAGGCACAACCTCCCTTCATGATCTCTGGGACAGCCTCTCCTACTTTCAGCTCTACTGAGGCACAACCTCCCTTCATGATCTCTGGGACAGCCTCTCCTACTTTCAGCTCTACTGAGGCACAACCTCCCTTCATGATCTCTGGGACAGCCTCTCCTACTTTCAGCTCTACTGAGGCACAACCTCCCTTCATGATCTCTGGGACAGCCTCTCCTACTTTCAGCTCTACTGAGGCACAACCTCCCTTCATGATCTCTGGGACAGCCTCTCCTACTTTCAGCTCTACTGAGGCACAACCTCCCTTCATGATCTCTGGGACAGCCTCTCCTACTTTCAGCTCTACATTAGCAGTACCGCTTCCAACCGCAAGAAAATAAGAGTTGTTTACCCTGCTGCTCTCCAGTCAGGGGTCAGTCACAAACTCTACAAATCTCTCTCTCACTTACTCACTCACACACACTCACACACACACACACACACAAGCACACACACACACACACACACACACACACACACACACACACACACACACACACACACAAGCACACACACACACACACACACAAGCACACACACACACACACAAGCACACACACACACACACACACAATTTTCACCTCATTATCACAAAAAAAAACTCTTCCTCCCCTCTTTCACCTGGCAATCTCTGTTCCACACATCTCCAAGTGAACTAGATACAAATATCAGTTCTCTGAAAGTCTTTGTCAAGTCATTTTCTTGATGGAGGAATTTGGTTTTTTTTTCTACACTTGTTTTTTCCCCACCATTTATTTTCCACCAGATAAAGACAAAAGAGACAGACAGACAAAGAGGTAGACCAATATAAACACTTGGTTCTGGATGTGTCGCAATCATGTTTCGTGTCCATTCAAATGTCACATAGAAAATGAACATTCAGTCCAATTTTTCTGGATGTGTCGCAATCATGTTTCGTGTCCATTCAAATGTCACATACGGGGATGAGAACAGATTTTTAAAAAGCAGAGGAGATTTTTCTGGCGGGGGTCAGGGGGCAGCGCCCCCTGAAGCTGAAGCATTTTTTTAATATACAAAGAAAAATCCACATTTAAAACCATCAAAATGTTTCTAGCCTTCAATTCAAACCTCAAATTCTGAGGGTTTTTTTTTTCTTTTCTTTTTTTTGTTTTTGTTTTTTGTCAAACATGCAAATGGATTTAATACAGGGCTCTCTGCGTTTGTGGCTGGTCGATTTACGTAAGAAATGGGTTTTTCCGAAAATTACCTGCCCTTGGCCCTGGTTCTATTATTAGTAACTAGACGTCTAGGTTTTGTTTCACAACATAAAGTCAAATGACGAATGTTTCAGCTAACTGAGATAGTTTGACCATTGCAAATGAATGATAAAATATAACAAAGAAGAGAGCAAAATCACCAACAGCTTACTTTCCAAAGTTTAATTGTTCTTCAATGCAGCGATACGCTGCCTGTGAACCAGGCGTTTCATGTGGTCAGCAATCGTAATGAAGCCACGACTTCCGAAGCTGATTTTCTTGTTGCAAGCTAGACATAACGCCTGCTCGTCACTGCTTTTGCATATGCTATCTCTAACTCTACTCCCACACACACCTCTTCCTCGAGCCAGTTTTCTTTCCAACGGTTGGGATTTTTTTTTTTTTTTTTTTTTTTTTTTTTGCGATTTCGTTCGACACCATGAATCACAGATGACACTCGGTCGATCGGCGGTGTAAGCGGATGTGCAGTGGTTGGCCGAGTCAACCGAATAAAAACCAGCCCATTTGGGTATAAGCCTAGAGTAATCTCGCCGGAGCGTCTCGCCGAGATTGGGAGCAAAGAAAATCGCGATACCTTTTTTTTTTTTTTTCGGCGGAGATTTTTTCAAACGGCGGAGATTTTTTTTTAAGACGGCAGAACGGCGGAGAACGGCGGAGCTGTTCTCATCCTTGCACATAGAAAATGAACATTCAGTCCAATTTTTCTGGATGTGTCGCAATCATGTTTCGTGTCTATTCAAATGTCACATAGAAAATGAACATTCAGTCCAATTTTTCTTTCATTTCCATGTAAGAACGGATGGATTGTTGGTCTGCACTGCTCTCCAGTATTCAGCTGTTCAACAGGCAGATACGACAATCAGACAGACAGACACGGACAGAATGGACAGACTTCACAGATAGCGAGGCAGATAGATAAAAGTCTCTTGTTTTTTGCTGCTTCAGATTTCATCATAATTCACATTGAAAATGTTGATACATTCAGTCCTTGGATAAGGAGGAGGTCGAGGGAAACGACATGAACTTGCACACTCACACAAACACATCCCCTTTTCCTCAGAGTCCAACACAGAGCAGTCATAAGAACAAACCCAATCAGCTGAGAGGATGCAAACTAACTGAGAAAGATC
>CM031604.1:96843954-96865433 GCA_018398815.1 Conus ventricosus
CTGTGAGCCAGGGGGATTGTTTCGGGTCCCACCCCGTGGCTAGAGGTTATAACGCGCCTCTTGACCGCATGATGAGCCCGTTTTAGGACATATGGAGTATTTCAGCGAGGACAACAGTGCCACCTGTTGACCCACCCCGTCCTGGTAGGAACATCACCAGTTGGTCTGGGACTGCTTATTCGCAGCTAACCCCCATATCTGAGGGCCGTTCCCCTATCTGCCACCTGGGGACCCGCCGGGTTGGGGATGGTCGCCCCACTACTGAATTGGAAGTAGCCTGGTCCCGGCCTTGGGCCCTTCAATCCATGCATGACTGCACCAATGTATAGTGACTACCGTGGGCCCTTCAATCCATGCATGACAGCACCAATGTATAGTGACTACCTTGGGCCCTTCAATCCATGCATGACTGCACCAATGTATAGTGACTACCGTGGGCCCTTCAATCCATGCATTTCTCATCCACCAGTTTTAAGAGCATTTTTCATGGAAACATTTTCACACACAGATTTTATTTTTTCAACTTTTTCATACAGTCCAACCTTTTCTGCGGTTTAAATCCATCCATTCTGCAACATGAGCACTATCATGTACTGCTGCCCCCTTTCCCATCTCACCTGGCACCCAGCCCACCTTATTCTCTTTCCTCCCCACGCCTGTCTTTTAAGATGCCCAACTTTACCTCAGTAATTTCTTCCTTCATTTGCTTCCCTTCCCTACATACCCAAAGTTAAAAAAAAAAAAAAAAAGCATAATTTCATCAAACAAAATGCCAGAGAGAGGAAAAATTCACTAGAACAGTTGCCCCTATGAGGTGAAAAAAACAATCAGGAATATCAGTAATGGTAATGATAAAGGGACATATTTACAGTTCTTTCATTATTACTTTGAACTCATTTCTATATATGCCTTTTTGCATAAAACACTATGTAACACAGACAAAGAACATGAAATAATTGCTTGTACATCCACACATATGTACCCACAACACAGGCACAAATGAACACACACACACACACACACACACACACACACACACACACACACACACACACACAGTGAAACAACTTACAGAGTCTGACGTAGATTCATCCAACACTTCTGACTCAGCTTCTCCTCTCTTGGATTTGAGACCACCAACAAACTGCATAGCCTGCAACAAAAACATCACCGATAAACTGCATAGCCTACAACACAAACATCACCAACAAACTGCATAGCCTACAACACAAACATCACAACTGTCGGTCGGCCTTTGCTTGTTCACCACCATCTGCACATCAATAACTTTCCTAAACTTTCAGAATGTTCTGAATTGATGATTTAAACGGACAACTCAGCTGCGACTTGTGGGTGATAAACCAGCAGCTGGAACTAAAGTCAAATGACATATGCAACATGACCGACCTGGACAATTCAAATGGCTATGCTAATGGATGGACAAATGTTTTGTGCACAGTGCAAGAGTGTCACCAGGCTTCCGATGATCACTGCTTGGTGACCGTAATATGGTCAAGCATTAAAATGTTTCAGCACTGACAGAGACGGCTCATGATGTGGAAATTCTGATGGATTCACTTGTGATAATCAAGCAGGACATTCCACATATCAAGTTTCATTGTTGAAAGCCTCACAGCGAGTGTGTTCACATTCATTCACTTCAGACGATTACACTTCACCATCAGTGGAAAACGAATCTGGATTCAGTGAATGAATAAAATCTAGCATAATCTGGATTCAGTGAATGAATAAAATCTAGCATAATCTGGATTCAGTGAATGAATAAAATCTAGCATAATCTGGATTCAGTGAATAAATAAAATCTAGCATGATCTGGATTCAGTGAATAAATAAAATCTAGCATGATCTGGATTCAGTGAATAAATAAAATCTAACATGATCTGGATTCAGTGAATAAATAAAATCTAGCATGATCTGGATTCAGTGAATAAATAAAATCTAGCATGATCTGGATAAAGTTTTATGAGCTCTGTCATTTAACTCCTCTTCTGTGATCCATTTCCGTCTCATCCTCCGCCGTGTGTGACCCAGTCAGAGCATGCTTGTGTGTGTGTGCGTGTGGGGTGTGTGTGTGTGTGTGGTGTGTGTGTGTGTGTGTGTGTGTGTGTGTGTGTGTGTGTGTGTGTGGTGCATGAGTGTCTATGCAAGTGTGAGTAGTGAGAGAAAGAAAAAAAAAGGAGCGAGTGGAGAGTGAGTGTGCATGTATTTGAATGTGTGTGCAGTCTGGTCACTGCAGGGATGCAGGTCTCAAAGTTGCTATTTCAACTGCCCACTCTCAAGCTTGACCAGCGCTCTGATGCATTTTCAATGTCGTTTTAATGAACAATGCCCTCAGACACCTTCAGAAACCAAAGACGAAAACTTCATACCGTCTTTAAAACAAAACAACACCACACACACACACACACACATAAACGCACACACCTCTTTAATTCCATCAACCCCTCAGATCCTGCTCTCACCTAAATTCACGAATGTGGTTCCACAACATGATATCAAGGACTTCTGACAAACTCTGCTCCATCCCCCACACCTCCCTCTTCCTCTCACACAGGACGTTACCATTCACCTTGGACCTCTCCATGGGGCTGCCGTCGCTGCCGTTGTACTGGTACAGCTTCATCTCCCCCCCCCCCCCCCCCCTCACAACACACACTCACCATCCCCCACACCTCCCTCTTCCTCTCACACAGGATGTTACATTCACCTTGGACCTCTCCATGGTGCTGCTGTCGCTGCCGTTGTACTGGTACAGCTTCATCCCCCCCCCCCCCCCCCCCCCCACAACACACTCACCATACCCACACCTCCCTCTTCCTCTCACACAGGACGTTACCATTCACCTTGGACCTCTCCATGGGGCTGCTGTCGCTGCCGTTGTACAGCTTCATCCCCCCCCCCCACACACACACTCACCATACCCCACACCTCCCTCTTCCTCTCACACAGGACGTTACCATTCACCTTGGGACCTCTCCATGGTGCTGCTGTCGCTGCCGTTGTACTGGTACAGCTTCATCCCCCCCCCCCACACACACACACTCACCATACCCCACACCTCCCTCTTCCTCTCACACAGGACGTTACCATTCACCTTGGACCTCTCCATGGGGCTGCTGTCGCTGCCGTTGTACTGGTACAGCTTCATCCCCCCCCCCCCACACACACACTCACCATACCCCACACCTCCCTCTTCCTCTCACACAGGGACGTTACCATTCACCTTGGACCTCTCCATGGGGCTGCTCTCTGAGCCATTGTACTGGTACAGCTTCATCCCCACCCCCCTCACCATCCTCCACCCTCTCACCATCCCCACACCTCCCTCTTCCTCTCAGACAGGACGTTACCATTTACCTTGGACCTCTCCATGGGGCTGCTGTCGCTGCCGTTGTACTGGTACAGCTTCAGCCCCGCGTCCATCAAGAACACGTCGCCGCAGTTTATCAGACCACGGGCACGTGGAATCTGCACGCACACCATCCACAAAAATCATCTTGAAGAGTTCTGGCTTTTGTGCATGTGCGTTTTGGGGGTGGGGGAGGGGGTTGGGGTAGGCCTGGTTTTTGCATGTTTCTTTTTGTGTCAAATTTGACAAAGATAAGTGATGGCTCGCTCTTCATTTTTGTTGTCCTGAGCGTCGTTTATCTTGCCAGAAGAAGACCAAAGAGCAAAAAAACGCTTCATGTTTTGTCTTGTGATTCGTTTGTCCATGTTGTTCGGCGGAGTTATTTCAAAAACTTTTTCACGATTTGTTCAGATTTCCGCCAGTAGTTGCCTCATTTTGCAACTACAGAACTGGTATCAAACAAACGAGGCGGAAAGACAGGTCAAAAGATGATGAACACATCAAATGTCGGTGAGACTGTGTTGCGGGTTTGGATGAGAGGCTTGATCCTGAATGAACACATTAAATGTTGGTGAAGACTGTGTTAACATTGGTTCCGACTTAATTTCCTCACACAGTCCTTCGAATGAAACTATAAACCAAGGTTCCGTGTGTGAACGCACGCACAACATCTTGCACACACGTAAAATCCCATCACCAACTTTCAGAAGAGGAGGCCAGTTTGGCCGTTGGTATGGATGACATGTTACACATAGCATGCACCTTCCCCGAAGATGGAGTATGGCTGCCTAAATGCGGGATGAAAAACGGTCATACACACAAAACTCCACTGCCTGTATAGACAGGCAGTGTCCCAGGAGTATAAGCCTGCGTAGCAGAAAGAAAGAAAGTGAAGACTGTGTTGTGGGTTTGGATGAAAGGCTTCATCCTGAATCCACAGGACCCTCTCTGAGGTTGACACATCCTCTGAGGTTGACACATCCTCTGAGGTTGACGCATCCTCTGAGGTTGACACATCCTCTGAGGTTGACGCATCCTCTAAGGTTGACACATTCTCATGTGGCCTGCCAGCTCCACAGAAAAATAGTTCTGCATGACTTATATCAACACTGTGGCAATAAATGGTCATTAGTTTCATTATACAAGATTTAAAATGGGGTTGGGACCAGTTAAAAAAAAAAAAAAAACTTCAAAAATTTGGCCGAAACAATAAGAAACCAATCATCTGCTATGAAGAGTAGCAACGAGATCTAAATGATTTGATGAAATGAATGACTGAAGCACTCTGAGATCTAAATGATTTCATGAAATCAATGACTGAAGCACTCTGAAATGTAAATGATTTGATGAAATCAATAACTGAAGCACTCTGAAAAGTAAATGATTTGATGAAATCAATGACTGAAGCACTCTGAAATGTAAATGATTTGATGAAATCAATGACTGAAGCACTCTGAAATGTTAATGATTTGATGAAATCAATGACTGAAGCACTCTGAAAAGTAAATGATTTGATGAAATCAATGACTGAAGCACTCTGAAATTTAAATGATGTGATGAAATCAGTGACTGAAGCACTCTGGGATCTAAATGATTTGATGAAATCAATGACTGAAGCACTCTGAAATGTAAATGATGTGATGAAATCAATGACTGAAGCACTCTGGGATCTAAATGATTTGATGAATCAATGACTGAAGCACTCTGGGGATCTAAATGATTTGATGAAATCAATGACTGAAGCACTTGAGATCTGAATGATTTGATGAAATCAATGACTGAAGCACTCTGGGATCTAAATGATGCGATGAAATCAATGACTGAAGCACTCTGGGATCTAAATGATTTGATGAAATCAATGACTGAAGCACTCTGGGATCTAAATGATTTGATGAAATCAATGACTGAAGCACTCTGAAATGTAAATGATTTGATGAAATCAATGACTGAAGCACTCTCCTCAGTTTGAACTAGCAGACTTACATTGTCTACCACTCAACCTTTGTAATTTTTGTGTGAACGTGTGTGGCTATTTTCTGCTTAAAGAAAAACACTTTTTGTCAGCATGTGTGTGGCTATTTTCTGCTTCACAACAACACTTTTTGTGTGTACGTGCGAGGCTATTTTCTGCTTAAAGAAAAACACTTCATAATGACAATGGGCCCCTTACATGCTCTACTGGAAAAAAAAAAATCGTTCCAACTGTCTAAAAACATAATCAAACATAAAAGATCTGAAGTCTTCAGTTCTTTAGACATATGCATGATCGAACAACTCCTGCCCCAGAAACTCGCACCAACAATGCCAGCCCTGTTGTTGCCGGGATCAGCACAAACAGCAACAGCACTGACACTGGAAACACACACACACCTGTCGAATGACGACCTTCCCTGTCTTGTCTTTGGCAAACTTGTTCAGGCGGGCGACGTAGCTCTCAGGCGGCACCTTGCGGAAGCCAGAGTTAACTCCTCCTTCCAGCGTCCTACACAAGACATTCATGTTGTGATGACTCGTGCCTGTGGTTTACGGCTTACCACTAATGATGGTTAGTTCTCAGATCAATGCTTCAACACTACGTGCCTGTGGTTTACGGCTTACCACTAAATCATGGTTAGTTCTCAGATCAATGCTTCAACACTACGTGCCTGTGGTTTACGGCTTACCACTAAATGATGGTTAGTTCTCAGAACAATGCTTCAACACTACGTGCCTGTGGTTTACGGCTTACCACTAAATCATGGTTAGTTCTCAGATCAATGCTTCAACACTACGTGCCTGTGGTTTACGGCTTACCACTAAATGATGGTTAGTTCTCAGACCAATGCTTCAACACTACGTGCCTGTGGTTTACGGCTTACCACTAAATGATGGTTAGTTCTCAGACCAATGCTTCAACACTACGTGCCTGTGGTTTACGGCTTACCACTAAATGATGGTTAGTTCTCAGACCAATGCTTCAACACTACGTGCCTGTGGTTTACGGCTTACCACTAAATGATGGTTAGTTCTCAGATCAATGCTTCAACACTACGTGCCTGTGGTTTACGGCTTACCACTAAATGATGGTTAGTTCTCAGACCAATGCTTCAACACTACGTGCCTGTGGTTTACGGCTTACCACTAAATGATGGTTAGTTCTCAGACCAATGCTTCAACACTACGTGCAGGGAAAACCAGGGGCACAGAATGCAAACAAAGCATGTTCAAGAGCACAGTCATACATCACAACAACAACAAATAACAAAGCATGTTCAAGAGCACAGTCATACATCACAAACAAACAAATAACAAAGCATGTTCAAGAGCACAGTCATACATCACAACAACAACAAATACAAGCATGTTCAAGAGCACAGTCATACATCACAACAACAACAAATAACAAAGCATGTTCAAGAGCACAGTCATAGATCACAACAACAAACAAATAACAAAGCATGTTCAAGAGCACAGTCATACATCACAACAACAACAAATAACAAAGCATGTTCAAGAGCACAGTCATACATCACAACAACAACAAATAACAAAGCATGTTCAAGAGCACAGTCATACATCACAACAACAACAAATAACAAAGCATGTTCAAGAGCACAGTCATACATCACAACAACAACAAATAACAAAGCATGTTCAAGAGCACAGTCATACATCACACAACAACAAAGCATGTTCAAGAGCACAGTCATACATCACAACAACAACAAATAACAAAGCATGTTCAAGAGCACAGTCATACTCACAACAACAACAAATAACAAAGCATGTTCAAGAGCACAGTCATACATCACAACAACAACAAATAACAAAGCATGTTCAAGAGCACAGTCATACATCACAACAACAACAAAGCATGTTCAAGAGCACAGTCATACATCACAACAACAACAAATAACAAAGCATGTTCAAGAGCACAGTCATACATCACAACAACAACAAATAACAAAGCATGTTCAAGAGCACAGTCATACATCACAACACAACAAATAACAAAGCATGTTCAAGAGCACAGTCATACATCACAACAACAACAAATAACAAAGCATGTTCAAGAGCACAGTCATAGATCACAACAACAAAAAAGAATCTTTGAAGCACATGACATTTTATCCTAAAACAGGCAGAAAGTTTAAAAGTTTAAGAACTCAACAACAAATGTGGAAAGTGAAGATCATAATTTGAAACAGAAAACACAGACAAGCTGGTTCTGTGCTACGACAGACCTCAATAGGCCTCATAAGACAATGAGACTATGGTGGACCTTTAAGACAATGAGACTGTGGTGGACCTTTAAGACAATGAGGACTGTGGTGGGACTGCGGTGGACCTTTAAGACAATGAGACTGTGGTGGACCTTTAAGACAATGAGACTGTGGTGGACCTTTAAGACAATGAGACTGTGGTGGACCTTTAAGACAATGAGACGGTGGTGGACCTCATAAGACAATGAGACTGTGGTGGACCTTTAAGACAATGAGACTGTGGTGGACCTTTAAGACAATGAGACTGTGGTGGACCTCATAAGACAATGAGACTGTGGTGGACCTTTAAGACAATGAGACTGTGGTGGACCTTTAAGACAATGAGACTGTGGTGGACCTCATAAGACAATGAGACTGTGGTGGACCTCATAAGACAATGAGACCGTGGTGGACCTTTAAGACAATGAGACTGCGGTGGACCTTTAAGACAATGAGACTGTGGTGGACCTTTAAGACAATGAGACTGTGGTGGACCTTTAAGACAATGAGACTGTGGTGGACCTCATAAGAAAATGAGACTGCGGTGGACCTTTAAGACAATGAGACGGTGGTGGACCTCACATGCTGCTAATGAATGGTTTACAATTTACACTGCAATGACCACCTCTTCATTCCCATTTCTTTCGTTCTACCTTCCCCACCCCACCCCCATTCTCTCCACCCAGTCCCCCTTCTTTTTCTTCTATGCCTCTACAAAAGACAAATTGCCGCCCAAACTTTCAGTACAGCCCTAGGAGGTGAGCCTTCAGAGCTGATGGCAGTTGATACCATTTACAACTTCACACCGAAACTGACGACACAAGTAACTTGGTACCCGCTTTTGGTTCGGCCACAAATGTTCCGAGCATGAACATGCTCCAAATTGGAGTACTTTATCAAGTGGAGGCACGGATGGCGGGAAGGATAGGTCACCACATGAACTGAAGTTTGCACAGGACAGGCCCTAGCTAGCCCTTCTCTCCCCCCCCCCCCCCCCCCCCCCCTCCTCTCCAGTTCCACTCACAGGATACATCATGTCAGCCCCTCCCTTCTTCTGTCTGCTTCATGTCCCACTCACAGGATACATCACACCAGCCCCTTCCCTCTTCTTCATGACCCACTCACAGGATACATCACACCAGCCCCTCCCTCTTCTCCCTGTTTCATGTCCCACTCACAGGATACATCACACCAGACCCTCCCCTTTCTTCCTGCTTTCTCCTCCATCCTTCACAAAGTTGTCTACCTGCTGCCTTCAGTCAACGTACTGTCACTCCTGTTGAGGCACAACCTCCCTTCATGATCTCTGGGATAGCCTCTCCTACTTTCAGCTCTACATTAGCAGCACCGCTTCCAACCGCAAGAAAATAAGTCGTTTACCCTGCTGCTCTCCAGTCAGGGGTCAGTCACAAACTCTACAAATCTCTCTCTCTCTTACTCACACACACACACACACACACACACACACACACACACACACACACACACACACAATTTTCACCTCATTATCACAAAAAAAAAACCCTCTTCCTCCCCTCTTTCACCTGGCAATCTCTGTTCCACACATCTCCAAGTGAACTAGATACAAATATCAGTTCTCTGAAAGTCTTTGTCAAGTCATTTTCTTGGAGGAATTTGTTTTTTTCTGCACTTGTTTTTCCCCACCATTTATCTTCCACCAGATAAAGACAAAAGAGACAGACAGACAAAGAGGTAGACCAATATAAACACTTGGTTCTGGATGTGTCACAATCATATGTTTCGTGTTTATTCAAATGTCACATAGAAAATGAATATTCAGTCCAATTTTTCTTTCATTTCCATGTAAGGATAGATGGATTGTTGGTCTGCACTTCTCTCCAGTATTTAGCTGTTCAACAGGCAGATACGACAGTCAGACACGGACAGAATGGACAGACTTCACAGATAGCGAGGCAGATAGATAAAAGTCACTTGTTTTTTGCTGCTTCAGATTTCATCATAATTCACATTGAAAATGTCGATAAATTCAGTCCTCTTTTTTCCTTGGATAAGGAGGAGGTCTAGGGGACAGAAGCAGGGAGGGGAAGGGGACGACATGAACTTGCACACTCACACAAACACATCCCCTTTTCCTCAGAGTCCAACACAGAGCAGTCATAAGAACAAACCCAATCAGCTGAGAGGATGCAAACTAACTGAGAAAGATCACAATGGAAGTCATGTTCCATGTCCATGAACTGCAGTCCTGCACCTGGCTTTGCTCCATCGAAGTTAGCCAGTCGTGCACCTGGCTTTGCTCCATCGAAGTTAGCCAGTCCTGCACCTGGCTTTGCTCCATCGAAAGTTAGCCAGTCCTGCACCTGGCTTTGCTCCATCGAAGTTAGCCAGTCCTGCACCTGGCTTTGCTCCATCGAAAGTTAGCCAGTCCTGCACCTGGCTTTGCTCCATCAAAAGTTAGCCAGTCCTGCACCTGGCTTTGCTCCATCGAAGTTAGCCAGTCCTGCACCTGGCTTTGCTCCATCGAAAGTTAGCCAGAGTTTTAAGAAGCTCCCAAACCTGAAAGTTTGTGTCTGCACGACAGGTTGTGAGGATTCAATACAGGTTGTGAGGATTCAATACAGGCTGTGAGGATACAATAAGGTTGTGAGGATTCATGTGAGACTGAAGTATGGGAAGAGTACCTGACTTTGCAGTGGTTCTGGGTCTCAGATAACTGATGACAAAGTCATGTTGAACAGAAGCAGTGAACTAGAGGAACACACCTGTCAAAGTCATGTTGAACAGAAGCAGTGAACTAGAGGAAACACACCTGTCAAAGTCATGATGAACAGAAGCAGTGAACTAGAGGAACACACCTGTCAAAGTCATGTTGAACAGAACCAGTGAACTAGAGGACCAGTGAACTAGAGGAACGCACCTGTCAAAGTCATGTTGAACAGAACCAGTGAACTAGAGGAACACACCTGTCAAAGTCATGTTGAACAGAACCAGTGAACTAGAGGACCAGTGAACTAGAGGAACGCACCTGTCAAAGTCATGTTGAACAGAACCAGTGAACTAGAGGACCAGTGAACTAGAGGAACGCACCTGTCAAAGTCATGTTGAACAGAACCAGTGAACTAGAGGAACACACCTGTCAAAGTCATGTTGAACAGAACCAGTGAACTAGAGGAACGCACCTGTCAAAGTCATGTTGAACAGAACCAGTGAACTAGAGGAACGCACCTGTCAAAGTCATGTTGAACAGAAACCAGTGAACTAGAGGAACGCACCTGTCACTGCACAAGGTGGCCACTGTTTACGGCTGACCGTCTTTGCCAAAAGTGATGTGAAAATGTCTAAAAGAAAAATGCCAAACTTCAGTGAAATCATTAACTATTCTAAAGATGGTATTTTCTTAAAGAAGTTTTTGGGTTCAAAGCAAAGGGGGGGAAAACCCATACCGCACCCCTTTTTTTTCAAAGTACGGACTTGAACGGCAGCTTTTCAGGGCCCCTTTTCATCAAAGCAAAAAGAAACTACCGCACCCTTTTTTGGAAGTACGACTTGAACTGGGGCTCTCATGGAGGGTTTTCCCCTGTGCTGCACTGGTTGTCGCCCAAAAAAGGGTTTTCCCCCCCCCCACGTCTTGTAGGTGCAGTCCCCAATACTCACCCTTTGTGCATCATCATCATCACCTTTTATTATCCCCTCATCATCCCCCATTATTTTCATATCCCTTTCATCATCATCATGATCATCACCATTATAAATCCCCATCTTTTATCACCTTCACCTTCATATCATCACCATTATCATCATCATCACCCTCACCTTATTATCATCGGCATCATATAAACCCATTTTATCATCACCATTATCATCATTTCTTTTCCTTTTATAATCTACCCATCTCACCATTTCTCTTCCCTTTTTAAAATTTTTCACCCCAAATTTATCATCTTTCCCCCAAAATTATTTCCATCTTTAAACAAAACCCCTTCACCCTCTTCTTTAAACCTTTCATCATTTTTTTTTTTCAAAAAATCCTCTTAGAAAAAATAAAAGGAACTGGTCCAATGCCGGGACGGAAAAAAACATGAATGATTGAATCAAAAAAACAAATAAACAAAGAATAAATTTGAACAATCACTAAATTTTTTGGTTTTTTTTGATCTTAGTTTTAAAAAGGGTTTAGGTGCCCCCTTTTTATATATCTAAAATTTATATAAAGAATTTCTTTTAAGTTTCTTTTTGTAAAATATTTGGGGTTTTATTCTAAAAAATTAATTGTAGTGTGTTAAATGGTGTGTACAGCTAGCACAAATAGCCTGCCCCCCTTAACTTGGAATATGCGATAAAAGCCCACAAAGGTCACCACATGACCCTTAATTTGGGGAATATACAACACCAGCCCATTAAGAGTCACCCATCCCCCTTTAAAATTGGGAATATGCGGGATATAAGACCCATTTCCCCTGACCTTTTAAATTGGGAAATTTTTAATTGCGGGTTTGGGAAAACCAAAGATCCCCATCCCCCTTTTTAACTTGGAATTATGCGTTCCGGCCCAAAAAGGGCACCACTTGACCCTTTTTGGGGAATATAAAGGGACAGGGATCAAAAGGGTCCCCAAAAGATTTTAAACTTGGAATTTGCACCCGGGGGGCCAAAAGGTCACTACTGCCCCTTTTAAATTGGGAATTTGAGAAAGGAGATCACAAAGGTACCAAGGGACCCTTTTAATTTGGGAAATTTTGCAGCCAGGAGACCCCAAAAAAAGTCACCCATGCCCCGTTAACTTAAATTTTTCAGTTAGATGAAAAAAAAATGGTGGTTCAAAAAGGGAAAGGGTTTTAAAAACCCCAGATTAAAAGTTTTTTAAAATTCATTAAATTTTCCGTGGCCCTGGGTATTTGCAATTTAGATAAAAATGGGAGGGGTTCTGAAAAGGGAAATAAACGGTACTATGCCCCAAAACCCGATCCCAAATACCAGAAAGGGCCCAGGGGGCTTGTTTAGAGTTTGAAATGAAGGCTCTCTGCAGCAAGGTGGGACATTTAAATTTGAATCTTTTTAATTAAAATTCATTGAATGGTCCCGACCCCCCAGCACTGTAACCCCCAGTAACGATTGAATGGGGTCCCACCAGCTGAAAACCAGTGAAAACACTAGGAACCTGACCACCCGGCATTTTAACGCGTAACGGGGCAAAATTCGGCCCCACCAGCTGAAAACCCAGTGACAACCTGGGAAAACTGACCACCCCCCCATTGAAACCAGTGGGTTAACGTCGAATCGGTCCCCCCCAGTGAAAGTGACAAAAATAGGAACCGACCCCCCGGCACGGAAAAGCAGTAACCCCAGGTCAGAATCGGTCCCACCCGGGCTAAAAACCAGTAAAACCCCTGGGAACCTGCCCCCCGCACTGTACGCGGGAACAGAGTCAAAATCGGTCCCCCCAGCTAAAACCCAAATGAAAACCCGGAAAAACCAAGGTGAAATTTGAAAACCGATCCCGAGCCGGGCCCGGCTTATTTTTTAACTTGTTCTATTACAGTCACATGAGCCCCTCAAATTTGCACTCTTTCTCACTGGCAGACGCCATTCTTTCCCTTTGCTGAAGAGTAAAAAAAAATTTTAGCCCATGTTTTTTTCTTGATCATAGCGGGTCAAGCCCAAAAATTGATTCAATGACCGCCCCCCGCCTTTTTGTTTTTCAGAAGATGAAACGAGTGTGTCTTTACCAGGGTCGGAAAAAAAAGGTTTATAAACCCGAGTTTTTTTTGGGGCCTGATGACAAAAAATTTAAATGACACACAAAAAACCCAATGGATTTAAATGTTAATCTGATCGGGGTGCACATGAAATGAAAA
The DNA here is from genome assembly GCA_018398815.1 of Conus ventricosus. NCBI lineage: Eukaryota > Metazoa > Mollusca > Gastropoda > Neogastropoda > Conidae > Conus > Conus ventricosus. The sequence continues at coordinate 96,857,403 of CM031604.1, forward strand.
AGTAATGTTTCTTCCCCCCCCCCCCCCCACCCCTTTCCCCTTTTTAAAAAAAAAACTTCTAATTCAAATGCTGTTTTCCGTAAAGGGAACCCCGGTCTGGGGCCCATCAGCAGGTATAAAATTTTTCTTTTTTTCTACTTTCACAAATGTTATTCTGGCGGCAATAACTGGTTAAAGGGGGTCTCGATTTAGGGGTTGAATTTGGTTTTTTTTTTTTCTCTTAACTGTCAAGGGTTTTTTGTCCTGTAAATGCCTAAATTTTTCACAAAAAAAAAAAAAAAAAAAAAAAAAGAACTGAAAACGCTTCTAAAAATCTCCATCCGGGTTTTTGTTCTTGCCAAAACCAAAAAATGCACGTCATAGGTCAGTTCACCGGGGTTTTTATCCCTTTTTAGTTGAATAGGGGGCAAAAAACAAAAAACAACAAAAATAATTTAAGTTGGGTTAAATTTACAAATCACCCAAAAAAAAATTCTTGACATCCCGACTTCTGCAAAAACATATTGAATCGAAAAACCAACAAAAAATCATGTTAAAAAAATGTTGGGGGGTAAATTTTGTAAGTTAGGTTTTGGAAGGCTAGGTTTTACCGATTTTCTTTTTTCCTTGCAAAATCAGTTTTTCCCCAAAAAACCGATCACTTTAAATTCGTTTTTTATCTTAATTTCAAAAAGCATGCACATTTCAGAAAGGGATAAAGTTTTTTTTATTTCCTTTTTTCTACCTGTTTTCTTTGCTGGTGTGTAGCACCGCACCATCCGCCCGAAAACCTGGTACTACCCCTTTGGGAGTGAAAGCGGGTCACCCCTGCCCCGCAGTCAACACCCCACCCCGCACCCTCAGCCTGAAGCCGGGGATCTACCTATGGCAGGGAAAGCTGTCACCCCTGCCCGCAGTCTAAAACAAACCCGCACCATCAGCTTGAGCCCGGTATCTACCTATGGCAGGGAAGCGTCAAACCCCTGCCCGCAGTCAAAAACCCAGCACCAAAACGCTTTAAGGCCCGGGGATATTTCCCTTTTGGGGTTTAAAGCTGTCACCCCTTTCCCCGCAGTAAAACACACCAGCCCATAGGGTTGAAGCCTGGTTTTCTACCTATGGGGTGAGGGGTGGTGACCACTCCGCAGTCAACACACCAGCACCTCAGCTTGAAGCCTGGTATTACTATGGCAGTGCAAGCTGTTTCCCCTGCCCCCGCCCCCCCCCCCAAAAACCCCGGTCCAAAAACCCTTTAAAGCATGGATCTTTTTCTTTCGGGAAGCAACCACCAAAATTCCACTTTGTTTGTTGAGGAAAGGCCCAAACCATTCCCCCCTCAGCGAGTTTTTCTTTTTTACGGGAGTCTTGGGGTTGCAAGGGCCCCCAAAAAACATGCTTCGGGGGAAACAACCCCCACTTTTGCAACACTGTACAGGTTTTTCAGTGGGATGGGGTAAAGTTTACCTTTTAAACTCCAAAACCCGAAAGGGACCGACAACCCAAAAACTAAACATGTCGCAAGACAGGTGATCCTAAATCAGGGCAGAAAAAATTTTTAAAGCACTTTGTCCCATGGTCAACAAATTACATTTCTAACCTATGTTGCTCAAGTCCCAATGTCCGGGGCAGATGCATGGCATGCGGGTCCCCCCCCAAAACCCCCATCCCCCCAGACTACTTTCCCCCCACATCAAAAAGCTTCCCTATTTGTTCCAGTGAATTCCCACCTGGACTGGGGGAAATTTATTTCAAGCAGCTTAGGGTTTTTAAACATGGGCATGTAAATATTGACCTGGAAGCTAAAAATTGGGTTTTCCCTTCAATTGTTTAAAAAAAAAAGTGACGCCAGGAACACGTGGGCCCTCCCCTTTGAAATTTTTGTTGTTCCCAAAAAACCCAAATTTAAAAAACCCTTTCCCAAGTGGAAGGTTTTTTCTACACTCTTTAACCTTTTGTGGCCCAAAAGGGAATTTTTTTTCCCAAAAAAAGTCTAAAGAAAAAAATTTTTTTCTTAAAAAAAAAAAATTTAGCCCAGTCTTGGGAGGGCTTTACCCGTCATTTCAAACTAAAGGTTTGGAAAAATGAAAAGAAAAACCCGGGGGATTCTGAAAATTTTTGAAAAACAGGGAGCCATTTAAAAAAAAACCCGCTTTTCCCTTTTAGCGGGTTTCTTCAGTTGGACACCGTGTGCAGGGTCAAAATTTCTCAGTGCCCGTCTATTTGTTCATTTATGCTTATGATTTTTGGGGCCCTTTCCCCAAAAAAGTGAAAAGGGGTTTAAATGATGAAAGGGATGATTCCCCTTGTCCCTTCTTTGGAAAAAAACACTGAAAACAGTTTGGGGTAGGGTTTTTAAAGGGCCCCGAATGTGTAAGGGGAATACCATAAAGGGGATACCACACCATAAGGGATACCCTAAAAAACAGGTATACCATTTCAGGTTAAAACCCTACCATTTTTGGTTTTACCACCCTTTCAGGTTTTTCCATATCCATACAGGTATTTCCTTTCCCCTAATCTCTTCCACTGACTTTGGGTTTTATGTCCCACAGCAGGGCAGACAATGGGAAAAGGGGGTCTATTTTTTTCTTTTATTTTTGGGAGAATTCTGTGCCCCTTCCCGCACTGTCAATTTTGTTAAAAGTATATTCATGAGCTGAAACTCAGTGAATTGGCTTTTCATCTGAATTTCAATCAGGTTTCAGAAAAGAGAAGAGGTTTAGGGGAAAAGCCAACAGGGACTTTAGGTTTCAGGGGGGGAAGTTCCCAAAAAAGTGTTTTTCCCTTTCATTCCCAAAAAAGATTTTTGCGAGACCTTGGGCCAAAAATGGAAAACTGCAAGAAAGGGGGAACTAAATGTGCTGTCCCCCCATGTTTGCCGTACTGCCTTCCCCCTCCCCCCCCCCCCCCCCCCCCCCCAAACCCACACCCCACCAACCCCCCCCGTGCACACCCACCCCACCACCCTATGTGCCCCCCACACACATATGCATCACAAGTATGCCCTGCCAAAACACACAAACAACGCCCGAGGTTTAAAAAAGAAAAAAAAAAAAAAAACCCAGGGCCCCAAACTGCTGTGGGAAAATCGGTGAGACCATTCAATGCAGAGGGGGGAAATTATGGAAGTCCTTAAAAATATGTTCACAGACAAGATCCCATGTCAATGGGGAAAAATTTTTGGAGTCCCCATTGTAGAATTCACCTAATTTTCCCCTTTTTTCCGATCTTTCCTTTTAAATTGCTGAAAAAGAAAAAAAACACACACACAGACAGGGCAACACTCCCTTTCCCCACCCACAATAATTTTAAAATGGAACATCCCCGGGTTTTAAAGACGACTGGGGAGGAAAAAGAGCAAAATGTAAATGAATTTCAAAATTCCCGTTTTCCCCATTCAGATAAAAGTGCCCAAACTTTAAAAATTTTGTTTTGCCCTTTTATAATGTAAAATTACTAGCTGCAGAAAAAATTGCACTTTTAAAAATTTTGGGTGTTGAAAGCTAAAGGTTAAACAAGTGGGTGAAGCTTTAAAAGGGTTTAAACCCCGTGCTGGTGAAAGCTTAAAAGGGTTTTAAACCAACGTGCGGGGGAGGTCTTGATCAAGCCCTTGTGTTTTTTCAGGGCGTCGGACCCATGTACGCGCATCTTCATGGGCCTTTGGGCATGTCGTTTGCCAGCGATGTCCTCGCAGACCAAACAGGAGACGTTAGGGGGCTTTTTTCCAGCAGCGACAGTGGCTGCAGGGAACTTTTCTGATTCCACAATAGAGTGGCAGGGCACAAAAAATCGGGGGGGGGGGGGGGGGGGGGGGGGGGGGGGGGGGGGGGGACCAAAGGGGTGGGATTAAAGACTGCTCGTTTCTGAAAGAACAAGACTTTTTTTTCAAATGAAGAACATTATTTTGATCCACTGTTGGTTTACTCATCAAGCCCAAAAGGAAACATGTCATTTTCACTGAAAGGGGTTTTCAGGGCAGATCGAAGGGCACACGGGAAAAACATATCCTGGAAAAAAGACCAAAAGGGCAAAATGATTAGATCGGCCCAGTGAAAAAAAAAACCATGAAAATAAAAAAAGGGGTGACAAAAAGCCCGAGTTTTTGGGAACCCTCCCCAAATGGCTGCCCCGCTTTTTTGCCCCACTTCCCCTGACGATTTTTCACTTCCTTCAGGACCATTTCCCCACTGGCGAAGGCCCGGGGCACACACTTTTCCCTTTATGGTCTTTTTTCACTTTTCCCTTTTTTTGGTCTTTGGTTTAAATTGGGGGTGGAAAATTTCACGCAAAAATTGGAGGAAAAAATAAAAAATTTTAAAGGAAGGACTCTTTATCTGGATGGCCATTTCTGTTATCTTCCCCAAAAACCCCGTCCGTGGTATAAACCCCATGCTGCTCAAACCCTGGCTGTGGTATCAACTTATGTGCTCCAAAAACCCGTCCGTGGGTATCAAACTTTGCTGCTCCAAACCCTGTCGTGGTTTTCAACCCTAGGCTGCTTTCCCAAAACCCTGTCAGTGGTATCAACCCTATGCTGCCCAAACCCTGTCCGTGGTATCAACCCTACGCTGCTCCAAACCCTGTCAGTGGTATCAACCCTATGCAGCTCCATGCAAAGGGGCAATATGATGGGGGGTAGGGAAGATCAGACAGCAGAATAGACTGGAGGGAGCACGGCCAAAGACTTACCTCATGCAAAGGGGCAATATGAATGGGGGTAGGAAGATCAGACAGCAGAATAGACTGGAGGGAGCACGGCCGAAGACTTACCTCAATGCGCCAGATCTTCAACCCTGGTTCTTGCCCTGCCCCTTGCCAGGCCGGCTCTTCTTCAGCCGATTCCTCTGTCACACCATCACCATCATCATCATCATCCTCTGTCATCACCATCATCATCATCATCATCCTCTGTCATCACCATCATCATCATCCTCTGTCATCACCATCATCATCATCCTCTGTCATCACCATCATCATCATCATCATCATCCTCTGTCATCACCATCATCATCATCATCCTCTGTCATCATCATCACCATCACCATCATCATCATCATCCTCTGTCTCACCATCATCATCATCATCATCATCATCCTCCTCCTCCTCCTCTGTCATCATCATCACCATCATCATCACCATCATCATCATCATCCTCTGTCATCACCATCATCATCATCATCATCATCCTCTGTCATCATCATCACCATCATCATCATCCTCTGTCATCACCATCATCATCATCATCATCCATCATCATCATCATCATCCTCCGTCATCACCATCATCATCATCACCATCATCATCATCATCATCATCCTTGTCATCACCATCATCATCCTCGTCATCACCATCATCATCATCATCCTCTGTCATCACCATCATCATCATCATCATCATCATCCACTGTCATCATCATCATCATCATCATCCACTGTCATCACCATCATCATCATCATCATCTCCTCTGTCATCACCATCATCATCATCACCATCACCATCATCATCATCATATCCTCTGTCATCACCATCATCATCATCATCCTCTGTCATCACCATCATCATCATCATCCACTGTCATCACCATCATCATCATCATCACCATCATCATCATCCTCTGTCATCACCATCATCATCATCATCATCCTCTGTCATCACCATCATCATTCATATCATCATCCTCTGTCATCACCATCATCATCCTCTGTCATCACCATCATCATCCTCTGTCATCACCATCATCATCATCATCATCACCTCTGTCATCACCATCATCATCCTCTGTCATCCACCATCATCATCATCATCATCATCCTCTGTCATCACCATTCATCATCATCCTCTGTCATCACCATCATCATCATCATCATCATCCTCTGTCATCACCATCATCATCATCATCATCATCATCCTCTGTCATCACCATCATCATCATCATCATCATCCTCTGTCATCATCATCATCATCCTCTGTCATCACCATCATCATCATCATCATCACCCTCTGTCATCACCATCATCATCATCATCATCATCATCATCATCATCATCCTCTGTCATCATCATCATCATCCTCTGTCATCACCATCATCATCCTCTGCCATCACCATCATCATCATCACCATCATCATCATCATCATCCTCTGTCATCACCATCATCATCATCATCACCATCACCATCACCATTCATCATCATCCTCTGTCATCACCATCATCATCATCCTCTGTCATCGCCATCATCATCATTACCATCCTCATCATCACCATCACACACACACACCACAAAAAGCACATGTACACACACACCCAATCACACACACACACACACACACACACACACACACACACAGATATTCATAAAGTGTTCACACATGCATGCATGATTCACATACATTCTCGAATGTGCTTTGCACACAGCATACACACACACACCACACACACACGACACAACACACACACACACTCGTTCATTCTTAAGAGAAACCTTACATCAATATTTAATATTCTGTTTCCATTTTCCACTGCCATGTCAATGCAACAGGTGACATCATGATCAACATCGTAAGGCATCTTGATGCTTAAAATCAACAGAAAACAACCACCTCTATACGTTTTTCAAAATTGTTCAACTGCATTAGAACCAGACAGTGACATGTCTTCAGTTCTCAATGGGTAGCAATTTTTTCATGTGTAAATAAGAGATTCCATAAATCAAACCATCATCACAGATTCAAAGCAAAGCTTATCAAAAAACAAACATTTCTATAACAAAGTCATCTTGCACAATATGAAGTCCTATGCACTTTATAACAAACACTATTGCAATTATAAAAAAAAGAAAAAAGAATATCCCAAGATCAGAAAACTAAAAAATAAACAAACTTTTTTCCATTTTCTTTCAAATGCCAGGTTAATTCCTGTGTGTCAACATACTTCCACAGCTTCTGAATCACAAGGATCAGAAATCAGGTGCACACAGAGCAGCCTGTGGTCCTGCAGTACTCACTTTTCACTTGCTTGTCGGTGTCGGAGCCAAAGAGGGCCAGGTTCGAATCCTTCCAGTCATACTTCTTGGCTTTTACCAGGCCTGAAATAAATTATATATATATATATATATATATATATATATAATATATATATATATATATAAAATATATATATACACCAGTTTAAAATGGGATTTTAAAATGGAAAAATTAAAACCTACAAGCTTGTTTCATGTATGTATGTATATGTATCTGTGTGTGTGTGCTATAAGCAACATTATCTTATCTTATCCTGTGTGTGTGCGTGTGTGCATTTGTGGTGTGTGTGTGTGTGTGTGTGTGTGTATCTACACACACACATTCATATCTATCTATCCTTTTCTACATGCTTACATATTTAACCCTCCCTAAACACAGGCACACACATACATACATGCACAACACACACACACAGACACATACACACACACACTCACTCCCATTCTTCCCTTTCCTCCTTCCCCCACCCTTACCCACAACACACACAACACAACACACACACACACACACACACACACAGAGGCAAGCCCAGGCAAAACACACACTAGACCGGACATTAAAAAACTGACAAAGACGAGGACAGCCCTTTGCTGTTGCCTTTGATAAGCTCAAGACCTACAACAACCTTTTGTGGCTCACAGTACCAGCAGAAGCGAGACTTCAACACAGACAGACAAGAGAGGCAGAGATAGGGTGGGTGGGGGTGGGGGGGGGGGGGGGGGGGGATTAATACAAAGGTGTGTGGGAGTTGGGGAGATAGGAAGAGGGGGAGAAGGAGGGACCAGGGAGAATGAAGGTTGGTGAAGACTGATGAGTATGCAGACTTTGTATCCGTGTACATGTATTTGTGTATACAGTTGTGTGTAGTGTGTGCGTGTGTGTGGCTGTGCATGTTGTATATATGTGTGTTGTCTGTGTGATGTGTGTGGTGTGTGTTGGGTGTGTGTGTGGGGTTGTGTGTGTGTGCGGGTGTGTGCACGCACGCGATCAGGTGTGTGGTGTGTGTGGGATTGGGGGGTTTTTTGGGGTGT
>CM031604.1:96866433-96899980 GCA_018398815.1 Conus ventricosus
ACAACGGAAGTCATGTTCCATGTCCATGAACTGCAGTCCTGCACCTGGCTTTGCTCCATCGTCAGTTAGCCAGAGTTTTAAGAAGCTCCCAAAGCTGAAAGTTTGTGTCTGCACGACAGGTTGTGAGGATTCAATACAGGTTGTGAGGATTCAATACAGGCTGTGAGGATTCAATACAGGTTGTGAGGATTCAATACAGGTTGTGAGGATTCAATACAGGCTGTGAGGATACAATACAGGTTGTGAGGATTCATGTGAGACTGAAGTATGGGAAGAGTACCTGATTTTGCAGTGGTTCGGGGTCTCAGATAACTGATGACAAAGTCATGTTGAACAGAAGCAGTGAACTAGAGGAACGCACCTGTCAAAGTCATGTTGAACAGAAGCAGTAAACTAGAGGAACGCACCTGTCAAAGTCATGATGAACAGAACCAGTGAACTAGAGGAACACACCTGTCAAAGTCATGTTGAACAGAACCAGTGAACTAGAGGACCAGTGAACTAGAGGAACGCACCTGTCACTGCACAAGGTGGCCACTGTTCGGCATGCACGGCTGACCGTCTTTGCCAAAAGTGATGTGAAAATGTCTAAAAGAAAAATGCCAAACTTCAGTGAAATCATTAACTCTATTCTGAAGATGGTATTTTCTTGAAGAAGATTTCGTCAAAGCGAAGGAGAGAACATACCACATACCGCATCCCTTTTTCGAAGTACGACTTGAACAGGCAGCTCCATGGCCCTGATCATCAAAGCAAACAGAGAACATACCGCATCCCTTTCTGGAAGTACGACTTGAACTGGCAGCTCTCATGGCCCATGATCATCAAAGCAAACAGAGAACATACCGCATCCCTTTCTGGAAGTACGACTTGAACTGGCAGCTCTCATGGCCCATGATCATCAAAGCAAACAGAGAACATACCGCATCCCTTTCTGGAAGTACGACTTGAACAGGCAGCTCTCATGGCCCAGGATCATCAAAGCAAACAGAGAACATACCGCATCCCTTTCTGGAAGTACGACTTGAACTGGCAGCTCTCATGGCCCATGATCATCAAAGCAAACAGAGAACAACCGCATCCCTTTCTGGAAGTACGACTTGAACTGGCAGCTCTCATGGCCCATGATCATCAAAGCAAACAGAGAACATACCGCATCCCTTCTGGAAGTACGACTTGAACAGGCAGCTCTCATGGCCCATGATCATCAAAGCAAACAGAGAACATACCGATCCCTTTCTGGAAGTACGACTTGAACTGGCAGCTCTCATGGCCCATGATCATCAAAACAAACAGAGAACATACCGCATCCCTTTCTGGAAGTACGACTTGAACTGCAGCTCTCATGGCCCATGATCATCAAAGCAAACAGAAGAACATACCGCATCCCTTTCTGGAAGTACGACTTGAACTGGCAGCTCTCATGGCCCATGATCATCAAAGCAAACAGAGAACATACCGCCATCCCTTTCTGGAAGTACGACTTGAACTGGCAGCTCTCATGGCCCATGATCATCAAAGCAAACAGAGAACATACCGCATCCCTTTCTGGAAGTACGACTTGAACTGGCAGCTCTCATGGCCCATGATCATCAAAGCAAACAGAGAACATACCGCATCCCTTTCTGGAAGTACGACTTGAAACTGGCAGCTCTCATGGCCCATGATCATCAAAGCAAACAGAGAACATACCGCATCCCTTTCTGGAAGTACGACTTGAACAGGCAGCTCTCATGGCCCATGATCATCAAAGCAAACAGAGAACATAACCGCATCCCTTTCTGGAAATACGACTTGAACTGGCAGCTCTCATGGCCCATGATCATCAAAGCAAACAGAGAACATACCGCATCCCTTTCTGGAAGTACGACTTGAACTGGCAGCTCTCATGGCCCATGATCATCAAAGCAAACAGAGAACATACCGCATCCCTTTCTGGAAGTACGACTTGAACAGGCAGCTCTCATGGCCATGATCATCAAAGCAAACAGAGAACATACCGCATCCCTTTCTGGAAGTACGACTTGAACTGGCAGCTCTCATGGCCCATGATCATCAAAGCAAACAGAGAACATACCGCATCCCTTTCTGGAAGTACGACTTGAACTGGCAGCTCTCATGGCCCATGGTTTCCCTGTGCTGCACTGGCTTGTCGTCCAGGAAGGTGTCCAGCACCACCGTCTTGTAGGCTGCAGTGCCATACTCATCCTGTGCATCATCATCATCATCATCATCATCACCATTATCATCACCATCATCATCATCACCATTATCATCATCATCACCATCATCATCATCAGGATCATCATCATGATCATCACCATTATCATCACCATCATCATCATCATCACCATCATCATCACCATCACCATCATCATCATCATCATCATCACCATTATCATCATCATCATCACCATCATCATCATCATCATCATCATCACCATTATTATCATCATCATCATCATCATATCATCACCACCATTATCATCATCACCATTATCATCATCATCATCATCACCATTATCATCATCATCATCATCATCATCATCACCACCATTATCATCACACCATTATCATCATCATCATCATCATTATCATCACCATCATCACCATTATCATCATCATTATCATAACCATCATCATCATCATCATTAACATCATCATCATCATCAACATCATCATTAGCAAAACATGAAGAGAACTGGTCCAATGACAGACGAAAAAACTATGAATGAATGAATCAACAAACAAAATAAACAAACGAATGAATTGGAACAATCACTAAATGTTTGGTCTTTTTTTCATCATAACGAATTAAAAAGTTTAGAGTGCACCCTTTCTATATATCTATATTTATATAAAGAACTACTTATAAGTTTCATTTTGTGAAAATATTTGCTGGTTAATTCTAAAAAATTAAGAACTACTTATAAGTTTCATTTTGTGAAAATATTTGCTGGTTAATTCTAAAAAATTAAATGTACGTGTGTTCACTGGTGTGTACAGCTAGCACAAATACACCTGACCCCTTAACTTGGAATATGCAGATGACCCCTTAACTTGGAATATGCAGATACGAGACCACTAAGAGTCACCACATGACCCCTTAACTTGGAATATGGAGATACGAGACCACTAAGAGTCACCACATGATCCCTTAACTTGGAATATGCAGATACGAGACCACTAAGAGTCACCACATGATCCCTTAACTTGGAATATGCAGATACGAGACCACTAAGAGTCACCACATGATCCCTTAACTTGGAATATACAGACACCAGACAATTAAGAGTCACCACATCACCCGTTAACTTGGAATATGCAGACAGGAGACCACAAAGAGTCACCACATGACCCGTTAACTTGGAATATGCAGACAGGAGATCACAAAGAGTCACCACATGACCCGTTAACTTGGAATTTGCAGACAGGAGATCACAAAGAGTTACCACATGACCCGTTAACTTGGAATTTGCAGACAGGAGATCACAAAGAGTCACCACATGACCCGTTAACTTGGAATTTGCAGACAGGAGATCACAAAGAGTCACCACATGACCCGTTAACTTGGAATATGCAGATACGAGACCAAAAAGTCATCACATGACCCGTTAACTTGGAATTTGCAGATAGATGAAAATGACTGATGGTTCAGAAAGGAAGAAATAAACAGATTAAAAGTTTCTAAAATTCATTCAAATTTCCGCCTGCAGTTTCGTCACTTTGCAACTAGATCAAACTGGGCAGTGGTTCTGAAAAGGGAAATAAGCAGGTCCACTATGACCCCAAATCCGACTGCAATACCAGAACATGGCCAGAGCTTGACACAGAGTTTGAAACTGAAGGCTCTCTGCAGCAAGGTGAGGACATCTTATATCATGAATCGTTTAATTACAATCATTGCACTAGGCACCTGACCACCAGGCACTGTAACGCAGTAACAGGGTCAGAATCGGTCCCACCCAGCTGAAAACCAGTGACAACACTAGGAACCTGACCACCAGGCACTGTAACGCAGTAACAGAGTCAGAATCGGTCCCACCCAGCTGAAAACCAGTGACAACACTAGGAACCTGACCCACCCCGCACTGTAACGCAGTAACAGAGTCAGAATCGGTCCCACTCAGCTGAAAACCAGTGACAACACTAGGAACCTGACCACCCCGCACTGTAACGCAGTAACAGAGTCAGAATCGGTCCCACCCAGCTGAAAACCAGTGACAACACAGGTGCACTGAAACCGATCCCTGAGACAGGCCTGCATTACTTTTTAACTTGATCTATTACAGTCAACATGAGACTCAAACTTTGCACTTCTTTCTCACTGGCAGACGCCATCCGTTCATTTGCTGAAGAGTAAAACAACAATTTTAGTCATGTTTTTTTTCTTGATCATAGCAGGCTCAAGACCACAAATGATTCAATGACCGCTGACAGCCAACTCGTCTTTTCAGAAGATGAAAAGAGTGTGTCTTACTACCAGTGTCGGAACCAAAAGAGTATGACCTGAGCTTCATGTGGCGTGATGACAGGAAATTACTGACACACACAAAACAATGGATTTCAATGTTAATCTGATCGTGATGCACATGCTACCTGAAAAGTAATGTTTCAATCCCCCCCCCCCCACCCCACCCACACCCTCCCCGATTCTGACAAAACTTTTAATTCAAATGCTGCTTCCAGTAAATGAACCCTGTCTGTGGCATCAGCAGGTAATAAAATATTTCAATTTTCTACTTTCACAAATGTTATTCTGGCGGCAATAACTGGTTAATGGGATCTCTGATTTATGGATTGAATTGGTCCGTTTCTTCTCTTAACTGTCAAGGGTGTGTCCTGTAAGTGCCATAAACTTTACACTAAACAAACAAAACAAAACAAAAAAGAAGTGAAAACGCTCAACCTAAACATGTCCATACCTGGGTGCTGTTCTTGCCGATCCAAAAGTGCACATCATAGGTCAGTTCACCGGTGTTTTCATCCTTTTCAGTCTGAACAGGGACAAAAAACAAACAACACAAATAATGAAGTAGCTTACATTTACAAAAGTCACAAAACAAAACATTCTTGCACATCCTGACTTCTGCAACAAATCATATTGAAACTCGAAAATCCAACAAAGAATCATGTTAAACAAAATGTTGGAGTAAATCTGTACGTCAGGATTTGGAAGGCCAGGTTTTACCGATTTTCTTTCTCTCCTCTGCAAGTCAGCTTCTCCCAAAACTCCCCATCACAACAAATACAGATTTGTATCTAAATTTCAAAAAGCATGCACATTTCAGAATGAGGATAAAAGTTTGTTCTTTTCATACCTTTTATCTACCTGTTTGCTAGCTGGTGTAGCACCAGCACCATCAGCCTGAAGCCTGGTATCTACCTATGGCAGTCAACACACAGCAGCACCATCAGCCTGAAGCCTGGTATCTACCTATGGCAGTCAACACACATCAGCACCATCAATTTGAAGCCTGGTATCTACCTATGGCAGTCAACACACACCCACACCAGCACTTGAAGCCTGGTATCTACCTATGGCAGTGAAAGCTGCTCACCACTGCCAAGCAGTCAACACCCAGGTCCAAATCCTTTCAAGCATGGATCTTTGCTTTCAGGGAAGCAACCACACATATTCCACTTTGTCTGTTAAGGAATGAGCAAACCATTCCCCCATCAGCTGCAACTTTCGTCTTTACTTACTGCAGTCTGAGGTTGCAATGCCAAGCACATGCTTCGAGGAAACAACCACCACATGTGCAACACTGTACATAACACTGGTACAGTTGCTTAACCACACGAAAGGTAGACAACATTAACAACATGTGCATACAAATCCTAATCAGACAGAAAGATCTCTAAAGCGACTGCTCCATGGTCAACATTACATGCTACCTAAGTTGCTAACACCAATGTCCCGTGCAGATGCATGGCATGCAGATCGCAAAAAACAAAAACATCTCAGCGACATTGCTCCCATCATCAAAGCTTCCAATTGTACATGCTCCACCTGGAATGTTCCCAGATCCCAACGGGACTGTCCAGAATCCACTGGCATGGTCCAGTGCAACCCACCTGGACTGGTTCCCATGCAACCTGACGGGTCCCATGCCTCCACCTGATGGTTTCCATGCCTCCCACCTGACTTGTTCCCAGTGACCTCCATCTGGACTGGGGGAATTGATTTCATAAGCAGCATTAGTTTGTAATCATGGGCATGTAACTATTGACCATGGAGCTAAAGTTGCTTCCATTCAATTGTTACAAAAAAAATGTGACGCAGGAACACTGTGCCATCCCTACTGAATTATGTTGATCTAAACCAACAACCAACTTACCGAAGTGGAAGTGTTTCTACACTCTTTAACATTTGTGGCTAAACGAATCTTCTTCCCAAAGAGTCTAACATAAAATTCTCTCTAAAAAAAAAAAAAAATCAGCCCAGTCTTGGGAGTCTTCACTGCCATTTCAAGCTAAGGATTGGAACAAAAAGAAACACTGTGGATTCTGAACTTTTGAACACAAGGGAGCCAATAAAATTACCTGCTTCTCCCATGAGCTGTTCTCTTCAGTTGGCCACCTGTGTGCAGGGTCAATTGCATCAGTGCCCGATCCTATTTGTTCATTTATGCTTATGATTATGGCCTTGGCAAAAAGCGTGCAAAATGAAATGAAGAAGGCATGATTCCACTTGTCCCTTCATGGAAACAGCACTGAACACAAGGGCTATGTTTGTAAAGACCAGAGTGTGTAGCAATACCATACAGGTATACCCACCATACAGGTATACCACTACCATACAGGATATCACCATACAGGTATACCAACCATACAGGTATACCACACCATACAGGTATACTACATACAGATCCATACCATACAGGTATACCATACATACTCACTTCCACTGACCTGTCTGGTATGTCACCACAGCAGACAGATCAATGGAAGAGTGAGTCTATCGTTTCCATCATTTTTGGAGAATTTGTGCCATTTCTGCACTGTCAATCTGTTTAATGTATATTCATGAGCTGAATCTCAGTGAATTGGCTTTTCATCTGAATGCAATCAGGTGCAGACGAGAAGCATGTTCAGGGAAGCCAACAGCACTCAGGTGCAGGGTTGAAAGTTCAAAGAAGCTGTTTTCCATTTCATTCCTAAATTTGAGCTTCTGCTGAGACCTTGACCACAATGGAAGCTGACAAGAAGGAATCTAAGTGTGCAGTCCCACATGTATGCACATGCACTCCCCTCCCCCCCCCCCCCCCCCCCCCCACACACACACCCACACACACCACACCACACATATGTGCACACACACACACGCACGTATGTGCACACACACACATATGCATGCACAAGCATATGCATGCACACACACACAAACACACGCAGAGGTTTAAAAAAGAAAAGAAAAAAAAAACTAGGCTCAAACTGCTGTGGGAAAGTCGGTGAAACATTTAATGCAGAGGGGAGTTTATAAAGTCCTTAACATATGTTCACAGACAAGATCGATGCTCACATGGAGGATAATGTAGGAGTCCCCATTGTAGAATTCACCATAATCCTCTTCTTCCAGATCTTTCACTTCAAATTGCTGAAAGAAAACACACACACACACACACACACACACATGCACACACACACGCACACACAATAATAAAATGGAACATACCGGGTGAAAGACAGACTGATGGAGAGAGAAAGAGCAAAATGTAAGTGAATTCTAAAATTCTGTTTGACACATTCAGATAAAAGTAAGCCAATCTTAAAATTCTGTTTGACCCTTTCAAATGTAAACTTACTAGCTGCAGAAATGTTGCACTTCAAAACAGGCTGTTGAAAGCTAAAGGTTAATCCAACATACTGTTGAAAGCTAAAGGTTAATCCAACGTGCTGGTGAAAGCTAAAGGTTAACCCAACGTGCTGGTGAGGTCTTGATCAAGCCCTTGTGTTTCACAGGGCGACAGGACCCACATGTACAGCAGCATCTTCACCGCCTGGTCATGTCGTTTGCCAGGCTCTGTCCTCAGCAGACAAGCAGGCAAGACGTTCAGAGGAACTTTAACCAGCAGCGACAGTGGCTGCAGCAGTACATGCTGATGCCACAATAGCAGTGGCAGTCACAAAAACTCAGGGGGGGGGAGGGGGGAGGGGAGACCAAAGGGATGGTACTTAACAGGACTGCTCCGTTTCTGAAATGAACAAGACTTTTCTTTCAAATGACGAACATTACGTCTTGATCCACTGTTGGTTTACTCATCAAGCCAAGAGAAAACATGTCATTTACACTGAACAGGTTATCAGGCAGATCGACAGAGACACACTGAAAATCATATCAATGGAAAGAGACCAAAAGACAAATGATTAGATCGCCGAGCGAAAAAAAAACCTGAACTAAAACAGAGGCTGACAACAGCCAGAGCTGAAGGACCATCCTCACTGGCAGCCAGGCTTTGTGCACACACTTCCCATGACGATCTTTACACTTCCTTCAGGACCATCCTCACTGGCAGCCAGGCTTTGTGCACACACTTCCCATGACGATCTTTACACTTCCTTCAGGACCATCCTCACTGGCAGCCAGGCTTTGTGCACACACTTCCCATGACGATCTTTACACTTCCTTCAGGACCATCCTCACTGGCAGCCAGGCCTTGTGCACACACTTCCCATCATGATCTTTACACTTCCTTCAGGACCATCCTCACTGGCAGCCAGGCTTTGTGCACACACTTCCAATCATGATCTTTACATTTCCTTCAGGACCATCCTCACTGGCAGCCAGGCTTTGTGCACACACTTCCCATCATGATCTTTACACTTCCTTCAGGACCATCCTCACTGGCAGCCAGGCCATGTGCACACACTTCCCATCATGATCTTTACATTTCCTTCAGGACCATCCTCACTGGCAGCCAGGCCATGTGTACACATTTCCACTCATGATCTTTACACTTCCTTCAGGACCATCCTCACTGGCAGCCAGGCCATGTGTACACATTCCCATCATGATCTTTACACTTCCTTCAGCACCATCCTCACTGGCAGCCAGGCTTTGTGCACACACTTCCCATCATGATCTTTACACTTCCTTCAGGACCATCCTCACTGGCAGCCAGGCTTTGTGCACACACTTCCCATCATGATCTTTACACTTCCTTCAGGACCATCCTCACTGGCAGCCAGGCCATGTGCACACACTTCCCATCATGATCTTTACACTTCCTTCAGGACCATCCTCACTGGCAGCCAGGCCATGTGCACACACTTCCCATCATGATCTTTACACTTCCTTCAGGACCATCCTCAATGGCAGCCAGGCTTTGTGCACACACTTCCCATCATGATCTTTACACTTCCTTTGTTAGTCTTTGGTGAATGGCGTGAAGATTACACGCAAAAATACGGAGGACAAAACAACTGTAAAGGAAGGTACTCTTTATCTGGATGGTCCATTACTGTCTCATCTTCCAAACCCTGTCAGTGGTGTCAACCCTATGCTGCTCCAAACCCTGTCAGTGGTGTCAACCCTATGCTGCTCCAAACCCCGTCGTGGTGTCAACCCTATGCTGCTCCAAACCCTGTCAGTGGTGTCAACCCTATGCTGCTCCAAACCCTGTCAGTGGTGTCAACCCTATGCTGCTCCAAACCCCGTCAGTGGTGTCAACCCATGCTGCTCCAAACCCTGTCAGTGGTGTCAACCCTATGCTGCTCCAAACCCTGTCAGTGGTGTCAACCCTATGCTGCTCCAAACCCCGTCAGTGGTGTCAACCCTATGCTGCTCCAAACCCTGTCAGTGGTGTCAACCCTATGCTGCTCCAAACCCTGTCAGTGGTGTCAACCCTATGCTGCTCCCAAACCCTGTCAGTGGTGTCAACCCTATGCTGCTCCAAACCCTGTCAGTGGTGTCAACCCTATGCTGCTCCAAACCCTGTCAGTGGTGTCAACCCTATGCTGCTCCAAACCCTGTCAGTGGTGTCAACCCTATGCTGCTCCAAACCCCGTCAGTGGTGTCAACCCTATGCTGCTCCAAACCCTGTCAGTGGTGTCAACCCTATGCTGCTCCAAACCCCGTCAGTGGTGTCAACCCTATGCTGCTCCAAACCCTGTCAGTGGTGTCAACCCTATGCTGCTCCAAACCCCGTCAGTGGTGTCAACCCTATGCTGCTCCAAACCCTGTCAGTGGTGTCAACCCTATGCTGCTCCAAACCCCGTCAGTGGTGTCAACCCTATGCTGCTCCAAACCCCGTCAGTGGTGTCAACCCTTATGCTGCTCCAAACCCTGTCAGTGGTGTCAACCCTATGCTGCTCCAAACCCCGTCAGTGGTGTCAACCCTATGCTGCTCCAAACCTGTCAGTGGTGTCAACCCTATGCTGCTCCAAACCCCGTCAGTGGTGTCAACCCTATGCTGCTCCAAACCCTGTCAGTGGTGTCAACCCTATGCTGCTCCAAACCCGTCAGTGGTGTCAACCCTATGCTGCTCCAAACCCTGTCAGTGGTGTCAACCCTATGCTGCTCCAAACCCCGTCAGTGGTGTCAACCCTATGCTGCTCCAAACCCTGTCAGTGGTGTCAACCCTATGCTGCTCCAAACCCTGTCAGTGGTGTCAAACCCTATGCTGCTCCAAACCCCCGTCAGTGGTGTCAACCCTATGCTGCTCCAAACCCTGTCAGTGGTGTCAACCCTATGCTGCTCCAAACCCTGTCAGTGGTGTCAACCCTATGCTGCTCCAAACCCGTCAGTGGTGTCAACCCTATGCTGCTCCAAACCCTGTCAGTGGTGTCAACCCTATGCTGCTCCAAACCCCGTCAGTGGTGTCAACCCTATGCTGCTCCAAACCCTGTCAGTGGTGTCAACCCTATGCTGCTCCAAACCCCGTCAGTGGTGTCAACCCTATGCTGCTCCAAACCCTGTCAGTGGTGTCAACCCTATGCTGCTCCAAACCCCGTCAGTGGTGTCAACCCTATGCTGCTCCAAACC
The DNA here is from genome assembly GCA_018398815.1 of Conus ventricosus. Lineage (NCBI taxonomy): Eukaryota > Metazoa > Mollusca > Gastropoda > Neogastropoda > Conidae > Conus > Conus ventricosus. Next base: position 96,877,421 of record CM031604.1, read on the forward strand.
CTGTCAGTGGTGTCAACCCTATGCTGCTCCAAACCCTGTCAGTGGTGTCAACCTATGCTGCTCCAAACCCCGTCAGTGGTGTCAACCCTATGCTGCTCCAAACCCTGTCAGTGGTGTCAACCCTATGCTGCTCCAAACCTGTCAGTGGTGTCAACCCTATGCTGCTCCAAACCCCGTCAGTGGTGTCAACCCTATGCTGCTCCAAACCCTGTCAGTGGTGTCAACCCTATGCTGCTCCAAACCCTGTCAGTGGTGTCAAACCCTATGCTGCTCCAAACCCGTCAGTGGTGTCAACCCTATGCTGCTCCAAACCCTGTCAGTGGTTGTCAACCCTATGCTGCTCCAAACCCCGTCAGTGGTGTCAACCCTATGCTGCTCCAAACCCTGTCAGTGGTGTCAACCCTATGCTGCTCCAAACCCCGTCAGTGGTGTCAACCCTATGCTGCTCCAAACCCTGTCAGTGGTGTCAACCCTATGCTGCTCCAAACCCCGTCAGTGGTGTCAACCCTATGCTGCTCCATGCAAAGGGCAATATGATGGGGGTAGGGAAGACCAGACAGCAGAATAGACCGGAGGGAGCACGGCCGAAGACTTACCTCAATGCGCCAGATCTTCAACCCTGGTTCTTGCCCCGCCCCTTGCCAGGCCGGCTCTTCTTCAGCTGATTCCTCTGTCATCACCATCATCATCATCATCATCATCCTCTGTCATCACCATCATCATCATCATCCTCTGTCATCACCATCATCATCATCATTACCATCCTCATCATCACACACACACCACAAAAGCACATGTACACACACACCCAATCACACACACAAACACACCACACACACACAACACACACACACACACACACACACACACACACACACGTAGATATCCATAAAGTGTTCACACATGCATGCATGATCACATACATTTCTGAATGTGTTTTGCACACATGCATACACACACACAGACACACACACGTTCATAAGAGAAACCTTACATCAATATTTAATATTCTGTTTCCATTTTCCACTGCCATGTCAGTGCAACAGGTGACATCATGATCAACATCATAAGGCATCTTGATGCTTAAAATCAACAGAAAACCACCACCTCTATATGTCTTCAAAATTGTTCAACTGCAGGCATCTTGATGCTTAAAATCAACAGAAAACAACCACCTCTATATGTCTTCAAAATTGTTCAACTGCATTAGAACCAAACGGTGACATTGTCTTCAGCCCCCACTGGGTAGCAAATTTTTCATGTGTAAATAGATTCAATAAAAACAAACCAGCACAGATTCAAAGCAAAGCTTATCAAAAAACAAAACATTTCTATAACAAAGTCATCTTGCACAATATGAAGTCCTATGCACTTTACAACAAACACTATTGCAATTATAAAAAAAAAAAGAAAAAAAGAATATCCCAAGATCAGAAAACTAAAAAATAAACCACCATTTTTTTTCATTTTCTTTCAAATGCCAGGTTAATTCCTGCGTGTCAACATACTTCCACAGCTTCCTGAATCACAAGGATCAGAAATCAGGTGCACACAGAGCAGCCTGTGGTCCTGCAGTACTCACTTTTCACTTGCTTGTCAGTGTCGGAGCCAAAGAGGGCCAGGTTTGAATCCTTCCAGTCATACTTCTTGGCTTTTACCAGGCCTGAAATAAATGCATATAAATATATATACATATATATGTATGTATATGTATCTCTGTGTGTGTGCGTGTGTGTTCATATCTATCTATCCCTTTCTACATGCTGACATATTTAACCCTCCCTAAACACAGGCACACAAGACACACACACACACATACATGCACACAACACACACACACATACATACACACACACACACACACACATGCGCGCACACACACACACACACTCACTCCCATTCTTCCCTTTCTTCCTTCCCCCCACCCTTACCCACAACACATATACATACACAAACACACACATGCGCACACACACACACTGAGGCAGGCCCAGGCAAGCACACACTAGACCCGACATTAAAAAAACTGACATGGTGGAGACAGCCCCTTTGCTGTTGCCTTTGATAAGCTCAAGACCTACAGCAACCTTGTGGCTCACAGTACCAGACAGCCCCTTTGCTGTTGCCTTTGATAAGCTCTGACCTACAGCAACCTTTTTTGGCTCACGGTACCAGCACAAGCCAGACTTCAACACAGACAGACAAGAGAGACAGAGACAGGCTGAGGGGGGGAGATTAATACAAAGGTGTGTGGGAGTTGGGGAGATAGGAAGTGGGGGAGGAGGGACCAGGGAGAGTGAAGGTTGGTGAAGATGGAGTATGCAGACTTTGTATCCGTGTACATGTATTTGTGTATACATGTTAGTGTGTGTGTGTGCGTGTGTGTGTGGCTGTGCATGTCTGTATATGTGCGTCTGGGTGCATGTGCATGTGAGTGTGTGTGTGTGTGTGTGTTTGTGTGTGTGTGTGTGTGTGTGTGTGTGCGTGTGTGCACGCATGCGCATGAGATGTGTGTGTGCGCGCGCATGTGATATGTGTGTGTGTGTGCATGCGCGCGCATGTGATGTGTGCGCGCACGTGCATGTGATGTGTGTGTGTGTGTGTGTGTTTGTGTGTGTGCATGCGCACATGTAATGTGATGTGTGTGTGTGTGTGGGTGTGTGTGTGTGTGTGTGTGTGTGTGGTGTGTGTGTGTGTGTGTATACATGCGTGTCTGCTGATGCACATCAAACACACGTAACTAATTTTCTTTTGTTTGAAAAAAAAGACATGCAGTTCATGTCATGGGCCTGTCGAGGAAGAGGGAAGTGGTGAGGGGGGAAGCAAGAGGGAGGGAGGAAAAGAGGTAAGGGGCGAAAGAGAGAGAGAGAGAGGAGAGAGAGGAGAGAGAGAGAGAGAGAGAGAGAGAGAGAGAGAGACAGAGACAGACAGACAGAGAGAGTGAGGGAGAAGCCAAATATCACTATTTCACATGTCTTTTCATCTTCTTTCTTCATCACTTCCTGACAAAGCAGTTATATTAACCCCTGACTGCCGCTATTTTGTATCAGTTTTGCACTTCTGTGTGCCGGAGCAAAATCTGACTTTTTGCAGTAGGTTCACTAATTTGATCAGTGCTCATTTATTTGTGGAGATATCTCTTAGATTTTTGGCATGTTTTCTTCTCATACCCAGGGCTATAATACCTGCAAATAATATTTGATTTTGTTCATTCTGAGTATAATAAATAATCTTATAATTCAACTTTTTTAAAAAATTATATTTTGCAAGCATACAAAAACCCACAGCAGCTAAACAAAAAACATACAAACCCAGCCAAAAGTGGTTTTAGTGTTTACTGAACACCTGTGTAAATATTTGGTAGTGAATTTACAACCCACAATTGTTTTATTTGATAAATTTATTTATTTCTGGGGTACAGTACAATCCAGGTATCAAGGGACACAATTCTGTTTTCTTAGGTACGTTCACTGATATGCCAGTGCTCTTTCAATTCTTGACATATATCTTAGATACTTGGGAAATTTTCTTGTTATATCCTTGGCTACAACCAGATATCACAATAGTTTGATTTTGTTTGTAATGAGTAGACCAAAAATATATATAATGATGAATGTTTTGTTTGAAAAACAGACACTTTCAGAACATAAACAAAACTATAGCACTAAAATCACAATGAAATACCACAAAAACTGGTGTTAGTATCCTTTGAACTTCAGGACAAACATCTGTATTCACAATAAGCTTGACAATGCATAAAGGTTTAGCAACCCATATTATGGGGGGGGGGGGGGGGGGGGGGGGGGGGGGGGGGGGGGCAATCCAGCCAGGTAACGTGGGAAAGAAGGGAATTGAACATTATCCACAGCATCAGTCTGCACACATTTGCAAGCCTCTTGGGAATTGGTCTTGTTTAGCAGAGATGAACTAACAATAACAACACTAAGTGTAACTTCCAATTATTCTGTCAGTTTTCTTTCACACATGTGGTTTGGTTCACTCATGAACTAAGTGCGATTGATAAAAAGCCATTACCACAGAAGGTAATAAATAAAACATTGCAAAACCAACCCCCCCCCAAAAAAAAAACAAAAAAAAAAACAACAACCAGAGACTGCTAAAGATAGGACTGAGCTAACAAAAGGCCACACCACAGATGATGAAAGCACACGAACTGAAAAATACACTGGTGTCGCAGAGTCCGAGAGAATACACCACAACACAGAACCTATGGACAGAAGGATCAGGATCCCACACTACTGCCAGTAAATGCAATGTTATAGTTGACCGACACACATTTGGGTACACACACACACACACACACACACCACTGCACAAGCACCATATTCAAAAGCAACACACACACACACACACACACACAGCACCACATGCAAATGCACCACACACACACACACACACCATGCACAAACACTACACAAACACCACACACACACACACAATGTATACCCAAACCATGCACAAGCACTGCTCTCTCTCTCTCTCTTCTCTCTCTCTCTCTCTCTCTCTCTCTCACACACACACACACACAGCCTGCACAAACACCACACACACACACCACAAAAACAACTCCACGAAATCCATGGGCTTGAAATTGCCAATGTTTACCTTGATACCTGGGTCACCCGTGAAAGAAAGGTCGAGATTTGGGCAATCAGCACTGACCTCTGTCCATTCTGAACAAGTTCCGACTGACGAGTGCCACGCCCTCTTCTCTGCCACGCCCCCTCACACTGGACCTTCGCCGTTGTCCACAACCCCTCCCCTTCCTCGACTCTCTCCCGACCTCTCATGAAAGGAGGGAGGGGGCACTCGACATACATGGAATCCGCTCGTCACTCTCCGATTCGGCCCCACTTGCGCCGGTATCGCTCGGTTTGAAGTGGGGATCAGCTTCGTCATCAACACCAACCTCCGATAGCAAAGGGTGGTGTTGATTGTAACTACTTTATTCTTCCTCCGAATCGCTTCATTCCACTTCTTTGAAGTCTTCGTCATCGCTTTCACGGTCTCGGATAACTTCTTGAAGCACTTCAAGAGCATTAGATCGTTTGAAAACAGCACGCGCCTGATCGAACTGCCTGCTCGACTCGCCATCTTCGACCGAGAATAAACTCTCCGAACTTTGCCGAAGTTATTGACCGAATGGACACGAGCCGGTCAGTCAGCTGACCCGCGAAAGGGAAGAAACCGTCCTTTAGGGTCCCTGCAACCGTTTAAACCATTTTTTGTCCTTGCCTCCCTCTTTAAATCGCCGAATTTTGATGATGAAATTATCTCGAACGCCGTTTCGAGCAAGGGCACACAGCTTTCCCGAAACCATCTCGAACGCCGTTCGTGCCAGGGCAGTCAAGGGGTTATAAAAATAAAAAAAGAAAAAAACGTTTCCTGAGTAATTGAATCTCTCAACAAGCTGAACTATTTGGACAGCAGAACTACAGCAGAAAACTAATAACACTGTACAGTTCTAACATAAGTTAACTTACTTTTGACGTCTCAAACTTTTGAACAGTATCAACAAAATTATTTTTTAGAAAAACTAAGGATACAGAGCAGTTGTACACATAGTGTTACCTTTGTGGTACAGAGCAGTTGTACACATAGTGTTACCTTTGTGGTACAGAACAGTTGTACACATAGTGTTACCTTTGTGGTACAGAACAGTTGTACACATAGTGTTACCTTTGTGGTACAGAACAGTTGTACACATAGTGTTACCTTTGTGGTACAGAGCAGTTGTACACATAGTGTTACCTTTGTGGTACAGAACAGTTGTACACATAGTGTTACCTTTGTGGTACAGAGCAGTTGTACACATAGTGTTACCTTTGTGGTACAGAAACAGTTGTACACATAGTGTTACCTTTGGACATCTTGAACTATTGGGACTGCAACACCACAGCAGAGACTGATGACAGCTGAAACAAAAGAGGACAGATCCGTCAGATTGGTGCATGTCTACTTCTCAGCCTGCTCAAAGTGTGTGTGTGTGTGTGTGTGTGTGTGTGTGTGTGTGTGTGTGTGTGTGTGTGGTGTTGTGTGTGCGTGTGTGTGTGTGTGTGTGCGTGTGCGTGTGTGTGTGTGCGTGTATGTTAGGGTATGTGCATGCGTGTGTGTGTGTGTGCTGCGTACGTGCGTGCATGTGTACGAGTGCAAAGGTGTGCCTGTAAGATAAGATAATGTTGCTTATAGCCCAGCCCACCGCAAAGGGCCACATCAGGGCTGATGGTGTGCCTGTGTGTGTATGTGTGTGTGCGTTAGTGTGTGTGTGTATATATGTGTGTGTGTGTGTGTGTGTGCGCGTGCGTGTGCGTGTGCGTGTGTGTGTATGAATGAGTATGCGCATACATGTGCAAGCCAGTGTGTGCATACATGTTTGTGTGTGTGTGCGTGTGCACACTTGTGCACGCACGCACACACACACACACACACTAACACACACACACACACAAACACACACGCACACACACTAACATCAACCACTAGCTATTACCTCTTACACAAGCTGTTTACCGCTGGCGCATGCACGCATGCACACACACTAACGCACACACATGCACACACACACACACACACACACACACACACCATGGAAAGTTCTAACAACAGAACTATTCCTTCTGGAGCTCCTTCCTACACCATGCACCGAGCACCAGATACTGACCATCCCCTGTCCAGACACTGGTCAGAAAACCAGCTTGACCACAGCATCAACCCATGCATATGCCCTGGCTGGGCAGTTAGACAGCTTCCAAAGAAGACTCCCTGTCCATAGCCAACAACATGGGCAGCCATCAACCCTGTGCACCAGCTATTACCTCTTACACAAGCTGTTTACTGCTGGCTGGTGTTACCCAAGAGAGTCTTAAACTTCTCCTGCTCTCTCTCTTACCATTAATCTTTGGCAGTTAGGACGTTTTTGTTTGGAACGTACAGAATGCAAGTAAAAGAAAATCCCCAAAAATGTTTTAAAACACCTCTGTGTGTGTGTGTGTGTGTTGTTGTTCTTCAATTTAACGTCTTTTTCACTAGATGTGATATTAGACAAGGTGTGTGTGTGTGTGTGTTTGAGTGTGTGTGTGTGTGTGTGTGTGTGTGTGTGTGTGTGTGTGTGTGTGTGTGTGTGTGTGTTTGTGTTCGAGTGTGGTGCGTGCAGCGTGCGTACGCGTGTGCGTGCATACGTGAGTGCGCGCCCGGGTGCGTGCGTGTGTGCGTGTATGTGTGATGAGGAGAAACTCTAAGAATTAAACTGTAAAAAAAAAAAAAAAAGACATTAAAAGTAAAAACAAACAACTGTACAAAATAAGATCATGAAACAGCAATTACAGGATTGAGCAACTGGGCTTAACATAAGAATTCGTACAAAATTTAAGAGATATGGTATCCTGGAATATGCACTTTGAAGCATCCTTTCTAAATTCTGACAAATCGGAATCAAAGTAGGGGCAAAAGTATAGAACGCGTGTTGTTGTACAATTATCAAGGGCGCCGCAAGCACATCGAATATTCTTGACGTATTTTGTTCTGAATGCTTTTATTTTTAACCGAAATAATAAGGAGACAAGTTGTTTACTGTGTCTTGGATATAATCCTATGTTTGTATTACAGTTTACTGGATTTACTGAGGAAGCCCTTTTTAAAAGATTACTTGCTCGAGAGCTCGTACAACAAAGTATAGAAGTGTCGGGTTTGTGTATTCGTGGGAGAACACTTTCTTTGTAGTATTCCTCAAATTTTTCAAAAGAGGCTCTTTGTAAGAGAGAATATCCTTCATGTAAGCTCAAGGGAATATGATAGTAGCCGTATTGTCAGAATTGTTTGCACCTGCTCGAGCAATCCTGTCAGCCCACTCATTTCCGATATGAAGCAATGAGAAGAGAACCCAACAAAATTAACTATTATACCTCTTGACATAAGGTTGTGAATAAGTATTTTAATTTCTGATATGATTTCAGCATGGTTTTTTGAATTTGTAGATTCTAAAGCTTGAAGAACTGACTTAGAATCTACACAGATGAGAATACCATAACAGTCCAATGATAAATCATTTTAAATTATGTACTCTACGGCCATTAATATGGCTATAAGTTCGGCTGTAAAAATAGACAGATTTGCCCCAAGATTGTGTGTGTGTGTGTGTGTGTGTGTGTGTGTGTGTGTGTGTGTGGTGTGTGTGTGAGAGAGTGTGTGTGTGTGTGTGTGTGTGTGTGTGTGTGTGTGTGTGTGGGTGTGTGTGTGGTGTGTGTGTGGTGTGTGTGTTGTGTTGTGTGTGTGTGTGTGTGTGTGTGTGTGTGTGTGAAGGACAGTGGGCAAGGGTGGGGTGTTTTTTGTTTCATTTTGTTGTGGGGGGAGGGGGTGGGAGGTGGGGTTGGGGGGGGGGGGGGTGTAAGGATAACTCATCAAGCATTCTGTCTGCAAAAGGTAACCATTTTTCTGTATTACTATTCATTGCCATAGCATCTGTCCGTGTGTACCTCTCTACCTGCATCTCCCTGCCTCGTCCCCTTCTGTGTGTGTGTGTGTGTGTGTGTGTGTGTGTGTGTGTGTGTGGTGTGTGTGTGTGTGTGTGTGTGTGTGTGTGCGGTCGGCTGGGCTATAAGCAACATTATCTTATCTCGTGTGTGTGTGTGTGTGTGTGTGTGTGTGTGTGTGTCTGTGTTTGTCTGTGTGCGAGTGAGTGAGTGAGTGAGTGAGTGAGAGAGAGAGAGAGAGTGTGTGTGTGTGTGTGTGTGTGTGTGTGTGTGTGTGTGTGTGTGTGTGTGTGTTGTGTGTGTTGTGTGTGTGTGTGTGTGTGTGTGTGTATCAAAGATCGAGAACCTGAAAACCAAAAAATACCTATTCATTTGAAAAACGTTATCAGAGAGGTTTAATGGAACAGCTATGAATAGCTACACTAGTTTCTTTTTCCTTGCGATGTTACATGTTGCGATAATACACACTGTTCCCCCTCCTCTCTTTGCTCCATCCCCTCAGCCTCTGGGTGTGTGAGTATGTGTGTTGTGTGTGTATGTAGAGAGAGAGAGAGGAGAGAGAGAGTAGAGAGAAGAGGAGAGGAGAGAGAGAGAGTGCGTGTTGTGTGTGTGTGTGTGTGGTGTGTGTGTGTGTGTGTGTGTGTGTGTGTGTGTTGTGTGTGTGCAAGCCATCTGTGTCTGCTGCTCAATGCATGTATGCACATTCGATTTTCCCACCAGGGGGTGTGCCGGCTTGCATTCCCTACCGACTAATCTTCATTTCTTGCTGTTGTTATTGTTTGTTCCTTCCTTTCCTCCTCACCCCTTCCCATCCCCCACCCCACCCCACAAAAACAATTTCTTTCCTTTCAAGCACTTTTCTTTGGCAAGCAGTATTTAGTATCTAACCCATCACCTCTGCCATGACCCTCTCTTTCTTCCATTGTCTGTCAATTTTTCTTTCTTTTTCTGAGGAAAAAGTGTCCCCCCCCCCCCCCCCCCCCCCCCCCCCCCCACACCTTCTTTAGCAGAAATCAGGAGATTCATTTCAAACCAATGACGCAGTGATGTCCTGTCCCTCTTTGGTTCTTTGTTTCCATGGCTTCATTCAATGGATTCACAGTATGTGCGAGTGTTTTGCTTGAAAGCATGTATGTATATGTATCGAGCACGTGAAGCTTATGTGTATGCATGCATGCATGTATGGAGAGACTGTACATGCGTGAATATCATTCTCCAACTAAGCTCGCTATGAATACTACTTCAAACCAGCATTCCTGTCATTTGTGGAGAGACTGCACACGCGTGAATATCATTCTCCAACTAAGCCTCGCTATGAATACTACTTCAAACCAGCATTCCTGTCAGAACAGACATGTGGTCACGCACTAAAAACTCCCACCTCTGAAGCTTCCCGCCGTATCTGCCTCAACCTGACTTTTCCAACCCAAGCAGTGTTGCCTGCCTTCCTGCTTGCCTGCCTGGCAACACATTTACCCACAACTCCCCGAGTCACACCACATGGGAAAACAATCTCTCCTCCCATGCTCCACCCCCCCCCCCCCCCCCCCCTTCTTCTCCACCTATACCCAGCTCCACCCTCTCATTTCCCCCACTAGCACTCCCCGAACCCCTCTGGTCTTTGAAAACTGGAACGATTCATTGCTGCTTTATTTTCGATCAAGTCTTGAAGTGGAGGGGGAAGGGTAAGGATGGGATGGCAATTCTCCAAGGATAACACACTGCAGTTCTGAACTTCCTGGAACCCTTTCATGTACAGGGTTGCTCCTCCATTTCATTTTATTGTCAGTGTACAAGACAGACATCGTTCCCTACTTTCTACTGAAGGAAATACTGGAAACAAGAAAGACATCGTTCCCTACTTTCTACTGAAGGAAATACTGGAAACGAGACATCGTTCCCTACTTTCTACTGAAGGAAATACTGGAAACAAGACAGACAATCGTTCCCTACTTTCTACTGAAGGAAATACTGGAAACAAGACAGGCATCGTTCCCTACTTTCTACTGAAGGAAATACTGGAAACAAGAAAGACATCGTTCCCTACTTTCTACTGAAGGAAATACTGGAAACAAGAAAGACATCATTCCCTACTTTCTCCTGATGGAAATACTGGAAACAAGAAAGACATCGTTCCCTACTTTCCACTGAAGGAAATACTGGAAACAAGAAAGACATCGTTCCCTACTTTCTACTGAAAGAAATACTGGAAACAAGACATCGTTCCCTACTTTCTACTGAAGGAAATACTGGAAACAAGACAGACTTCGTTCCCTACTTCTACTGAAGGAAATACTGAAACAAAACAGACATCGTTCCCTACTTTCTACTGAAGGAAATACTGGAAACAAGAAAGACATCGTTCCCTACTTTCTACTGAAGGAAATACTGGAAACAAGAAAGACATCGTTCCCTACTTTCTCCTGATGGAAATACTGGAAACAAGAGATATCGTTCCCTACTTTTTACTGAAGGAAAATACTGGAAACAAGAAAGACATGTTCCCTACTTTCTACTGAAGGAAATACTGGAAACGAGACATCGCTCCCTACTTTCTACTGAAGGAAATACTGGAAACAGACAGACATCGTTCCCTACTTTCTACTGAAGGAAATACTGGAAACAAGACAGACATCGTTCCCTACTTTCTACTGAAGGAAATACTGGAAACAAGACAGACATCGTTCCCTACTTTCTACTGAAGGAAATACTGGAAACAAGAAAGACATCGTTCCCTACTTTCTCCTGACGGAAATACTGGAAACAAGAAAGACATCGTTCCCTACTTTCTACTGAAGGAAATACTGGAAACAAGAAAGACATCGTTCCCTACTTTCTACTGAAGGAAATACTGGAAACAAGACATCGTTCCCTACTTTCTACTGAAGGAAATACTGGAAAGAAAGACATCGTTCCCTACTTTCTACTGAAGGAAATACTGGAACCAAGCAAGCAATGCAGAGAGTGCCACGCTTCTGTAGGTAACAAAATATGTGCCGTGTAACACCACCCCTGTAACCCTACCCCCTTCCGTCCACAAATCCCTCCTGCCTCTTCCAGTTCAGGCCGTGCCCTGTGCACATGCAAGCCAAGTACACACAGGCATACGTTCATGAGCATAATTATATGCGCCTGCATGTGCATGCACAGACATACACACAACACACACATTTATAAACACATACACACACCACACACACACACACACCACACTGTCCCCCCTCCTCTCCCCCCCCCCCCCCCCCCTCCCCCCCAATCCCCCAACAACTAACAGCCAAAGCAAACAAGCGTATTTGTTTTCCCCCCCAATACGACCCTTGTCTGGCCATGAAGATGGCAAGAACATGTGTCAGGATATTTACAGGGCATGGGTATGAGATGTCCATGAAGGACAACATGTGTCAGATATTTACAGGGCATGGGTATGAGATGTCCATGAAGGACAACATGTGTCAGGATATTTACAGGGCATGGGTATGAGATGATGAAGGACAATATGCGTCAGGATATTTACAGGGCATGGGTACGAGATGTCCATGAAGGACAACATGCGTCAGGATATTTACAGGGCATGGGTATGAGATGTCCATGAAGGACAACATGCGTCAGGATATTTACAGGGCATGGGTATGAGATGATGAAGGACAACATGCGTCAGGATATTTACAGGGCATGGGTATGAGATGTCCATGAAGGACAACATGCGTCAGGATATTTACAGGGCATGGGTATGAGATGTCCATGAAGGACAACATGCATCAGGATATTTACAGGGCATGGGTATGAGATGTCCATGAAGGACAACATGCGTCAGGATATTTACAGGGCATGGGTAGGAGATGTCCATGAAGGACAACATGCGTCAGGATATTTACAGGGCATGGGTATGAGATGAAGGACAACATGTGTCAGGATATTTACAGGGCATGGGTATGAGATGATGAAGGACAACATGTGTCAGGATATTTACAGGGCATGGGTATGAGATGTCCATGAAGGACAACATGCGTCAGGATATTTACAGGGCATGGGTATGAGATGTCCATGAAGGACAACATGTGTCAGGATATTTACAGGGCATGGTATGAGATGTCCATGAAGGACAACATGCGTCAGGATATTTACAGGGCATGGGTATGAGATGTCCATGAAGGACAACATGCGTCAGGATATTTACAGGGCATGGGTATGAGATGTCCATGAAGGACAACATGTGTCAGGATATTTACAGGGCATGGGTATGAGATGTCCATGAAGGAAGACATGCGTCAGGATATTTACAGGGCATGGTATGAGATGTCCATGAAGGACAACATGTGTCAGGATATTTACAGGGCATGGGTATGAGATGAAGGACAACATGCGTCGGGATATTTACAGGGCATGGGTATGAGATGATGAAGGACAACATGCGTCAGGATATTTACAGGGCATGGGTACGAGATGATGAAGGACAACATGCGTCAGGATATTTACAGGGCATGGGTATGAGATGATGAAGGACAACATGCGTCAGGATATTTACAGGGCATGGGTATGAGATGATGAAGGACAACATGCGTCTGGATATTTACAGGGCATGGGTATGAGATGATGAAGGACAACATCGCGTCAGGATATTTACAGGGATGGGTATGAGATGATGAAGGACAACATGCGTCAGGATATTTACAGGCATGGGTATGAGATGTCCATGAAGGACAACATGTGTCAGGATATTTACAGGGCATGGGTATGAGATGATGAAGGACAACATGCGTCAGGATATTTACAGGGCATGGGTATGAGATGTCCATGAAGGACAACATGCGTCAGGATATTTACAGGGCATGGGTATGAGATGTCCATGAAGGACAACATGTGTCAGGATATTTACAGGCATGGGTATGAGATGATGAAGGACAACATGTGTCAGGATATTTACAGGGCATGGGTATGAGATGTTGATGAACGACAACATGTGTCAGGATATTCTCAGGGCATGGGTATGAGATGTCCATGAAGGACAAAGTCATTTAATAAAAAATACTTGCGACTGTATTAGCATGCACTCCCGTCCCCTCCCCCATCACCCTTACTCCCTATCCACACGGGCATGACCTCTACGACACCACCAGCACACCCCTCCCATCCTTCACAGGCCCTGGATGAGGCTGTGCTTGCTGACATCCCAAATCAAGTTGGGTTGTTTTTTTTTTTTCAGGAAACAAAGGACAGCCTACCACATGTCTCCACCATGTGCAGACTGCTGTCATTTATCCCCCTTCGTCCCAAAACTACCACCCACCCACCACCCAACCCCTCTCTCCTTTAAACAACAAAAAAGCCTAGCTTTGCAGCAGGTCAAAGGCACCCAGACAGAATCCTCCACCAGACATGCCACCACTTTCCATTTTCCTCCCGTTCAACTCCCTCCCATTCCCTCCACTCCACCCTCTCTGCAACTGTTTTTCCTCATCCTGTCTTTTCCATTACGTCTCCCTTGAAACCCTGACACCAAGGGCAATGCCGCATCCACGACACAACACACACACACACACACACACACACACTCACCACAACACACACACACTCACACACACACCTCACTCACACACTCTCTGCCTCTCTCTCTTCCTCGGCCCCCATGCCTCAACTTTTTATCATCTTCTGAAACGAAGTGTTTAGACTTTTTTTTTTTAATTTGAAAATAAAGGTTAAAAGAAAAAAGGAACGATTCATGTTTTTAGTCAACGATGTAGTTTTCCGAGCTTGACATTGGAAAAGAGGTGTAATATATCATTATGATTTACTGGTCATATGTCAACTGTTTATGCGATTTTCGCATGCACTGGATAGGTTTGCAGGTCTTTTCAATGATTGTGTAAAACGACAGTGTCAAAATAAATAATATAAAAGGTGCTTTCTTTCCCTTTGTTGTGTATGGCTCGACTCCATAAAGAGCAAGGGCTGCGAGGTCACAGGAACTTATTGCCATCGTCTGCAAAACAAGTGTGTCTGCACTGGCAAAACATCAGGAATCGTGAAACTCGGCTCTCTCCTTGTTCTGCCTACCAGTCCTTCCAATGAGACTATGAACCGAGGTTCCATGTGTGAACGCACGCATAACATATTGCACACACATAAAACCCCATCACCAACTTTCAGAAGAGAAGGCCAGTTTGGCCGTTGATATGGATGATACATTATGCATAGCACGCAACTCTGCATGAAAAATCGAAAGAATGAAAGAGTTGTTAAATTGAATGAACGATATTGACTGAACGACATGGGAAACGACTGAATGAAGCGCCAGCAGGCAGCTCTTCAGTCGGCTTTACCCAGGTAGGCAGCCCGTTGTGTAAATGAGAATGCGGACTGTAAAGCGCTTGGAGCTTGATAAATAGCAGCAAACATCACAGAGTAACACAAATGTGCTCATCACAAACATGATCCACAGTAGTGTACGTCACACAGCACAGCACGTGATAGTCTCACCCATCATACACACCAGCAAATCTCGTAGTATGTCAGTTTTGTCACACATGTGCCCCTCACATGCATCACAACCACCAGCAAATGTCACAGAAGAATAACGAAAGTGCGCGTCACACCCATTATCAACAGCAACGCATATCACAGCGTATAACACATGCGCCTGTCAAACCCACCCTAAACAACAGCAAATGTCACAATATAACACACGCGCCTGTCTCACCCTTTATACACAGTAACACATGTCACACAGTACAACACATGCACCTGACAAACCCACCCTAAACAACAGCGAATGTCACAATACAACACACGTGCCTGTCCCACCCTTTATACACAGCAACGTCACAGAGTATAACACATGCGCCGGTCACACACTTCACAAACTTATGGTGTCAGGGTATTACACATGTGCCACACCCATCATAACAGCAGCAAATGTACCAGAGTGTAAACGGACACATGTCCACCACACCCATCACCAACAGCAGCAAATGTACCAGAGTGCAACGGACATGTCCACCACACCCATCACCAACAAATGTACCAGAGTGTAACGGGACACATGTCCACCACACCCATCACCAACAGCAGAAAATGTCACAGAGTATAACTTGTACATGCTCACACATTCTAATTATGAAATGTGCACATTCAAACACATTCATAAATGATTTTATTCACACACACACAGAGTTTCAATCAGGAGCCCCTATAAGGATATCACTACTTTCCTTTTGTCTTTGATGATCGTCGTTAAGTTTTCATAAAGTCTTCTGAACTTTGTAACACTTAAAACAGCTCACACTACACACATGTGTGCGCGCGCACACACACACACACACTTGGACACAAATACACACTTGCACATATACATACATGTAGCTGCACACATACATGCACACAAAGACAGTGTACTTGTGTATGCTTGCACATGCTTACACACACACACCACACACACACACACACTTACTCTCTCACACACACACACTTACTCTACACACAAATAGTATAGAATACACATGTGTGCAGATACACATGCACATGTAGATGTACACGCACGTGCAAAAAACGTGTGTATGCATGTAGTGTGCTCACACATATTCGCACACACACACACACACACACACACACACGAAGAGCTCTTTCTGTTGTATTTCTTTTCCTCCATCTTCATCACTCGCTAGCTTGCTTTCTTTTTTTCCATTGCTTTTTTTTTTTTTTTTTCAAGTTACTCATTTCCTCCACAGACCCATTCCTCCAGCTGGAAGTATTTGGGTGGAAGGGGGGGGGGGGGGGGGGGGGGGGGAGTGTGTGTGCCGTCCTAAATTCAGAGGGCTGCTGAAGAACTCTTTATAGTGATGAGCCCAGCAAACATGAAACACACATTCCACACAACACACATGCATGCACGCATGCACAAATGCATGCATGCACATGTGTGCGCTCACATACACACAGGACCTCCTCTCTTCCTCTCTCTCTCTCTCTCTCTCACTCACACACACACACACACACACACACACACACACACACAAAACACACACACACACCAGTGGAAGGATGAGGGTGGGGAAATAGCCTCCTCCTTGCCGCTAGCACAGGGAGTGCATGCACAGAGAAATACTACTTCATGATCTGATGGCAAAACCATGCAAGGAATGTCAGTGGTAATTTTCCCCAGCACACCAGGATCAGACAGACAGGTAGGTAGCATATTTTAATTGATGCTGAGAATGTGTGGTGTGGTGTGGTGTGTGTGTGTGTGTGTGTGTGTGTGTGTGTGTGTGTGTGTGTGTGTGTGTGTGTGTGGTGGTGTGTCGTGCGTCGCGTGTGATGTGCGTGCTCCGCGCTAGGCGGTAGTAGCTATTTTTAATTGATGCTTTGATGTGGTGGGGGTGTGTGTGGTGTGTGTGTGTTTTGTGTGGTGTGTGTGTGTGTGTGTGTGTGTGTGTGTGGCTTGCTCAAGTCATTGTCATCATTCAATATCAATGGTATATATGCCTTTAATCTTGATCTTTACCAAGAAATCACGATCATTATCTGGATATAAAATTATACGAAACCACAGTATATGATCATTATCTGGATATAACATTATACCAAACCACAGTATATGATCATTTTCTGGATATAACATTATACCAAACCACAGTATACACACACACATACGTTTGGTAATGCATAACAATGATTGGTCCATCCACAAAATCCTGCGTGCACGCACACAAAACAAAAACACAATGTGATTTCATACATAAAAGGCATAAACTGGAGGGGCACAAAGAGACCAGCTTTGGGAGGGTTGGGACAAATGTGGGGGGGGGGGGGGGGGGGGGGGGGGGGGGGGGGGGGGGGGGGACAGGAAAAAGCGAATGGGAGAGATATAAAAGCTTTGGTAAAAATTAAAGGGGAAAAGTAAATCAATTATAACCTTAACGCAAAAAAAAAAAAACAAATGAATAAAAACAAAGAAATGAGATGATCAGAACCTCTGTGTTCTAACAAATGAATAAAAAAAAAGAAATAAGATGATCAGAACCTCTGTGTACTAAATACACAGAGACCAGAGAGCGGTTTATTTCCAAAATTTGTCATATGTTTTCCCACCTTACTGATCACGCACAAGCAGTCACAAACATGGCAGCTCAGGCAAGGGCACAACATGCCGTCACTTTTTGTAGAGCAAAGGAGAGTACTGTGTAGGGCAGGTAGCCCTGGGCTAGGTTAGGATGGCTAGGCTGGTTAAGGTAAGGTGGAACAGCCAAATATATTTGACGTACGGCAGTGCAATAAGTAAGATTGTGTAGGTCCCGGCTAGCCCTGGCAGGTTGGAATGCTAGGTGGTACAGTTTAAAGGGGGACAGTAGAGTATATGTACGTGCAGTACAGTGTAATGGAGTACTGTAAAACTGTGTAGTCTGGCTTTTTAGGATTGGCTAGGTGGGAAAGAAAACAGGTGGAAATTTCAGTAAAAGCTTATAGTACAGTACAGTGTAATAAAGTACTGTGAATACTGTGGGAGGTCAGGCTTGCCCAGGGTGGTTAGGATTGGCTAGGCTGGTTACGTGTAAAGTGAATATACAGTAATATAGTGTGTACGTACAGTGAAAGTGTAATGAAGTACGTAAAGTATTGTGTAGGTCAGGCTTGGTTAGGATTGCTGGGCTGGTTAAGTGTAATGTGGATTTGTACAGTATATAGTGTAGTACAGTACAGTGAAGTGTAATGAAGTACTGTAAAGTACAGCCAGGTAAACTATGGCACTGTGCTGTGCTGTATTGCACAGCTTTGTGCTGTACTGCTTTGTACAATACAGTACTGTGTTGTATCTATCCATCCATGTCTCAAAGAGATTTCTGCTGTATGTGACTTTCAGGTAGGCTGCTCTCCCTTTGAAAAATCACACTGCCATAATTGAAAAAAAAAAAAAAAAAAACCCCACCCCCCCCCCCCCCCCCCCACCCCGCTTTGTCCCTGTGTGTGTGTGGTGTGCAAGTTGTTGCTGTCTTCAATTTTATCCACATAGGGATATTAGAGGGGGGGGGGGGGGGGGGGGGGGGGGGGAGGGAGGGGATCGGGAGGAGGAGGAGGGGAGGGGGACCGTATTGTTTGTGTATGTATAAAAAAAAGTCAGAAAAACAAGCATTAACAAAAATTACACAATCAACTAGTCTATAACAAATGTCCTACAGGACTATGAAGTAAACATTTTGCAATATTAAACAAACTAGTAGCATTTTTTAAAACGCCTTCCATACAATTTTCAGAAATGCCAAGTGTACTGCCTGCACACGCACACACACACACACTCTCTTGTAACCTCACTCCCACCCCCCCACCCCCATCCCATCTCCACACCTCTCCCAGCCCCTACAAGAAGATTTGCAGTCAGGGCAGTTCAAGGGTCACTACCCTTCATGCTGCTTGAGTTGAAACCGGGTGTCTGATAGAGAGCCTGATGGAGATGTGCCAACACCACCTTCCCTGGGTGGCCGAGGCCAAGAGAGAAGGTACAGTCTCGCCTCATTACATCTCCCCAATTACACATCCTTCACATTCTGTTCCCGCCACCAGCCCTCCAGGCCAAGAAAATCACCCCCCCCCCCCTCCCCTCCTGTACCATCCTCCATCCCCTTTCTCATGTACACCCTGCTTACTATTGCTCTGGTGAGGGAGGGGAGTGGTGGTGTGAGAGGAGGGGGGAGGGGAATGATCATACCATCACAAAGAGAAAACTCAATTACCTGGCAAAAGACAAGGAAACCAGTTGTGGTTGGAACTCCTCCTGAGGCTGATTTAGACCTTCCTTTGTATCCGTGCTGACAGTGATCTTTGTAAACTTGCTACCAGCTACACCCAGTAGTTTGGTTTTTAACCCCATACACTTCCTATAAGCTGCTGAAAACAGCATGAACTTGTATCTGTCATTTTCTGCGGATGTATCATTTCCCCGAAGATGGAGTATGGCTGCCTTAATGGCAGGATGAAAAACGGTCATATACACAAAACTCCACTGCCTGTCTATATAGGCAGTGTCCGCAGGAGTAACAGCCTGCGTACGCAGAAAGAAAGAAAGAATCTGTAATTTTTTTTCCAGGTTGCATCTATAATTTTTTTCAGGTTGCCGAGCTTCAAAATACCATTGCACATTCTTTTCACACACACACACACACACACGCACGAACGCATGCAACCACGCACACACACACACACACATCATCACCATCACCACCACCAAGACAAAACGCACACACACACACACACACACACACACACACACACACACCCACACAGAGGCTGACATTCTGATCGTCACTGAAGCAAGTCCATGTAAGTAATAATACAGTGCAGTGAAGAAAAAAAACCCAGAAGACCCTGACTGAAGCGGAAGCTAAAGAACCAAAGTGTAAGCTCAGATTTGTGTTTCTTCGGTTTACCCCATTCAGCAAACAAACATAAGTTACAAACGGCAATAGAAAGATGATTGTGTCTACTGCATACAAACATAGTATTTGCCAAATTACATTTTGCCAGTTCAATTCACACATCAGCTGCCAAAAAAAAAAAAAATGTGGACAGACTGTGTCCTTTGAATCCAAACTTGTGCTAACTCTGCTCTTTCAGTGTGATGCTCACACTGGTGTGTGCCTCTGGGTAAGTTCTTCCATGTGAAAAGCCACAAAGAACATAGAACAAAATGAGTATTCAGCACAAGCTCTGCTTACCTTACTGAAATTATAAAAAAAAATGCATGGTTTTAGGACAGCTTTAGATTTAAAGGGGAGGGAGGGGGCGGAGTGGGGGTGGGGATAGGTGGAAGGGGTTGGGGTGGATGGGGGTGGAGGGGGAGAGGGGGGGGGGAGACAGATGGGAGATGAGTGAAGGGCACATCAGACCAAGCACCCAATGATAAAAAGATCAGCAACGACACAAGATTATGTAAGATGGCCCCCGAGGTGAGAAAGGAGGAGACAATGAAAAAGGGAAAAGGTATGTGCATGGTTCAGTGGTCACAATACACCGAGGACATGTAAATCACTGCTGCACCCACCCCTTCACATCACAACACCCACAACACTCCTTCCCCTAACTCTTTAAACACCACTGAAGTCAGACACAGAAGTATTGACAATTCAGCTGCCACCTCAGGCAGACTTTTTTTCTTTTTTTCTTTTTTAATCTTTGGTTTTAGTTTTTCAGGTGGTGAGCAGATTTGAGTGAGTCTGGTTTGTGGCAAGGCATTAAATTAAAACTGACTGAGCAGTCTTCACACCAGTGGGGCAAGGCATTAAATCAAAACTGACTAAGCAGTCTTGGCACCCACTCTCACTCAGATGGAATGTGAGCCACTCCCTCTATAGAGTTGGCACACACACACACACACACACACACACACGCTGGCCCCCACCACCGGCTGACATTGACACAGTGTGTAGACTGGCTGATAGTGATAATGACCCGGACTCCTACACACAGTGTGTAAAACTCATCTGTCACTCCTGTCTGATCCCCAGGCAATTAAAATGCCCACAAATGTCACAACTGTTCAACACTGGGGATCAGAGCGCAAGAAGGGGGTGGGCTGTGAAGAAAAAAAGAAAAAAGTAAAAAAAAAAAAATTTTTTTTAAAGGACTTTCATTCACAACTAGCCCATAAGAAAGATAAATCTGTTGACAGAAAACTTTCTAAATAATTCATGGGAATTTTTTTTTTCTGTCAACAGAATATCTTCTCTTACAGTCGCTATATGTGCATGTTTACCCTCAACCACTCATCCTTCTCCCCCCCCCCCCTTCCTTTCCACCCCCCCCCCCCCCCCATCCCTTCCCCCTCCAAATACCATCATTTCTACTTATTCTACATTATACCTCAGTGTTCATTTTCCACTCTTATACCAAAAAAAAAAAAGAAAAGAACACCCCTCTCCTCCTCCCAAAAACAAAATCACCAAGTCTGCTTAATGGGTAAAATTTTCCACCATTGCATGAAACAATGGGGGGCCGATAGCTCAGTTGGTAGAGCGCCGGACTCGTGATCCTGGGGTTGCGGGTTCGAATTTCGGTATAGGGGATTTTTCCCTCGGAGTTAACATTGGTTCTGACTCCATCCCCCCTATAGTCGTTCGGATGGGACTATAAACCGAGGTCTAGTCTGTGTCACATGCACTAAAGACCATACACGGACTCTAAAGATCCCGATGCTCATGTCCTAAGACGGGTGAGTACCGGCTACACAAAAATACACAATGCATACACAATGATGTTAATAATGGTCAACCTGATGACCGCTGAACATTACTGGAAGAAGAAGAAGAACAAAAATGATAACCGACTACAGATATAAACTCCACAGGCCTATATTACACACAGGTAGTTTTAATCACATATCACATATATATTTGCTTTCTAAATGTTGCTTTTTTTTTCAGTTTATATCATTTTCTGTTTTATTCTATTTAGCTAAAAAAAGATTATTACAGTGTCTGTCTGCACATCTATAAAAACACATTTGTTCCGTACACAATACCACTCGATAAAGAATACGTACAGGTGCAGGTAACTCATTATGGTTTACATGCCCATACACACCCACACATTCATGCACGCGTGCGCGCACACACACGCTCGCACACACACGCACACACACACACACACAGCGCGCGCGCGACCAAGAGTTCCTTGCGAGTTAAAGACCAAAATTAATGCTTACTGTACGGCCCTATGATTATTATCGGACTGCTATATTCAATGCGATCGAAGGATCTGTAGGTCTACAATCTGCAGGAGCCTCGGCTCTGACAGACATTCCTGGACTAGGACTAAAATGAAGTTACAGATCAGAGTGCTCGAAGTTCGTCTGTACACTTCTAGTCTTCTCGAGTTTCTTTTCTTTTTTTTCTTTTTTTTTAAATCTTGTCTCACCTTCTGCTCTCCTGCCACCTGCCCTGCCCCCCCCCCCCCCCCCCCCCCTCCCCCCCCCTTCTCTCCATGCTTACTATCTCATCGTCTCCATTTTACTTCAGAAACAATCGTCTTTTCCCCCCCCCCCCCCCCCCCCCCCCCCGCCCCGCCCCGCCCCTTTATTACCTCCCCC
>CM031604.1:96909598-96917098 GCA_018398815.1 Conus ventricosus
TCTCTACTCTCTCTCTCCTCCCCTCCCTCTCTCTCTTCTCTCTTCTCTCTCTCCTCTCTCTCCTCTCTCTCTCTCTCTTCCTCTCTTCTGTGCTGTGTATGTGGTGTGTGGTGCGTGTGTGTGTGTGTGTGTGCTGTGTGTTGTTTTGGTGTTAGATTCAGAGCATCGTAGTCCACCTGTTTCATGCTTTCCTTCTATTGACACGTCTTTGTCTGAATAGTGCGTTATTTGTTTTGTTTGATCAAGTCTTTACAATTTTGATTGCTTGTGCGTTGTTGCTGTGTTGGTTTGCTTTTTCTCAGGTCCTACAGTGTGTTGTTTTGGCGTTGTGCTATTGTTGTTGTGGTTTGCTTTTACTCAGTCTTCACAGTGTTGTGTTGTTTTGGCGTTGTGCTATTGTTGTTGTTGGTTTGCTTTTACTCAGTCTTCACAGTGTGTTGTTGTTTGGCGTTGTGCTATGTTGTTGTTGGTTTGCTTTTACTCAGTCTTCACAGTGTTGTTGTTGTTTTGGCGTTGTGCTATTGTTGTTGTTGGTTTGCTTTTACTCAGTCTTCACAGTGTTGTTGTTGTTTTGGCGTTGTGCTATTGTTGTTGTTGGTTTGCTTTTACTCAGTCTTCACAGTGTTGTTGTTGTTTTGGCGTTGTGCTATTGTTGTTGTTGGTTTGCTTTTACTCAGTCTTCACAGTGTTGTTGTTGTTTTGGCTTGTGCTATTGTTGTTGTTGGTTTGCTTTTACTCAGTCTTCACAGTGTTGTTGTTGTTTTGGCGTTGTGCTATTGTTGTTGTTGGTTTGCTTTTTCTCAGTCTTCACAGTGTTGTTGTTGTTTTGGTGTTGTGTGTTGTTGTTGTTGGTTTGCTTTTTCTCAGTCTTCACAGTGTTGTTGTTGTTTTGGTGTTGTGCTGTTGTTGTTGTTGGTTTGCTTTTTCTCAGTCTTCACAGTGTTGTTGTTGTTTTGGTGTTGTGTTGTTGTTGTTGTTGGTTTGCTTTTTCTCAGTCTTCACAGTGTTGTTGTTGTTTTGGTGTTGTGCTGTTGTTGTTGTTGGTTTGCTTTTTCTCAGTCTTCACAGTGTTGTTGTTGTTTTGGTGTTGTGCTGTTGTTGTTGTTGGTTTGCTTTTTCTCAGTCTTCACAGTGTTGTTGTTGTTTTGGTGTTGTGCTGTTGTTGTTGTTGGTTTGCTTTTTCTCAGTCTTCACAGTGTTGTTGTTGTTTTGGTGTTGTGCTGTTGTTGTTGTTGGTTTGCTTTTTCTCAGTCTTCACAGTGTTGTTGTTGTTGTTGGTTTGCTTTTTCTCAGTCTTCACAGTGTTTGTTGTTGTTTGTTGTTGGTTTTGCTTTTTCTCAGTCTTCACAGTGTTGTTGTTGTTGTTGGTTTGCTTTTTCTCAGTCTTCACAGTGTTGTTGTTGTTGTTGTTGGTTTGCTTTTTCTCAGTCTTCACAGTGTTGTTGTTGTTGTTGTTGGTTTGCTTTTTCTCAGTCTTCACAGCGTTGTTGTTGTTGTTGGTTTGCTTTTTCTCAGTCTTCACAGCGTTGTTGTTGTTGTTGGTTTGCTTTTTCTCAGTCTTCACAGTGTTGTTGTTGTTGTTGTTGGTTTGCTTTTCTCAGTCTTCACAGCGTTCTTGTTGTTGTTGGTTTGCTTTTTCTCAGTCTTCACAGTGTTGTGTTGTTGTTGTGTTTGCTTTTTCTCAGTCTTCACAGTGTTGTTGTTGTTGTTGTTGGTTTGCTTTTTTTCTCAGTCTTCCAGTCTTGTTGTTGTTGTGTTGTTGTTGTTGGTTTGCTTTTTCTCAGTCTTCACAGTGTTGTTGTTGTTGTTGGTTTGCTTTTTCTCAGTCTTCACAGTGTTGTTGTTGTTGTTGTTGTTTGTTTGTTGTTTGCTTTTTCTCAGTCTTCACAGTGTTGTTGTTGTTGTTGTTGTTGGTTTGTTTTTCTCAGTCTTCACAGTGTTGTTGATGTTGTTGTTGGTTTGCTTTTTCTCAGTCTTCACAGTGTTGTTGTTGTTGTTGGTTTGCTTTTTCTCAGTCTTCACAGTGTTGTTGTTGTTGTTGTTGGTTTGCTTTTCTCAGTCTTCACAGTGTTGTTGTTGTTGGTTT
This sequence comes from Conus ventricosus, assembly GCA_018398815.1. Classification (NCBI taxonomy): domain Eukaryota; kingdom Metazoa; phylum Mollusca; class Gastropoda; order Neogastropoda; family Conidae; genus Conus; species Conus ventricosus. The sequence goes on from CM031604.1 coordinate 96,911,685, forward strand.
GCTTTTTCTCAGTCTTCACAGTGTTGTTGTTGTTGTTGGTTTGCTTTTTCTCAGTCTTCACAGTGTTGTTGTTGTTGTTGTTGGTTTGCTTTTTCTCAGTCTTCACAGTGTTGTTGTTGTTGTTGTTGTTGATGCAGTTTTTCCACACATTCTTCATTCCCTCCTTGTTATGACGCTAAATCTGCCCCCTCCACCCCCCCCCCCCCCCCTGCCCCACACACACACACACACACACTTTAGTCTTCCTGAGCAGTTTGAAGCTCCTTCTAGTGTCTCCAAACTCCCGAAATATTGCTTGTGATCTGTGGCCTTGATTTTCATTGGCTTATTCCTGGACTTCCTTTACAGTATCAGGCATCACTTGTTTGAAACTGTTTTCACACATATATATATATATATATATATATATATATATATATATATATATATATATATATATATATATATATATATATGTGTGTGTGTGTGTGTGTGTGTGTGTGTGTGTGTGGCCAGTGGCATTCCGGCGTGTGTGTGTGCATGATGTTTTGACTGACCAACATGACCCATGACCACGTCAACCTAACACCGCCTGTTACACAACAGAAAGACCTCACATAGGTGGCCTACACCACGTCAACCTAACACCGCCTGTAACACAACAGAAAGACCTCACATAGGTGGCTAGGTGGCCTACACCACGTCAACCTAACACCGCCTGTAACACAACAGAAAGACCTCACATAGGTGGCTAGGTGGCCTACACCACGTCAACCTAACACCGCCTGTTACACAACAGAAAGACCTCACATAGGTGGCCTACACCACAGCAGGGATTCACCTAAAGGGTGACTGCGGCGGGGAAAACATCTTCCACCCTGTACCCACCCACCCCCACCCCCATCACGCCACCCACTGCCCCCAACCACACACACACACCTTCCAGTGCGTGCAAGTAAGTCTCCTTCCTGCAGCACAGGTGTGTGGGGGGGGGGGGGGGTGGTTCAGGAAATTGTGGGAAAGGAGGAGGTGTGGTGGGTCAGGGTCATTGGGGAAGGGGTAGTGTTATGGTTGTGGGGTGGGCTTGGAAGGATCAGTAAGAAGGGATGGGGGTTCAGGGAATGGGGGTGGGTGGGGTGGAATTGGGTCAGGAGCATTGGAAAAAGGGGAGGGAAGAGGGGCAGGGTATGGTAGTGGGGTGAGCTTGAAAGCGATGTCGGGAGGGATAGTTCTGATCGTAGGACTGATAGTGTTTTGAATACTCGCATCGTGTTCTATGTGGGGCTTGTTCAGATCGTTGGACTGATAGGGCTATGAATACTCACATCGTGTTCTGTGTGGGGATAGCTCTGATCGTTGGACTGATAGTGTTTTGAATACTCACATCGTGTTCTGTGTGGGCTTACTTTCTGTTGCTGTTGTTGCAGCAAAATGTTACACAATTCATATTTATTTTCCATGTGACGTTTACAGTCGTGCACTATTCAATGCACCTTCGTCACTGATAGGATGGAGGCTTAGAGGTTACAGTGCACGTGCACTATTCAATGCATCATCATCGCTGATAGGATGGAGGCCTAGAGTTTACAGTGCACGTGCACCATTCAATGCATCTTCATCGCTGATAGGATGGAGGCCTAGAGTTTACAGTGCACGTGCACCATTCAATGCATCTTCATCGCTGATAGGATGGAGGCCAAGAGGTCACAGTGCATGTGCACCATTCAATGCATCTTCGTCGCTGATATGATGGAGGCCAAGAGGTCACAGTGCATGTGCACTATTCAATGCATCTTCATCGCTGATAGGATGGAGGCCTAGAGGTCACAGTGCATGTGCACCATTCAATGCATCGCTGATATGATGGAGGCCTAGAGGTTACAGTGCATGTGCACCATTCAATGCATCGCTGATAGGATGGAGGCCTAGAGGTCACAGTGCATGTGCACCATTCAATGCATCTTCGTCGCTGATAGGATGGAGGCCTAGAGGTCACAGTGCACGTGCACCATTCAATGCATCTTCGTCGCTGATAGGATGGAGGCCTAGAGGTTACAGTGCACGTGCACCATTCAATGCATCTTCGTCGCTGATAGGATGGAGGCCTAGAGGTTACAGTGCACGTGCACCATTCAATGCATCGCTGATATGATGGAGGCCTAGAGGTCACAGTGCACGTGCACCATTCAATGCATCTTCGTCACTGATAGGATGGAGGCCTAGAGGTCACAGTGCACGTGCACCATTCAATGCATCTTCCTTGCTGATATGATGGAGGCCTAGAGGTTACAGTGCACGTGCACCATTCAATGCATCGCTGATATGATGGAGGCCTAGAGGTCACAGTGCACGTGCACCATTCAATGCATCTTCGTCGCTGATAGGATGGAGGCCTAGAGGTCACAGTGCACGTGCACCATTCAATGCATCTTCGTTGCTGATATGATGGAGGCCTAGAGGGCACAGTGCACGTGCACCATTCAATGCATCGCTGATATGATGGAGGCCTAGAGGTCACAGTGCACGTGCACCATTCAATGCATCTTTGTTGCTGATAGGATGGAGGCCTAGAGTCACAGTGCACGTGCACCATTCAATGCATCTTCGTTGCTGATATGATGGAGGCCTAGAGGTCACAGTGCACGTGCACCATTCAATGCATCGCTGATATGATGGAGGCCTAGAGGTCACAGTGCACGTGCACCATTCAATGCATCTTTGTTGCTGATAGGATGGAGGCCTAGAGGTCACAGTGCACGTGCACCATTCAATGCATCTTCGTTGCTGATAGGATGGAGGCTTGGAGGTTACAACAATTCTGCTGGAAGCAAAACACGAAGTTGGCTGCACACTGATGCTGACATACACTTGACCTCTCCATCGAGAACCATCGTCACTCCGTCGTCGTAAGACAAACTTGCCCAAATAGAAAGCTTGACGTTCGATGTTGCATTCACAAAGGCAAGCCAAAGACAGAATAGTGTAGTAACGTATTGTCTTCAAGCAACGTACTAACTCATATTATCCGTCCGAGCCTGGTCTCTGAGTATAGAAAGCTAAACTGACCACAGATAAACGTTTTCTGTGTGTATGTATGGAAAGCAACCTAAAGGTTGCAAGTAGAAAAAGGCAGCAGGTAAAATCAGTTTTCAAGAGAGAATCTAATACCAAAATATGAATCAGACTGACAAGCTTAATATGCAAAGCGTTGGAATCGTTTGCAACAGACGCCATTGTGACGACAAATGGTCGAGACCCGTAGCAGTTGACCATTGAACTGTAGAATTGTTGTTGTTTTTTTCTAATGTCAGAATGTTCTTGATCACTTGTGACTTCCAAAAGGTTTTGAAATTGCTGTTCATGAAACATCACCAGAATTCTGTGCAAAGTAAATGGAGTAATCGGTAGAATGATTATGGATTAGGACAATTTGTCCACATGTAGATCACAAATAGGACAAAGTCGTGGTGGTGGAAGCAGTCAGTTTCAAGTGATGACAGGGATGTTGAGACTCATTCACTGGAATCCCTCAAGGGAAGCACTTGCTCGGACCACAGTTTTCACAAATAATCTTTCGGGTTGTTTGTCATTTACATGTATCTGCAAATGACGCTATCATACACCTACTAAGAGAAGAGTAGACCTGGCGAGGATGTCACATCCAGGACTGAGTGGAGAATGCCATTTTGATTTAATGACACGTTACTTCAACATTCATACAAAGGACTAATCAAGTTCGTACGTTCACGACCAGTAAGTTTTAGTACGTAATCTTTGGTTCATGCGTTTCATTCTTGTATTGGCAATAATTGTTATGGATAAATGCAGCCCAAATAGTGGGTCTGTTTGTAAGGAATTGGCGTTTATTGCATAGCAATGATGACACTGACTCCAGCTGTAAGCACCAGTGCGACAGGGACGTGCACATTTAAGATTCCAAACTTTGCGCGGTGTCCAAAATATGGCAATTGCAACTCAGCCAAATATTAGCGTCTATACTGGAATCGAGTTTGATCGCTTGACGCATAGGTATTGAATGCTCCAATGAAGATCGTTTGAACTTGATTGAACACAGACTTTTGTTGTTGTTTTTGATGTTGTCACGATATTGTTATTGTTGTTCTCGTTGTTGTTGTTGTTGTTGTTGTTGTCACAATGGCTGACTCAGTCGTCAGTGAGCCCGATGAAGATTTTACCCAGGCTCAGTTGTATCTTTGTTCCATGACAGTGGGGAGCGGTGACGGAGCCTGGGGTGGTCAGAGATCAGCACGCCACAGGCGTCTCCCGCGTCAGTCGTGACAGTGGGGAGCGGTGACGGAGCCTGGGTGGTCAGAGATCAGCACGCCACAGGCGTCTCCCGCGTCAGTCATGACAGTGGGGAGCGGTGACGGAGCCTGGGGTGGTCGAGATCAGCACGCCACAGGCATCTCCTGCGTCAGTCGTGACAGTGGGGAGCGGTGACGGAGCCAGGGGTGGTCAGAGATCAGCACGCCACCGGCGTCTCCCGCGTCAGTCGTGACAGTGGGGAGCGGTGACGGAGCCTGGGTGGTCAGAGATCAGCACGCCACCGCCGTTTCCCGCGTCAGTCGTGACAGTGGGGAGCGGTGACGGAGCCTGGGGTGGTAAGAGATCAGCACGCCACAGGCGTCTCCCGCGTCAGTCGTGACAGTGGGGAGCGGTGACGGAGCCAGGGGTGGTCAGAGATCAGCACGCCACCGGCGTCTCCCGCGTCAGTCGTGACAGTGGGGAGCGGTGACGGAGCCAGGGGTGGTCAGAGATCAGCACGCCACAGGCATCTCCCGCGTCAGTCGTGACAGTGGGGAGCGGTGACGGAGCCAGGGGTGGTCAGAGATCAGCACGCCACCGGCGTCTCCCGCGTCAGTCGTGACAGTGGGGAGCGGTGACGGAGCCAGGGGTGGTCAGAGATCAGCACGCCACAGGCGTCTCCCGCGTCAGTCGTGACAGTGGGGAGCGGTGACGGAGCCAGGGGTGGTCAGAGATCAGCACGCCACAGGCGTCTCCCGCGTCAGTCGTGACAGTGGGGAGCGGTGACGGAGCCAGGGGTGGTCAGAGATCAGCACGCCACAGGCGTCTCCCGCGTCAGTCGTGACAGTGGGGAGCGGTGACGGAGCCAGGGGTGGTCAGAGATCAGCACGCCACAGGCGTCTCCCGCGTCAGTCGTGACAGTGGGGAGCGGTGACGGAGCCTGGGGTGGTCAGAGATCAGCACGCCACAGGCGTCTCCCGCGTCAGTCGTGACAGTGGGGAGCGGTGACGGACCCAGGGGTGTGGTCAGAGATCAGCACGCCACCGGCGTCTCCCGCGTCAGTCGTGACAGTGGGGAGCCCTGACGGAGCCAGGGGTGGTCAGAGATCAGCACGCCACCGGCGTCTCCCGCGTCAGTCGTGACAGTGGGGAGCGGTGACGGAGCCAGGG
>CM031604.1:96927438-96932438 GCA_018398815.1 Conus ventricosus
CTGGGGAGCGGCCAGACAGGAGCCTTTCAGTGGAGAGTGGCGAAGTGTGGTGCACAGAGAGACCGTGGAGAGCCGACAGGAGCCCTTTCAGTGGAGAGGGCGAAGTTGGTGAGTCCGGGAGACTCAGGCGAGGGGCATCAAGCTCGTTGCCAGTGTCCCCAACTGGGATTTGGCCAATCGGAGGACACAACGGTTGTGGCAGCTTCAGCTCGTAGTCGCACAGTGGGATGAAAGAAACTGACGGTCAACCAAGGAATGCTGGCAGTTATGGACGTTTATTTGCTCTTAAGGTTATAAGTGTGCAAACAGAATAGTGGAACATTGTCTTTCCTGGCTAAGTAAGAACAACTGAAGAACAGGGATGCGATTTATGAAATTGTCTGTATGCTGTTTACATTGTTGTATGATACAGATAGTTGTGTTGTGTAGTGACGGGTGGGGGCTCGGAGTCAAGTTGAATAAAAGTTGATTATTTTCTATGAATGTTATTGGTTTCCCGTCACCTTTGTGCGGGCCGATGTGAGTGACAGAGTGCGTGTGCCTATGCGAGAGCGCATTTTGGTTGTGAAAGCGTAAATACTTCTGTCTATAACCCCCTGCATCCCTGAATATGAAAATCATATTTTAATAACGAGGGGGAGCGTCGGAGACCCGTCACAAGGACAGATTGTAAGACTAGGCTTGGCCTAAAATCTTCATCCTTGGGTATTAAAGATCAATCAATCAATCTCTCTCTCTCTATCTGTGGCTTTTTCTTTTTTCATGTCTACGTTTCAGAATAACACGACTCATAAGACCACTGGCCACAGTAAAGGAACCTCCCCCCCCCCCCTCCCGACCCCCGCGTCCCCTTCCCATCCTCGGCATGCAAGGCGACGAGATCCATCCTCGAAAAGAAAACAAATAGAAGGAGAATGATACCTAACATGTGAGCGAAGTGAAAGAACCGTGTGGACCGGTCGAGGCATGCAGGTGCGCGGGAGGGAGATCACTCATGACTCATCTTTTCCCTCCGGGGTTTTCTGGCTTGATCCTCACGTGATGGGACGTGGGGCGGGGAGGGGGCGGTGGGAGGGGGGGGGGGGGGGGGGGTAATCCGAGCAGCGAACTTGGGATTCAGACCCTATAAATATCCTCAGCGACATAAACCGGCTGCGATACATAGGTCAACGTTAACATTAATAGGTGGACATTAAATTTCAACCAATCTGCAACATTTTTGATTAACCAAAACCAACCGACCGGCGACATGTCATCACTAGGCCGGCGAGAACAGGGCGGTCCTACTTCCGTTCCGGTGGCGGGTTCATGTCACTTTCACTGAACACGGTTGTCGTTTTCAGGAGAAAATTAATATTATTCCGAAGAGGCCTACAAAATATAGAGCAATCAACGTTTCAAATGTCGGGTTTTGTGGCTGCACACCAAAAATGACTGCGCAAGGCTTGCTTAAGGAGGCGAGTGTTTATAGACTGGCGCGATAAGATTATTTGAGATTTTTTTTTATTGTATGACAGTTGATTCTGCTCATTTTCTTTCATATGGTTATCAAGGTACAAGTCATGTGGTTCCAAGCAGAGAGATCAAAATCAAAGGAATGGACTATTTTGGGTTGGTTGGAGCTGGCGCAAAGATAGGGTCACGGATGAGTGCAAAGGCCTGAAATGTGACGTCAACTGAGGGGAAGGTCATGTATTTGAAGACTGTGACTTCATAGGTTAAAAAAAAAGAAGAAGGAATGATTGGTGGGGAGTTACTCTTTTGATCCATTATCAGTTTAACATTAAATGCTGGCTCCAGTTTATGCCTAGGCCTCAAAAAAAACGTTTACATGGGCTGTTAAAGCGTTTCCATGCAAAATGCTAATTGTGGCGTGTGGCCGTCAGACGATAATACCCACGGCACTGAAATGCTGTACGGCGTTACAGCCGTCTGTTGCACAGCACACCGCAGACAGGTCAACATGGAAAATCAACTGCCAGCGAGATGCTTGGTTTTCGGTGCCACGCTTTGTGTTTACGGGCTTCCGTATTACCCCCCGTCCCCCCCCCCCCCCCCCCCCCACCCCCACCCCCACCCCCCAGGGTCTAGAGGCAATAGCCTAGCTCCATTCAAAACAATGTGTTTCCTTATCACGTCAGTTGAAGCGCGCTGGTCCAGTTATCGCCTTAGACTCCACCTCATTTTTGCGATGTATCACATTTCTATCAGCTCCGCTGTTTATTGGCTCATGATGTGAAATGCCACAGAACCGTGTAGTTGCCACTCTTGTACACTGTGAAACGAGTTCCGCGCGAAACAGCTTTGAAACGTGTTTCTCACGACAGTGTGTCAGACCAAAGATAGTTCGCCTACGGACCCCCGAAGGCGAACAGTCTTTGGTCAGACATGGAAACACAGAAAAACACATTGCTGCACGCTTATTTCGGCTTCGCATTGATTACTACATCAGAAAAGAAAAAAACAAAACAAACTATAATGAACAAACAAACAAATGAATAAATACACAAATGAATAGATAAATAAAGAAATAAGCAAATAAATAAATGAATAAATGGATGAATGAATAAGTAAATACATTTAAAAACACACACACACACACACACACACACACACACACACACAAAACGCGGAAACCTGGTGAAGAAGGATGTTCTCCATTGTTGACTGAATTGTGGCGAGGGAAGATAATTACAGTCAACCCATGCTGATTATACGGACCGTACAGCCGTCTCACCTCAATGAGCACGTTAATTAAACAGGCCACGTACCCTGCGACCTGAATGTTGAGAGCTTTATATAGATTATGAAAATACTGCTACACCTATACAGCGTTGGGACAGATGTATAAGAAAGGGGGTGGGATGGGGGATTTGGGCCGTCCCGCAGGGGGGGTGAGGGGGTGTGGAGAGGGGGGAGGGGGAAGCAGTATGCATTTTTGGCCAGGAAATCTTAAATAAGACAGGGGATAGTGAACAGGAAATCACGAACAAGTGGGGTAACTCGCTCCCATGATGAAATAATTACACGCCGTAACTCCAAACAAACGCTGCTGATTTGCCTGCCAGGAGGAGGGGGTGGGGGTGGGGGGTGAGACATCAAGGAACCAGGAAACACACACACACACTCACCACTCACACACACACACACACACACACACACACACACCCACACTCACACACACTCACACTCACACACACACACACTCACACACACACACTCACACACACACACACACACACACACACCACACACACACACACACACACACACACACTCGCACACGCACACGCACACACACTCACACACCAGTGGCGGCGAAGCTGTCCAGGATTAGGGGGCAATGGATATTTCAAATCATTGAACTCCGACAATCACAAATGGCCAATGTTCGATAAAAAAAAATTCCGGCATGCAATGTTCAGTTCACACACACACACACACACACACACACACACACTTGAAATACTTTGTATAGCTGCAATTAAAACGTTGCAGAAACTGAGACAGAGAGAGAGAGAGGGACAACTGTCAGACTTTTTGACGGCATAACGTAATAACATACCTTCTCTTCATATATTGACTGGACATTTGGCACCGTAAAATGCAATTACTAAGTCACGATTGTCACAGTCCTGTGCATTAGCAGGTTACACCAACAGCTGGGAGGTTACACCTTTACACATTTAATTTTCCGAAGTAACTTTGACGTCGTTCGTTTCTACAAACGAACTCGGAAAAAAATTTCAGCGAGATTGAGCTTGATCGGTAACATCCCATTTGGTCTACTCCCATTTCGTCTAACTCCATTTTAGGGGCTTTGGCCTTTATGAATGAAACATTTCAGTTTTAGGTTAGGGTTAGGGTTAGGGTTAGGGTTAGGGAATTTCGATCCCTGGTGTCTTGGTTTGCGCCTTTCTTTCTGAGTAGGCGAAATGGGAGTAACCAAATGGGCATGAACCAGCTGATCAACCTTGTCTTTGAACACATGCATAATGAGACAGTTGTTTAGGCGCTCCTGAGTCATAGTGCTTCGGAGGTATGTTTTGACCCGCTTCAAGGCAGAAAAAACTGCGTTCAGCTGTTGCAGCTGTAACTGGAATGGTCAAGTAGGGCTTACAGCCTGATAAGATTGTCTACCTCACTCAGCATTCTTTTAACAGTGTCAGAAGCTGTCAGTTCTTCTAGCAGTGCCTCAAAGATGGACTTCTTGTTGTCCCCCCAGAGCATGTGGAAGGATGGCCAACTGTGTTTTGAGTTTTGAGTCTGTCCATGTCAATGTCCGCAGCATATGTATCTTTGATCTCTTGAGGAATTTCTGGATTCTTTCCTGCAGCTCCGTCACCCCAAGGAAATTTCAATCTTCCTTGGCAACTTAAGACTTTCTTGGTGAAATCTGCGCTGTATATGCTCTTTGACGTTGTCTATAGCCTCATAGTACTGCTGTCTGTAATAAGCAGTTCAGGGTCAGAGTAGCTGTGACCCTGGGAGCCCTCATCAAGTCTTCGTGGAGGCTGTCTCTGTCTCGGAATGCGGGGCTCATCACACCCCGTTTGCAGCCATGGTTGAGACGTCGGAAAAAAAACGTCTGGAAACTGTTATCCTGGCGCATACTTTCAAACGTTCTCAGACAGAGGTTTGCAGCGTTTGTTGCATCCACACAGGACGTTTGTTTCCTTTGAACAGCAGTCGCCAGCTCTTCAGTCACATCAAAGACATCCCGTGAAAGTGAGAGCCCAAGACAGCTGAGAACTGCTGCATAAGTGCTGGAAGGCCGGATGCCCTCCTGGCATACTCATCATGTCCTTGTGAGACTAGTTCAAGTGTTCTTGCAAAGCCTCATAGTTCTCAATGAGAGATTCAAAAGCTCTTGTTCGAACACAGTGGTTTAATGGACGGGCTGCAAGAAGCTGATGTTTCATGTTGGATTGTTTCAAAAAGGATCTGTCGTTTTGGTGATAATTTGATCAACTGAATGACCTCTGTGGCAAAGTCAAGGG
>CM031604.1:96944938-96953048 GCA_018398815.1 Conus ventricosus
GAAGAGGGTGAAAAACATATAAAGGTCTTTACTGTACACCCCTCTGGCTGGGGTATGTGTCCACGTCTCCAGCTCTGTCTTAACAACTTGCCTTTGGACTGCAAATACTCCAAGCTGATCTATTTCATCGCCATCTTAAACCACAGATGCCCCCCCCCCCCCCTCTCCTTTTCCGCTCATTCAACATGGATGTTCAACTGTTGGTTCATTATTCGTGCGATTGTCTGGGGGGCGAGTTGTTGCTTTTTTCTGTTATTTTTCATGAGTGGACAACAGCACTGTGATCACTGATAGAGCCATGAAGTGTCAGTCAATGCCGTGTGTGTTTTATTCCTGTTTCAGGTGACTGTCTGGTGCATGCAGCTTATGTATGAAGTGTTACCATGATTGAGCGCATGATGCGTAGTACATACTGCGGTCAAATGATCACTGCTCTGAGCTGAGTTGATCTGGACACTAAATCTGATTGCAGACGAATGTAATAAACAAGCATATATCAAAGGTGGGGTGCCACAACCAATACGCCATGCACAAGATACTTCATTTTATAGACTGTTTTATCAGAATTTAATTTTTAAAAAAAGGTGCTGCTTTGCGATCCTAAAAGCATCATGAAGAGAAGGCACCGCTAACTGCAGAGAATCAGGACTAACAGCAGAAAGACAGACACCCCAAGTTCTTGGTTACACTCACTGGTTAGTGTCGCTATTTCCTCACTATCATGTCAAACAAACCTTCTGGTCATTAGCGTGCCAAATGTGAACGACTAGGGTGGGGGGGGGTACAGGAAATTGTTGTAGATCAACATGGTCAGGAGGCACTGACCACTGCAGCAGCTGGGAAACTGCTAGTTTCAGCCCATTTCAAACATTTGTGTGTGTGTGTGTGTGTGTGTGTGTGTGTGTGTGTGTGTGTGTGTGTGTGGTGAGGTGTGTGAGTGTGAGTGTGTGTGAGTGTGAGTGTGTGTGTGTGTGTGTGTGTGTGTGTGAGTGTGTGTGAGTGTGTGTGTGTGTGTGTATGTGTATGTGTGTGTGGTGTGTGTGTGTATGGTGTGTGTGTGTGTGTGTGTGTCTGATTGGCCCTGCACAGCTCCTACCCATTCCTGCTGCCTGTGCTTTGGCTTCAATGGAACATTCACATCCAGTTGCAAAGCGACGCCACTGCAGGCCAAAATCAATGCAAATTTGAAAAAAAAGATTCATTCAACGCCTATCTTGTGCCGAACTGGATGAAGGTAAGTGATTGCTGGTTCATTGTCGTTGTCCTGAGTGTCTTGCCTGAGGAAGACCTAAGAGGTCGAAGACGGCGCGTCATGTTTTGTCTTGTGATTGGTTTGTCTACGGTTTTTGGTAGGGCTTTGTCAATAATTTTTCAAATTTGTTTCAATGGAACCATTGAGTTTTATCTGCTAAATGGATTTGACACTGAGAATGTTGTTTCCAGTTCTTGACCAGCTATCTAGGTGCGGATGACACTGGAACATTTCATGAAAGCAAGCACAGAAAACAGCTCCCACTATAGACCTGCACCAAAATGGAGCCCAACAGAATCATATTCATCATTCTCAATGAATTTCTTCCAACAACAAAAAAAGTGTTGAGTGGCCTGAGGGGACTGAATTCAGCAGCATGGCAATAACACCTGCGAACAGCGTGGACAATGAGATGGCAAGTCTTCCCTGGCATAGCCCTCCAGAATACAATAACACAAAAAATCCCCACAAAATCATGATCGTCAGGGTAGATTTACACAGCTACTTTCGCAGCAAACACAGTTTGAGTGGTAGATGCATGACTAAACAAAACATAAAGAAAAAAAAGAGAAGAAAAACGCCCAAACTTGATAAACATACAAAAAAAAATCATCACCATCATCATGAGATTTGGTTGTAACATTGCGACAAAACCATTATGATCAACATCTGCAGCAAAACATATAAAAAGATTGTTTTTCTAAAATCATCCAAAAAGATCTCTACAGCCTCATTATAAAGCATAAGCATGTTATTTTGCTCTCATTTCAACTACTTTGAACATATATCAAAGTGACTAAGAATCAAATGAGCACAATTAACATGATAACATAGATTTAAATATTCCTGTTCTGGTAAACCAGTCACATCTTTGAAGACTAAACAAAAGCAGGCAAATAGTTAATAAGCTAGAGTCAAAAGGTCATGCTGAAAACCAGATTTTCATAATAAAAAATCAAACTGTGAATAACAAACAATCTCACATTCTTCTAAGACAAACTAAATGCTTTTTGTCACTCATCTGCAAAAACATGTACACAATCAACAACTTCAGTTTCAGTTTCATCACTGCGTGCGGACTAGTCCATATACGCTACACCACATCCGCTAAGTTTTGAGACCACACTGCACATGATTTTAAAGTGATGGATAAATGAATTAACAACTAAGATGAGAGAATTGAAGAAGGTCTCATGGCTACAACTTAGCAGATATGTGACCTACGCATTAGCCCAATGCACTGGTCAGACCTTGAGTGCCCACCTAACACTGGTTGTGTCTTTTTTTTTTAAGTGCATGTGTGTGTAGTGAATCATCAGCAAATGAAACTACAGTCCAAGCCTCTGACACTGAACAGGGGCAGACTGAAGAGGAGCCAATTCCAAACAAAAAATTCACAAGCAGCTTTATCTAAAGCAGCTTTTGTTTCAGAAATCAAAACAAAAAAAATCACAAGCAGCCTTACCTAAAGCATCCTTTGTTTCAGATATCAAAACTAAAAATTCACAAGCAGCCTCATCTAAAGCATCTTTTGTTCCAGATATCAAAACAAAAAATTCACAAGCAGCTTTATCTAAAGCATCTTTTGTTCCAGGTATCAAAGAAAAAAATGTGGTGGAACAAGATGTGACTTCAACATAATTCTCTGGCTATTGTCCAGTACTTCTTTTAGTTTTTTTTATTTTCTGCTCTACACAAACAAGTTTTCTTGTGTGTCAACTCTCTGACTCCCCTCTCCCTTTCATCTTTTTGCGGTAACATTTCTGTAATAACCCCCCCCCCCCCCCTCTCCGGCCCACCTCACTCATCAAAGTTGACCCTGAATAAATTACAAGCCATACATTTCACCCAAATCCCATCCATCCCAACTTTTAGACTCATGTGTAAAGAAGTTGGGTCTATGCAATCACCAAGGTTTTGTTCATCTTGTGCGCATGTATGTGTGTCTCTCCCCGGAGTAAACTTTAAAACTATATCATTGGCATTTTCTCAGCAGTTCCACAGGCTAGCATAACCAAGCCTGGCAGAATGATGAACACTGCTAAGCAGTTCCACAGGCTAGCATAACCAAGCCTGGCAGAATGATGAACACTGCTCAGACCTGTCCAGCCATCCCCTGCAAAAGATTTCACCCAATGGTGCGGCCATAAATCTGTGATTAACATTTTTAGCAATACTTTTCAGTATCAGATAACTGACATTTCCTTGGAAATTTTGATCACTTGCAGCAGATACACACAAATACGTAACTAAATTTGGAACTAAGATACACTTACAGCAGATATATATATATATATAAATATATTACTATATATAAATAACATAAACTTACATATAAATAATAAATATATTACTGACTATAGAAACTAACAACACTTACTGCAGACATACATAAATATATTATTGAATATAGAACTAACATACACTTACTGCAGACATACATAAATATATTACTAAAATGGAACTAACATACACTTACAGCAGATATACATAAATACATTTTATAATACAGAACTAAGATAAACACTATAAATATGTTTTATCATGTATAGCTGAGTAAGCACAATGGAGTTTTTCATTAGGTGAATCAAGCAAGCAAACATTAAAAACAACAATAAACAATCTAATTTTTACCAGTGTTCCTTACAGCATTAAACTAAAGGTCCTTAGGAACCTCTGTTGAAAAATTGAGGGTCCTTTTGGTAAATCTGAGGTCTCCACGATTAAAATAAAAATCTGAAGAAATTCATAATTGTTCAATACGACCACACCAAACACACCATCTCCACTCTGCTTACAGTAACATGGAACACAGCACACGCTGACCAGTATCAACATGAACACGACTGACAGGAGCTCTTTCAAACTTACAGCAACAGAAACAAAAATAAAAAGGGGTAAATGCTAGTTTTGAGCCCCCTCCCCTGCCAATTTCTTCTTACATGGAAAAAATATTCAATCTGATAAACAGTGACTCTTCTCCATGGAAAGAACAAAAGGTGAGGAAAAGGGGGAGGACGGGGGCTTTAAAAATGTGACTTTCTCCCCAAATCTTGCTGCTCATCAAGGGCTGTGCCCAATGTTCTTTCCAATGACACAACACTCTTGTCCTGGCCTTGTGTCAAACTTATAGTCCCTACTTTTTAAATGTAATCATTCATTGTCACTGGCCTTCTTAATTTCACTTGATTACAGCAGGCAACTTCAAAACTGAGAAATCAGCCACGCTAGACTTGATGTGCTAATGTTTGTGTCACAGAAAGACAGAATAGGATTTACTGTGCATATAAGATTTTTTAGATCAACAGCCACAGTGGAAGTATGAACACTGCGCTATTTTTGTCGACTGATTTCTTCAACAAAATTGAAAACAATATCAACAAGCATCAGTGCCCATACTACCCCCTTTGTTGATCTCCTCTACAGGAATGCTCACGACAAGGAATAAGATGATCTCTTCAACAAAATCAGAAACCGACTCTTGCTTGCATCCAGCAAGTTTCTAGTGGGCAAGAGCCAGTGAATCAAAACTGTGATTACTTCTGTCCCGCAACCAATGTGAGGATTTGGATGCTCTGGGGCCGCAACTCTGAAGTTGAAGCATTTGGTAGCAAAAAAAAAAAACTGGGTCATCAAATTGGGTCGTGACATCCCTTGAGAAGTTCAGTACTTTGAAGTTTGAACAAAGGTGCAGAAAAACGATTGTGTTTGTGGGTGAATAACTATGCCTTCCAGGGACCCTCTGTGTGAAAATCTGTGCTTCAAACAGCAAAATCTGTACAAAAAGTAAGCTCAGCTGTGCCTCATAAGGAACACTGTCATCAATAAAACAAAGACTATAAGAAGACACTTTAATTAGTTTAAATTTCATGTTGTTGCCAAAACCATTATGAAAAAGTGTTTTTTTTTGAGCAAAATCCAAAATGGGCGCATCAAAGTATACACAGTAAATGCAAAATATGACACAACAATGACATCATTAGCTGATGATGCACAGGCGGAATATGCAGATGATCTAGTTGCAGTCAAGAAAAACGAAACTGCGAATACACCAAAGTCTCTGACTGAACTAGAGCTCTGGGATACGATCTTTTAAACCTTAGGGTGGAGCATGCAGGTGCCCACTGAGTAACAGGCAGAGACATTTCAGACTGCTGCTATCCATGACATGACGGGGAGGAAGGAGAGGCCAGGGTGCCAGGTAGAGGCCAGGTGGGCGGGCAGGTGGAGAGATGGGGAGGTAATTGAAGGGGGGAAACAAGGGTGGACTGTGGCACCATAGTTGGTTTAAGGGTACTGGAGAAATAACTGTTTTTCAACCAATTCTCAGAAAGCCATGATGCCTTTTGCACTTGTGCAGTGTACTCATTCATAATTTGCTTGAATTCAAAACATGTGTCACATTTTGTTTCTAGACTTGAAAAGAACTTCACAGAATATATCCGTTCTTGACTCAATGAAACCCAGGTGAAAAACTATGTTGGCAAAATGACTTTTTCAATCTATATGGAGTTTATGACTTTTTCAATCTATATGGAGCTTTAATATTGCACCTGGTGACAGCACAACACAAATAATATGTCACTAGGCAAATAATTATGCAAATCTTTTTGTACATGAATGCACATGTACACATGCACGCACGCATGCACACACACACACATACACACACACACACACCACACATGCAGATGTACACACATGCACGACACAACACATACACAACACATGTACATACACACAAACATGTGACATACATGCACACATGTCACATACACACGACCACAAATACATGCACACACACATATACGCACACGCACACACACATACAACTAATACATGCACACACACACATATACGCACATGCCACACACACACACACAACATGCATGCACACACCTTAAACGATGCAAAACAAATGTATATCTGCTGCCATCTTGTCTAAAATACTCATTAAAACCTAGCAGAACTGTGTCTTCATAGAAACTGAACTAAGCATGCACATCTACAGTTTGGTATTAAAATCAAGCAATGCCACAGCCAATGTCTTGATACCTGATCAGTTAAAATAACATGGTGTGCTAATAAAATACCACTGACTGTAAAGAGAACACAAAGACCAGTTCAACTAACACCAGAGGGCAAAGAAAGGAATTTCCCACTGGACAAAACAGGATTTTACTCTCCTGTTGTTGAGGTTTTTTTTCCCCTCACATCTGTCCTAAAACAATATAAACACCTGAATTCCTTCTAAACAAGTCTCACCCTTATGCTGAGAAAAAGACAGAAAAAAAACCCGATCACTGCACTTCTCTCCATCTCTCTCTCACCCCCCATTCACATACACAGGCATCACGGGCTCCATCATTCGTCTCTGCTGGTCTTTCCAAGTAAACCTGACCACAGCTGTGTTGGGCGGACATCCAGCTACTAAGATATGGTTTGGGAGTGATGATGGTTATTGGGCGTGGCTCAACGAGTATAGGCATAATGGGCGGACACTGAACAGCTGAGAGAGCGGTAGGGAGAGGAGTTGAGTATTGGGAGTGGCTGAGTGGGGAGAGGCAGGAAGTGTAGACATTGACATACCAAGAGAGAGATTGGAAAAGGTGACACGCATCAGCTGTGGCTGAATGGGGAGAGGTAGGAAGTGTAGACATTGACATACCAAGAGAGGGATTGGAAGAGGTGATGGGCATCAGCTGTGGCTGAATGGGAGAGGTAGGAAGTGTAGACATTGACATACCAAGAGAGGGATTGGAAGAGGTGATGGGTATCAGCTGTGGCTGAATGGGGAGAGGCAGGAAGTGTAGACATTGACATACTAAGAGAGGGATTGGAAGAGGTGATGGGCATCAGCTGTGGCTGAATGGGGAGAGGTAGGAAGTGTAGACATTGACATACCAAGAGAGGGATTGGAAGAGGTGATGGGTATCAGCTGTGGCTGACTGGGAGAGGTAGGAAGTGTAGACATTGACATACCAAGAGAGAGATTGGAAAAGGTGACACGCATCAGCTGTGGCTGAATGGGGAGAGGTAGGAAGTGTAGACATTGACATACCAAGAGAGGATTGGAAGAGGTGATGGGCATCAGCTGTGGCTGATGGGGAGAGGTAGGAAGTGTAGACATTGACATACCAAGAGAGAGATTGGAAGAGGTGATGGGTATCAGCTGTGGCTGAATGGGGAGAGGTAGGAAGTGTAGACATTGACATACCAAGAGAGATTGGAAAAGGTGACACTGCATCAGCTGTGGCTGACTGGGGAGAGGTAGGAAGTGTAGACATTGACATACCAGAGATGAGATTGGAAAGGGTGACACGCTCACTGTGCTGACGGGAGAGGTGGAAGTGAACATTGACAACATGAGAGGGATTGGAAGGTGACACTGCATCAGCTGTGCTGAATGGGAGAGGGTAGGAAGTGTGACATGACTACAAGTGAGAGATTGGAAGAGGTGAATGTGCATCTGTGTGACTGGGAAGTAGGAAGGTAGACATTGACATACAGGAGAGTTGAGAGGTGGGCATCACTGTGTGACTGGAGAGTAGGAAGGTAGAATGACATACAAGAGGGTTGGAAGAGGATGGCATCACTGTGGCTGAATGGGAGAGGTAGGAGGGGTGAACTGTGCACTGTTGAGGGAAGGGGTGAACTGTGCACTGTTGAGGGAAGGGTGAACTGTGAACTGTTGAGGATGGGTAACTGTGACTGTTGAGGGAAGGGGTGAAAGTGGTGGGGAGTTACGAGAGTGGCTCAGTGAAGACGGAGAAGGAGGAGCAGACGGTGAGATGTTGGGCTGAGACTGGTGGTGATGGGGGCTGGCATGGCCAGTGGAAGAGTGGGGGGGAGGGGGGG
>CM031604.1:96953148-96958148 GCA_018398815.1 Conus ventricosus
GTTTAGAATGGCCATGATTATAGTTTAGAATGGCCATGATTACAGTTTAGAATGGCCATAATTACAGTTTAGAATGGCCATGATAGAATAAGGTCAAGGAGCAAGTGATGGGAGCGTTGCATGATTACAGTTTAGAATGGCCATGATTACAGTTTAGAATGGCCATGATTACAGTTTAGAATAGCCATGATTACAGTTTAGAATGGCCATAATTACAGTTTAGAATGGCCATGATAGAATAAGGTCAAGGAGCAAGTGATGGGAGCGTTGCATGATTACAGTTTAGAATGGCCATGATTACAGTTTAGAATGGCCATGATTACAGTTTAGAATGGCCATAATTACAGTTTAGAATGGCCATGATAGAATAAGGTCAAGGAGCAAGTGATGGAAGCGTTGCATGATTACAGTTTAGAATGGCCATGATTACAGTTTAGAATGGCCATGATTACAGTGTAGAATGGCCATGATTGACCCACACCTGGTGTACCTAAGATGGCCGTTGTGAAGGCTACATGCTTGTAACTAAGATGGCCGTTGTGGGGGCTACATACAGGTATCTACGATGGCCGTTGTGAGGGCTACACGCCTGTACCTAAGATGGCCGTTGTGAGTGCTACACGCCTGTAACTTAGATGGCCGTTGTGAGGGCTACACGCATGTACCTAAGATGGCCGTTGTGAGTGTTACACGCATGTATTTAAGATAGCCGTTATGAGTGCTACACGCCTGTAAGTAATATGGCCATTGTTAGTGCTACAGGCCTGTAAGCAATATGGCCGTTGTGAGGGCTACAAGCATGTACCTAAGATGGCCATTGTGAGTGCTACACGCCTGTAAGTAAGATGGTCGTTGTGAGTGCTACAAGCATGT
The DNA here is from genome assembly GCA_018398815.1 of Conus ventricosus. Taxonomy (NCBI): domain Eukaryota; kingdom Metazoa; phylum Mollusca; class Gastropoda; order Neogastropoda; family Conidae; genus Conus; species Conus ventricosus. The sequence goes on from CM031604.1 coordinate 96,954,022, forward strand.
ACCTAAGATGGCCGTTGTGAGGGCTACAGGCCTGTGACAAAGATGGCCGTTATGAGTGCTACACGCCTGTAACAAGATGGCCGTTATGAGAGCTGCATACATGTAAGTAAGATGGCCGTTGTGAGTGCTACACGCCTGTAAGTAATATGGCCGTTGTGAGTGCTACAGGCCTGTAAGCAATATGGCCGTTGTGAGGGCTACATACATGTAACTAAGATGGCCGTTGTGAGGGCTACACGCCTGTAAGTAAGATGGCCGTTGTGAGTGCTACACGCCTGTAACTAAGATGGCCGTTGTGAGGCTACACGCCTGTAAGTAAGATGGCCGTTGTGAGTGCTACATACATGTAACTAAGATGGCCGTTGTGAGGGCTACACGCCTGTAAGTAAGATGGCCGTTGTGAGTGCTACACGCATGTAACTAAGATGGCCGTTGCGAGGGCTACACACATTTAACTAGGATGGCCGTTGTGAGTGCTACATACATGTAACTAGGATGGCCGTTGTGAGGGCTATACATACATGTAACTAGGATGGCTGTTGTGAGGGCTACACGACTCTAACTAACATGGCCGTTGTGAGGGCTTACACACATGTAACTAAGATGGCTGTTGTGAGGGCTACACGACTCTAACTAACATGGCCGTTGTGAGGGCGATACATACATGTAACTAACATGGCCGTTGTGAGGGCTATACACACATGTAACTAGGATGGCTGTTGTGAGGGCTACACGACTCTAACTAACATGGCCGTTGTGAGGGCTATACATACATGTAACTAAGATGGCAGTTGTGTGGGCTACACGCATATAACACGATTTCTTCAGAAATGTCACTCAGGGCTGCTTGACGAGTTTGACAGCAAAATCCGGGCTATTAACTGCACGAGCTGCATCCCGTTCCCTTAACTCTGATCTAACTCTGACCGGTATTTCAACACGAAAGTCGATTCTGGATGTGCATCAACAAACAGTTCTGTTCAAAATACAAAACTCACGATTCCCATAGCGGTCAGTGAAGGATTTAAACATGTATACAGAACTCATGATTCCCATAGCAGTCAGTGAAGGATTTAAACATTTAGGCCTATACTCGAACATCGTCCTTTCCGTACTATTTTTTTCTCCACTGCTTCGGCGAAGAGAAAAATGAGAGTGCAGTAAAAAGCTGATAGTGTTGAAAGCTGATAGTGCTGGGGCTTACTCTGAAACTCTTGACCCAGACCTGAACTATCCCTGGCTCCACGTCACATTTCAGGCCGTAGAGTCCACCCGTGACCCTATCTTTGCCCCAGCTGGCATTGATGAAATAGTTTCCAATCCTTCCTTTGGAATCTATCTGCTTGACACTACCTATCATGTATCCTGATTGGCGTTTGATGGTAAAGAATGGAAGTCAACTTTAAGGCATAATGAAAATTCCCAGAAAAATCACATTGTGTCAATCAATAAACAGTCGATTCCTTAAAAGCAATGTTTTAAATTGGCACATTGATTTTTTTTTTTTTTTTTTTTTTGGGGGGGGGGGGGGTCCGAATAAATTACTTTCATGATACACAAACGGAAATAGAACGACCGAATTTAAGCTCGTTGGCATGTGACAAGTGAATATGATGACAGTGACTTCAAGATTCATAGACTTAGGAAGAAAACCAAAGATGGCCTCTGCTTTCTCTTGACATCCTCTTTCTGCACGGCTGGTGGCCGTGCTCTGACGTAGTTCCTCACTGGGTGACCTGACTGTCTTCATGACTTCTCGGACTCAGGCCAGCAATCGGTGGGTGACCCTCATGACGGCATGCATTGTGGTGTAGACACATGAGAAAAAAAAAAAGTCGAAGTCGCTTAAAACGAATCGCCGGGGACATTCAAAGCTGATTCGTAATATCCGGCTTTCGTTACAACCGACGTTGCTCTCTCTCTCTCTCTCTCTCTCTCTCTCTCTCTCTCTCTTTCCGTTGCTGTTTATAACCCAGGAAGGTTCTAGCAACGTACAAGTCCTGATCCTGATCCTGACGTGCCGGTTAGTACAAATTTGTATCTGGTTACTTCGTTATATCCGACTTCATTACATCCCACGTATTTCAGTCATGTACAGAAGGATTTTTGTCGGGACCAACCTTTTTGCTTCGTTCTATCCAGCATTCGTTACATCCGACTTCGTTATAAGCTTCTTCAACTGTATGTCTGTTTGCTGTTCCCTGCATCATTTATGACTTCTTTTCATTTCAGTCAAATCGAGGTTACCTGTGTTTGTTACTGTTCGTCCGTGTATTTGACTGACTGTATTCAAGATCGAAAAGGCTGTGCCAGTCTTGAATAAATGTTAATTTGTATAATTATGTTCATTTTTCCAGTTGTTGCTGCCATGTAGATGTGTCCGGTACAGGATATATAGGCAAGCATGGAACATCCTTTCTAGGGACGTTCATCATCATCATCCGTTGAGCGGCCACAATCATCAGGTTGATTACTCTGCCGCTTTGGGGTTGACGCAAAAAAAAAAAAAAAAAAAAAAAAAAAAAAAAAAAACCCCTCATTCACACTCTCACTACACAACAGACAGTAAATTGAATAAAGCTAACTAGCTATGCGTGGATCTGCTGGCAGGCTACCACGGTCACCCTGTCCCCCTCGGGGGTAAGCCAGCCCTGACTACACATAAGGTGCAGCCAAGCCCACTTTAAAAAAATATTTAAAAAAAAAACAAAAAAAAAACCCACCACCTATCCCTATATCCCTACTCTGGTTCCTACTCTAATTTGATCGGACCCTTGACACGAATGTGTCGAGGGTTTTGGCTGATACTACTGCCTCAGTCAGGTCATTCCAGTCCCTGATGGTATTGGGAAAGAATGTCTGTTGTCGGTATTGGGTGCGGCAATAGATCTGGGTCAGTTGCTGGGAGTGTCCTCTTCTTTGTCTTGGTGGTGCAGGTTTCAGTTTGGCAGCATCCACACAGACCTCCTCATGCAAGATTTTGTACAACATGGTGAGGCGGGAGGTCTTCCTGCGTTGCTGGAGTGGATCCCAGCCCAGTTTGTCTATCATAGATTTTACACTTGAAGTGTTGTGGTATCTTCTGAGAACAAACCGGGGCTGCTCTACTCTGTACTGCCTCAATCCTGCTGATATTTTGTTTCGTGTGTGGATCCCACACTGTGCAGGCGTACTCCAGTATGGGCCTCACGAAGGACTTGTACGCCGTTTCTTTCAGCTGGATGGCACCGATTTGAAGGTTGCGGTGAAGGAAGCCGAGGGTATTGTTGGCCTTCGAACAGATGTTATTGATATGCTCATCCCAGCTGAGATCGTGACTGATGGTAACGCCAAGATATTTCGCCGAGTTGACCGTGGCTAAATTCTGGCCGTGTAGGTGATAGCTGTTTGGCAAGGGTTTTTTCTTCCTGGTCACTGGGAGGGTGGTACATTTCCCTGGGTTAAAGGCCATGTCCCAGCTCTTCTCCCACTGTTCGAGTTTGAGGAGGTCTTGTTGTAGCTGTTCTTGGTCCAGGCCTGATGTTATCAGCCGGTATACAGCAGTGTCGTCAGCCAAGAGGCGCGTCATCGAAGTGAGTTGGTCCGGTAGGTCATTGATGTAAACTAGGAACAAACTGGGTCCAAGTACTGACCCCTGCGGAACCCCTGACCTTACGGTGACGCAGTCCGACCTCGCCCCTTGGACCACTACTGCTTGCTGCCTGTCTCCAAGGAAACCCTTGATCCAGTTATTGACTTTCCCCCTGACGCCGTAGTGATGGAGTTTATGCGTCAGGAGGCTGTGGTTTACTTTGTCAAAGGCCTTAGCAAAGTCCAGCACTACGATGTCAGTCTGCCCTCCCTTCTCCATGTTGTCAGACAGTTCTTCGGCAAATTCCAGCAGCTGGGTCTCGCAGGATCTTTTTCGACGAAATCCGTGCTGTCGGGTTGTCAGTATCGTATTCTCCTCGAGGTGGTTCATGAGAGCGGTGACCACAATGTGCTCCAAGATCTTGCATGGGATGCTGGTCAGCGATACTGGTCTGTAGTTTGCAGGATCGTAATGTTCCCCCTTCTTGAAAACACGTTTGCCGTTCGCCAATCTGATGGGACGTTTCCTTGTTTGTTCTGTGTGCTCTGTGCTGTCA
>CM031604.1:96960648-96984475 GCA_018398815.1 Conus ventricosus
TACTACTGCTACGACTATTGCTGCCGTTGCTGCTCCTACTACTACTATTTGTACATCGACCACCACATATTGTGGCACACGTCAGTCAGTGTTCTTGATTGGTTGAACGCCTCATTCATGCGCCTGTGCCTTCATCTAATTAACAAGCCTTCATTTCTAAAGAGTTCCGTAAACATGGCTGTGCCTGGGTCGTTTCAAGCAGGCACTGCTGCTGTTCCTTCTTCCCAAGTTGAAATCAGCGTTGCTTGCAGGTACCTAGGACTTTTGAATAATTAACATACGCGCGCTGGTGACCTACTCGTTTTTGAGTGAACCAGTATTTTAGGAAGAAGAAGAAGATACGAGCAGATTTTCAATTTCAGCGACCACCTACTTTCGACACACACTGGCACGCTTACACGTTCAAACTGTTTATTATCCTGCGCTCTGTTTGCCTTCCATCGAAGGTGAATGTGAGTTTAGTTAGAAAACATCAACATGTTCTGCAAATTCCAAATTCTCAAGTTACCATCTATCGACTGCAATTACGACAGAATGCTCACTTTGTAAAGGGAAGTCCGATTCCGATTGATGGAGCAGGGGAAGTAACTTTGGTGTTGGTCCAAGTCGAAAGGAGATGAGGATGTGTGAAATCTGTCATAAATTGATAAAATGTGTTTTTGGCAGAGTTCTGTTAACCGCCTCAACTGTCAGGCTCAGCCATTTTGTCATTACGGGTCTTGAGACTAGAGAGAGGGTCCATTTTTGTTTTTCAAACCCACCAGGAAGTCACGGCACCCCCCCCCCCCCCTCCCCCAAAGTAACAGCAGCAAAAAAACAAAAAAAATCAGCAAGTTGATTGTGGCTGCTCAATCCGAAGAAGAAGAACAACAAAACCCCTTGGTGTGGTGAGTTAATAAAAGTTGGCCCTGTGAACAAAGCATTGTTTTCTTGGGCCTCTGTTTTATCCTTGGGTGAGACAGCCATGTCTTCTTCTTCCTAAAAGACTGGTTCACTCAAAAACGAGTAGGTCACCAGCGCGCATGTTAAAAAACAAAAAAATAAATAAAATAAAGTGCGACTCAGCCTGTTGGCCCCAGGAGCAAAATTTGGCAACAAGGGGTCGCACACGATATTCAAAAAGTTAAAAGCAAGGGCCAGGTTCCACCCCAGGTAACCACAAAATATCAGGGGAAGTTAAAATAGCAAAATCAGTCAATATGCAGATCAGATCTCAAGACTGTCGTATCAATTTGATTTTGTAAGAGGAAATAGCCTCATCAAACTGAACATCAGTACACATTCCATCCCCCTTTTCAGTTCTATAAATAGTGCATTTAAAACAGACACACAAAAACAAAATAAAAAAAAGTGAACCCTTTAAACTATTCCATATAATTTACAGGTTGGGCATCCTCTTTAGGCTGGCCTGTTTTGGCTGATCTGTTTGAAAAGAAGGGGTACTTAACTTAAGCTTTATTATATTAAAACCTATTTTGCCAAGAAAAAAAAATGATCACATTGTTACTGCCAGGTGAATGTAAAGCAAGAAGTGCTTTCAGATCTTTTTGATTTAATACGAGAAAAAACATTCTTTTGTTATCATGTACACAGAAGGATGTTTCATCTGAACTCTGAAAATCTGGTAAAATATTCTGTCCAGATGTTGAAAACTCCAAGCTGTCAAAGAAAACTTAATTTTGGCAGCATATTGCAATTCCATATTATATTATGCTTCCTAGTGCCTCACAGGACACACTGGTTTGAGCAACTCAAACATTAATTTAGTCTTTTCATTACTCCATGTTTCAATGTAAACTGTAGACTTGGTGTTTGTCTACAGGCTTAAACATGGGTTGTGTCATTAACAAAACTTTTGTTTTCAGCAGGGTCAAATTTGAAATCTGTATCATTTTATAATTTTAGATCATTACTGGTTTGAGTACATCAGGTGTGTCACCCGAGCAGTGCACGGGCGCAGGTTTGTTGGGTGTTCAGTGGCACTAGAGCATTGCTCGAACACAGGGTTGATGAAGTGAATTCTCATTCCATCCTCTGTAAAAGGGTAGGCCATGATGTGCATGTGAGATGGATGGCATAAAAGTGAAAAAAATGTGTATGGGTACTGTGTATATAGCAAAAGACGGAATATAGCTGCCTTGAATTGTACTGTGTTTATATATAGCAAAAGACGGAATATAGCTGCCTTGAATTGTACTGTGTTTATATATAGCAAAAGACGGAATATAGCTGTCTGTGTTAATAATATATAGCAAAAGACGAAATATAGCTGCCTTGAATTGCTAGTGAGATGTATGACACAAAAAGGGAAAAAAAATGCTGTAAGTTATAGGAATAATGTCAACGTATTGCAAAAGGCGGAATATAGCTGCCTCGATGTGAAATTTGAAAAGCAACAACAGTCATAACAATATCATGTGCAGGACTCTCACTGATGGTGAACAAGTGGAGTCCTGCTTACAGTCAGGGAATGAGGAAGACATCATGATGTTAAACCCTGTGTGGTTTGCTGGATTGATACTAACATGGCATGTCTCTGATGGCCACAGCACAGGGGGCTGGATCAACATCAATCCTTGGATGCCTTTTGTCTAGTAATGTGAAGTCTTCCCTTTTCTACAACCTTACAGTTTTGCCCTGTGGTCAGTGTTCTGCTTCTTATTGTCGTATCCAGTTTTAATACAACAGACAATTGAACCTTTTTACTATTCTGTGTTGATTGTGATTGGATGATTGGATAAATGTTTCTTTGATGTTTGTTTTCTTCTTCTTTTTTTGTTTTTTTTTGTTTACAGGAACTTGAGAGATTGTGATGTCTTTTCCAAATCAGACCCAATGTGTGTATTACTACAAAAAGATTCTAGAACAGATCGATACTTCGAGGTAAGCATTGTTTAGGTATGTATGTATAGAAATATATGTATGCATACATACTTATGTATACATACATACATATATACAAATAGATACATATATTTTTTTATTTATTTATCAATATCTGTCTCTGTCTCTGTCTGTCTGTCTCTCTTTCTACTCTCTTACTCTCACTATTCTCTCTACATGTATATGAACACATTGTGTTCTACTGGATTCTTTTTCTTCTATATGTTCAATAATTGTTATACAGTGTAGAGAGAGAATGTATCCATAGAATTAGTTTTAAATCAGTCACAAATAAATGTAATGAACGTTGGTTGATAAGTAACTCAGAATAATCAGTATTCAAATATTGTAACTGTTTCATAAGTATGTAGCTTACTGATATGATTTTGTAGTGATGAATGTATTGGGAAGTTTGTGAATGAATGTGAATATGAACAGTTACACTGCATACTAGGACTTAAAAAACAACAACAAAAATTACGAATATGAAAAAAAGTGGTGGTGGAAGCATTTTTTGTTATACATGTGAATTTATGTAGATGGTGATGGTTTTGGTCTGTGTGTGTGTCTGTGTGTGTTGTGTGTGATGGACATGACACGTACCCGCAATCACACATCCTCTCTCTCTCTCTACTCTCTCTCTCTCTCTCTCTCTCTCTCTCTCTCTCTCCTCTCTCTCACCTCTCTCTCCTCTCTCTCTCTCCTCTCTCTCTCTCTCTCTCTCTCCCCTCTCTCTCTCTCTCTCTCTCTCTCTCTCTCTCTCTCTCTCTCTCTCTCTCTCTCTCTCTCTCTCTCTGCATGCATGCATGCACGCACAATACATGTCAGATACATGATGTTCATCTCAACAATTAACAAGTTAGTAATCATGCCAACAGTAAAAGTCTTATAGTGGCAGGAAAAGAGCCTCTCAGTTTTACTGGTGTACTGCACTTACTTTTTCATCCGAGTTGTTTGTCTGTACAGCCACATGTAAAACTACACAGACAATGGTGTGTTTGTCTGTACAGCCACATGTAAAACTAGGCAGACAATGGTGTGTTTGTCTATACAGCCACATGTAAAACTACACAGACAATGGTGTGTTTGTCTGTACAGCCACATGTAAAACTAGGCAGACAATGGTATGTTTGTCTATACAGCCACATGTAAAACTACACAGACAATGGTGTGTTTTGTCTGTACAGCCACATGTAAAACTACACAGACAATGGTGTGTTTGTCTGTACAGCCACATGTAAAACTAGGCAGACAATGGTGTGTTTGTCTATACAGCCACATGTAAAACTACACAGACAATGGTGTGTTTGTCTGTACAGCCACATGTAAAACTACACAGACAATGGTGTGTTTGTCTGTACAGCCACATGTAAAACTAGGCAGACAATGGTGTGTTTGTCTATACAGCCACATGTAAAACTAGGCAGACAATGGTGTGTTTGTCTATACTGCCACATGTAAAACTAGGCAGACAATGGTGTGTTTGTCTGTACAGCCACATGTAAAACTAGACAGACAATGGTGTGTTTGTCTATACTGCCACATGTAAAACTAGGCAGACAATGGTGTGTTTGTCTATACTGCCACACGTAAAACTAGACAGACAATGGTGTGTTTTTCTATACAGCCACATGTAAAACTAGGCAGACAATGGTGTGTTTGTCTATACAGCCACATGTAAAACTAGGCAGACAATGGTGTGTGTTTGTCTATACAGCCACATGTAAAACTAGACAGACAATGGTATGTTTATCTATACTGCCACATGTAAAACTAGGCAGACAATGGTGTGTTTATCTATACAGCCACATGTAAAACTATGCAGACAATGGTGTGTTTGTCTATACAGCCACATGTAAAACTAGGCAGACAATGGTGTGTTTGTCTCTACAGCCACATGTAAAACTAGACAGACAATGGTGTGTTTGTCTATACAGCCACATGTAAAACTAGACAGACAATGGTGTGTTTGTCTATACAGCCACACGTAAAACTAGGCAGACAATGGTGTGTTTGTCTATACAGCCACACGTAAAACTAGACAGACAATGGTGTGTTTGTCTATACAGCCACACGTAAAACTAGACAGACAATGGTGTGTTTGTCTATACAGCCACACGTAAAACTAGACAGACAATGGTGTGTTTATCTATACAGCCACACGTAAAACTAGACAGACAATGGTGTGTTTGTCTATACAGCCACATGTAAAACTAGACAGACAATGGTGTGTTTGTCTATACTGCCACACGTAAAACTAGACAGACAATGGTGTGTTTGTCTATACAGCCACATGTAAAACTAGGCAGACAATGGTGTGTTTGTCTATACAGCCACACGTAAAACTAGGCAGACAATGGTGTGTTTGTCTATACAGCCACACGTAAAACTAGACAGACAATGGTGTGTTTGTCTATACAGCCACACGTAAAACTAGACAGACAATGGTGTGTTTGTCTATACAGCCACACGTAAAACTAGACAGACAATGGTGTGTTTGTCTATACAGCCACACGTAAAACTAGACAGACAATGGTGTGTTTGTCTATACAGCCACATGTAAAACTAGACAGACAATGGTGTGTTTGTCTATACAGCCACATGTAAAACTAGACAGACAATGGTGTGTTTGTCTATACAGCCACACGTAAAACTAGACAGACAATGGTGTGTTTGTCTATACAGCCACATGTAAAACTAGACAGACAATGGTGTGTTTATCTATACAGCCACACGTAAAACTAGGCAGACAATGGTGTGTTTGTCTATACAGCCACACGTAAAACTAGACAGACAATGGTGTGTTTGTCTATACAGCCACATGTAAAACTAGGCAGACAATGGTGTGTTTGTCTATACTGCCACATGTAAAACTAGGCAGACAATGGTGTGTTTATCTATACAGCCACATGAAAACTAGACAGACAATGGTGTGTTTGTCTATACAGCCACATGTAAAACTAGACAGACAATGGTGTGTTTGTCTATACAGCCACATGTAAAACTAGACAGACAATGGTGTGTTTGTCTATACAGCCACATGTAAAACTAGGCAGACAATGGTGTGTTTGTCTATACAGCCACACGTAAAACTAGGCAGACAATGGTGTGTTTGTCTATACAGCCACACGTAAAACTAGACAGACAATGGTGTGTTTGTCTGTACAGCCACACGTAAAACTAGACAGACAATGGTGTGTTTGTCTATACAGCCACACGTAAAACTAGACAGACAATGGTGTGTTTGTCTATACAGCCACACGTAAAACTAGACGACAATGGTGTGTTTATCTATACAGCCACATGTAAAACTGACAGACAATGGTGTGTTTGTCTATACTGCCACATGTAAAACTAGACAGACAATGGTGTGTTTGTCTATACAGCCACACGTAAAACTAGACAGACAATGGTGTGTTTGTCTATACAGCCACACGTAAAACTAGGCAGACAATGGTGTGTTTGTCTATACAGCCACACGTAAAACTAGACAGACAATGGTGTGTTTGTCTATACAGCCACACGTAAAACTAGACAGACAATGGTGTGTTTGTCTATACAGCCACACGTAAAACTAGACAGACAATGGTGTGTTTGTCTATACAGCCACATGTAAAACTAGACAGACAATGGTGTGTTTGTCTATACAGCCACATGTAAAACTAGACAGACAATGGTGTGTTTGTCTATACAGCCACATGTAAAACTAGACAGACAATGGTGTGTTTGTCTATACAGCCACACGTAAAACTAGACAGACAATGGTGTGTTTGTCTATAACAGCCACACGTTAAATACTAGACAGACAATGGTGTGTTTGTCTATACAGCCACATGTAAAACTAGACAGACAATGGTGTGTTTATCTATACAGCCACACGTAAAAACTAGGCAGACAATGGTGTGTTTGTCTATACAGCCACACGTAAAACTAGACAGACAATGGTGTGTTTGTCTATACAGCCACATGTAAAACTAGGCAGACAATGGTGTGTTTGTCTATACTGCCACATGTAAAACTAGGCAGACAATGGTGTGTTTATCTATACAGCCACATGTAAAACTAGACAGACAATGGTGTGTTTGTCTATACAGCCACATGTAAAACTAGACAGACAATGGTGTGTTTGTCTATACAGCCACATGTAAAACTAGACAGACAATGGTCACATTGTGTGTTTGTCTATACAGCCACATGTAAAACTAGACAGACAATGGTGTGTTTATCTATACAGCCACACGTAAAACTAGACAGACAATGGTGTGTTTTATCTATACGGCCACATGTAAAACTAGGCAGACAATGGTGTGTTTATCTATACAGCCACACGTAAAAACTAGACAGACAATGGTGTGTTTATCTATACAGCCACACGTAAAACTAGCCAGACAATGGTGTGTTTGTCTATACTGCCACACGTAAAACTAGACAGACAATGGTGTGTTTTTCTATAGAGTCACATGTAAAACTAGGCAGACAATGGTGTGTTTGTCTATACAGCCAAATGTAAATACTAGGCAGACAATGGTGTGTTTGTCTATACAGCCACATGTAAAACTAGACAGACAATGGTGTGTTTATCTATACTGCCACATGTAAAACTAGGCAGACAATGGTGTGTTTATCTATACAGCCACATGTAAAACTAGGCAGACAATGGTGTGTTTGTCTATACAGCCACATGTAAAACTAGGCAGACAATGGTGTGTTTGTCTATACAGCCACATGTAAAACTAGACAGACAATGGTGTGTTTGTCTATACAGCCACATGTAAAACTAGACAGACAATGGTGTGTTTGTCTATACAGCCACATGTAAAACTAGACAGACAATGGTGTGTTTGTCTATACAGCCACATGTAAAACTAGACAGACAATGGTGTGTTTGTCTATACAGCCACATGTAAAACTAGACAGACAATGGTGTGTTTGTCTATACAGCCACATGTAGAACTAGACAGACAATGGTGTGTTTGTCTATACAGCCACATGTAAAACTAGGCAGACAATGGTGTGTTTGTCTATACTGCCACACGTAAAACTAGGCAGACAATGGTGTGTTTATCTATACAGCCACATGTAAAACTAGGCAGACAATGGTGTGTTTATCTATACAGCCACATGTAAAACTAGGCAGACAATGGTGTGTTTGTCTATACAGCCACACGTAAAACTAGGCAGACAATGGTGTGTTTATCTATACAGCCACACGTAAAACTAGGCAGACAATGGTGTGTTTGTCTATACAGCCACACGTAAAACTAGACAGACAATGGTATCGGATTACTTGATCTGTCTGTCCCATACTAGCACATGGATACAGTCTCTCGCTGACAGGTATACTCATCAGTTCTGCTAGCAGTCAAAGAGTTGATAAGACTCTGCAGATACAAACTCAACTCAGAGACTTTACAACCAGTTGAAATGAGGACTACAAAACAGCAGTTGATTTATAACTGGTGTGGGGTAATTAATTTTCTAACTGTAACGCATACGTAACAAATCTATTAATATGGTTTGGGATTTTGTTGTCTCTCACTCAGCCTGTCTCCCTCTCTCTCCCTCCCTTTCTCTCTCTCTCTCTCTCTCTCTCTCTCTCTCTCTCTCTCCTCTCTCTCTCTCTCTCTCTCTCTCTGTGTCTCTCTCTGTCCCCCCCCCCCCCCCCCTGCATCTATCATTATCCATGCTGTATGCCAAAACATTAAAATGATGAGCACGTGAATTTATAAACAAGAAAAACAGAACTTAAGAGTTAGACTCACACATCTACATTTTAACAAAAATATTCACAACAGAAAAGAGCAAAACCAGAAAAAAAAGACCAAACATATAATCTGTTGTTAAGACAAAATCTTGGTGCACTACACATTCAGAAAATGCCCTTTAGTATAAGTGTTGAGAAACATTTTCATATGAGGTTGTCAGCTCTTTCTTTCAAACTGTCTGGTTGACACACAAAATCGTGTGCTTTGTTTGTGTGTTTGTTTTGTTTGTTTGGTTGTTGTTTTGGGACTATTTGTTTGTTTGTAGATTGATAATGAATTTGCAGTGTTTTACTTAAAAATTGTTACAATGTTAGGAAAAAGATGCATTGGACCATGTTACAATATTAGGAAAATATGTAGTAGATATTATTTGATCAGTGGCAGCACATCATATTTCCGAACAATGATTACAGCATAACAATATTGATGTTTCAGCACCCTCTGTGATTCTGTCTGTACTAGTCAGATGGTGGATACCATGTGACTTACAAGAAAGTTTAATTCATTGACGAAACTGCCATGAATGCATGATTACAGTGTAGGATTAACTATGTCATGTCTCCTGACACAACACTGCCATTTGCCATTTCAAAGCAGGTGACATGCAGGTCTTGCTTAGTTTTGTAACTGAGAAAGGAGAATGGAAGGTTCTATGAATGTAGGATGTTGTGACAATAGCCATTTCAAAGCAGGTGACGTGCAGGTCTTGCTTAGTTTTGTAACTGAGAAAGGAGAATGGAAGGTTCTATGAATGTAGGATGTTGTGACAATACAAATGAAAAGCGACATGGGAAATTTTTCAATCAGTGTTCTTATACAGGAAACCATTTACAATGTTAGTATCAATTTGGAATCTTTGATTGGAATGTTAAATAGTTAATTACGGTGGGAGAAAACAAACTCTGTGTGAACTTTGATACTGATTTATTATGGGAAAAACAAACTCTGTGTGAACTTTGATACTAAGTTATCATGGGAGAAAACGAACTCTGTGTGAACTTTGATACTGAGTTATGGTGGGAGAAAACCAACTCTGTGTGAACTTTGATACTGAGTTATCATGGGAGAAAACAAACTCTGTGTGAACTTTGATGCTGAGTTATCATGGGAGAAAACAAAATCTGTGTGAACTCTGATACTGAATTTGGTGGGAGAAAACAAAACTCCGTGTGAACTTTGATACTGAGTTATCATGGGAGAAAACGAACTCTGTGTGAACTTTGATACTGAGTTATCATGGGAGAAAACCAATTCTGTGTGAACTTTGATACTGAGTTATCATGGGAGAAAACCAACTCTGTGTGAACTTTGATACACTTTGATACTGAGTTATCATGGGAGAAAACCAACTCTGTGTGAACTTTGATACTGAGTTTTCATGGGAGAAAACCAACTCTGTGTGAACTTTGATACTGAGTTATGGTGGGAGAAAACAAACTCCGTGTGAACTTTGATACTGAATTATCATGGGAGAAAACGAACTCTGTGTGAACTTTGATACTGAGTTATCATGGGAGAAAACAAACTCCATGTGAACTTTGATACTGAGTTATGGTGGGAGAAAACAAACTCTGTGTGAACTTTGATACTGAGTTTTCATGGGAGAAAACCAACTCTGTGTGAACTTTGATACTGAGTTATCATGGGAGAAAACAAACTCCGTGTGAACTTTGATACTGAGTTATCATGGGAGAAAACGAACTCCGTGTGAACTTTGATACTGAGTTATCATGGGAGAAAACAAACTCTGTGTGAACTTTGATACTGAGTTATCATGGGAGAAAACCAACTCTGTGTGAACTTTGATACTGAGTTATGGTGGGAGAAAACAAACTCCGTGTGAACTTTGATACTGAGTTATCATGGGAGAAAACAAACTCCGTGTGAACTTTGATACTTAGTTATCATGTGAGAAAACCAACTCTGTGTGAACTTTGATACTGAGTTATGGTGGAAGAGTGTCTGTTTGGCGGTGCCAGTTTTGGTCACAGTTCCTTCAGTGTCTTGGCAATGGTATCAAAACATGTTCATACTTTTTTCTGTTTCATATATTAATCATTCACAACATGATCAACAGATCTATCTATCTATCTAGGTATCTATGTTTCTGGATGTATGTCTGTGTGTGTGTGTGTGTGTGTGTGTGTGTGTGTGTGTGTGTGTGTGTGTGTGTGTGTGTGTGTGCGTGCGTGCGTGCGTGCGTGCGTGCGTGCGTGTGTGGTGTGTGTGTGTGTGTGTGTGTTGTGTTGTGTATGTGTGTGTTTAGATTGATAGAGTGATAGAAAATGTAATATATAGATATATAGATAGATAATATAATGATGACATAATATAGATAGATGTGGATAAATGTGAAGTTGACAGAGATAGTATGTATATATAGATAGATCAATACATAAATGTATATGTAAAAAAAAAAAATTCCACTTTTAAATCGTCTCTCGACACCAAAGGAACTGACCTTCACTTCAGCAGTGAGAGAGTGGATTTTATCAGTTTTAAGTGTTTCTAGATATGTGTGTGTGTGTGTGGTGTGTGTGTGTGTGTGTGTGTGTGTGTGTGTGTGTGTGTGTATGTGTGTGTGTGTGTGTGTGTGTGTGTGTGTGTGTGTGTGTGTGTGTGTGTATTCCACTGTCTAATACCATTGTGTCTTGTTTGTTTCATAAAGGTGGGTCGATCAGAGGTGATCAAAGACAACCTAAATCCTGACTTTGCCAAGAAGTTTGTCATGAACTACTTCTTCGAGGAGTCACAGAAACTGAAGTTTCAAATGTAAGAGACAGTCAAGGAAGTACTGAGATGGCAGGGGATGTGTATTTATAGGAATGTGTGAGAGTAGACAGATTGCACAATACCTCACGTATCTATTGTGTCCATTCTCTATCTCTCTCTCTTTATCTCTCTCTCTTCTTTTCTTTTGCTCTCTCTCTTTCTGTTCTCTCTCTCTCTCTCTCTCTCTCTCTCTCTCTCTCTCTCTCTCTCTCTCTCTCTCTCTCTCTGTGTCTCTCTGTGTCTCTGTCTCTCTCTGTCTCGTCTGCCCCCCTCCCCCCCCCCCTTGTTTTCTCTTATGTATTAGGTTTCTTGGGGGTGTCTTCAGCTAAGAAGTCAAAGACCCATGCTTGAGGGTTTTAGGGAGTCCTCTACAATGCAAAAGAATGAACGTACTTTATTTGAATACATCATGAATGGACCTCTTCGACTGTTCACTCTCAGACAACATCCCTACCACACACACACACACCACCACACACACAACACATCACACACACACACGCACACTACAACACACACACAACACACAACACACACCACACACACACACACACACACACACACACACACACACACACACACACACACACACACACAACACACGCACACACAACACACACACACACACACACACACACACACACACACACACACCACAACATGCACAGAACACGCGTGGGCATGGACACACATCTGTTCAGTGAGAGAGGGAGGAAGTGTTACAGAAAGGACTTACAGGGGTGGAAGGATGGAGTATGTGTGGGTGGGCTAGGGGGGGAGGAGGGGAGGGGGAGAAAAGGGGGAATGGCTATTTTTTTGCTGTTGTGACAGAACTTCAACATTGTAGGTTTGTGTTTAATTTGTACAAAGTGGACCAATAGAGCATTTTTCTACCTCAAAGTACAAGAGGATTCGAAACATGTTTTACATCTATACCTCAACTGTTGATTCTCTCTCCCATGGAGATTGATAGTAATGATTTTTCATGGAAGTCCGTTGATGTTGAATTGTTTGTTTGATGATCAGCATCTGTTAGTGTTACCGAAGGGAAGGATCTTGCTTCAGTTGCTGGGTGGCTCTGGCCATGTTGTCAGTTACACTTTGAATTGCTTAGTATGTCCCGATGTGGGTGTTCTGCTGTAACGGAAAACATTGATGTGTTACTGGCTGAAAATGATCAACTTTGTCATTTCCCAGAGATAAAGCCACAATCAGAAACTGAAAGTGTCAAATGGCGCACACACTATGCTGAAATTTCAAAAGAAAATCTTTTGGTGAGCTGCATGACGTTTGTTCAGATTTCGATCAATTTCATATTTGTTTGCAGGATGTCACATTCCAAGAATTCTGAATCACTAGATCGTTTTTCAGGGAGTCGGAGATGATTGTGTGTGTTGATGTAAGCCCTGCATATGTGTGTTTTCTGTGTGTATACGTGTGAAAGAGAGTGTGCACATGTGTGTGTGTGTGTGTGTGTGTGTGTGTGTGTGTGTGTGTGTGTGGGTGTGTGTGAGTGTGTGTGGTGTGTGTGGTGTGTGTGTGTGTGTGTGTGTGTGTGTGTGTGTGTGTGTGTGTGTGTGTGTGTGTGTGTGTGTGTTATGTGTGTGAGGTTACGTATTTGTGAGTTGTTTTTTTTAACGTAATTTCTGTTGTCATTGTTTTGAAAGCAAATGTTTTGAATAATTCTGATCATCAGTGTTCTTTGCTTACAGTAGATATGTGTCCCCATACATGTTGTGTCATTGACATGTTTTCCATGCCATACATGTTGTGTCATTGACATGTTTTCCATGCCATACATGTTGTGTCATTGACACGTTTTCCATGCCATACATGTTGTGTCATTGACATGTTTTCCATGCCATACATGTTGTGTCATTGACACGTTTTCCATGCCATACATGTTGTGTCGTTGACATGTTTTCCATGCCATACATGTTGTGTCATTGACATGTTTTCCATGCCATACATGTTGTGTCATTGACATGTTTTCCATGCCATACATCTTGTGTCATTGACATGTTTTCCATGCCATACATGTTGTGTCATTGACATGTTTTCCATGCCATACATGTTGTGTCATTGACACGTTTTCCATGCCATACATGTTGTGTCATTGACATGTTTTCCATGCCATACATGTTGTGTCATTGACATGTTTTCCATGCCATACATGTTGTGTCATTGACATGTTTTCCATGCCATACATCTTGTGTCATTGACATGTTTTCCATGCCATACATGTTGTGTCATTGACATGTTTTCCATGCCATACATGTTGTCATTGACATGTTTTCCATGCCATACATGTTGTCATTGACATGTTTTCCATGCCATACATGTTGTGTCATTGACATGTTTTCCATGCCATACATGTGCCATTGACATGTTTTCCATGCCACACATGTTGTGTCATTGACATGTTTTCCATGCCATACATGTTGTGTCATTGACATGTTTTCCATGCCATACATGTTGTGTCATTGACATGTTTTCCATGACATACATGTGTCATTGACATGTTTTCCATGCCATACAGATATGATGTTGATTCACCTAGCCAGCATCTAGATCAACATGTGAGTGGCTTTTGGTTTTCTTTTGCTTTTGTACTTTAAAGACGAAAAATATTTTGTTTGTCTTAGTGTGGTGTACCTCTCTGAATTAGCGCTGACTTCATCCTAGGACAAAAAGTATGATCAAGGGCAGATTGAGGAAGATATACTAGCCAAGATTGAAAACAGGAGAAGGACAATTTGCACGTGTTAAAAAACAGGAGACATAGAATTGTTCCTTTTAACTCACTCCATACCATGAGTTTTTCCCCTTGCTAATCCCTGAAAACCCGGGGTTTCTATAGGGTAGGAAAAAAATTCTCATAATTATAAATGAGCAGACAGACACTTGAAATTTGGTGAGTGGGTACAATGCATATTAGTCTATATGTGAACAAAAAAATGAAGTAATTTACCTACCATCTTGGTGGTGAAAGTGGTCCTGAACTTTTCTGTTTTTTCAGCACTTTACACGCATCAGATATTTCTATCCAGTCTTCCTTAGCAGCTCAGAAATGTTCTACTACATCACATTCTAGCACATCTGGAGTCACTAAAGACACAGAAGATATATTATTCAGTTCCAAGCAGGTGATGGAGAATGTGAAAATACAAAAAAAATTGTCTTTACATGATAAAAAAAACAAGAAAAAAGTTCACTGTGCACAAAATACTGGTGATGCATCACTTTCATTATTCTTTTCTGGAGTGGAAAAGCTCATGGCGAGTGACACTGCATCTGGGGCACAGCTTCACACACAGTGGCAAACCATGGACTGCAAGATGCTTGTTGTAGAGAATAGACCCCTGAATAAGAGTCAAGGTCATAAGATGAAAAAAAGCTTCTTCCACCACGTCATGGTCTTCCTATTCAGGGGCATGTAGGCCATGAGCTGATCACTCATGTCTACCCCTGGCATGCAGTCCTGTACTGCTGCTGGTTTCTGTCTCTCAGGGTGGCGCCATGCAGTCCTGTACTGCTGGTTTCTGTCTCTCAGGGTGGCGCCATGCAGTCCTGTACTGCTGCTGGTTTCTGTCTCTCAGGGCGGTGCCATGCAGTCCTGTACTGCTGCTGGTTTCTGTCTCTCAGGGCGGTGCCATGCAGTCTGTACTGGTGGTTTCTGTCTCTCAGGGTGGCGCCATGCAGTCCTGTACTGCTGCTGGTTTCTGTCTCTCAGGGTGGTGCCATGCAGTCCTGTACTGCTGGTTTCTGTCTCTCAGGGTGGTGCCATGCAGTCCTGTACTGCTGCTGGTTTCTGTCTCTCAGGGTGGCGCCATGCAGTCATGTACTGCTGCTGGTTTCTGTCTCTCAGGGTGGCGCCATGCAGTCCTGTACTGCTGCTGGTTTCTGTCTCTCAGGGCGGTGCCATGCAGTCCTGTACTGTGCTGGTTTCTGTCTCTCAGGGTGGTGCCATGCAGTCCTGTACTGCTGCTGGTTTCTGTCTCTCAGGGTGGTGCCATGCAGTCCTGTACTGCTGCTGGTTTCTGTCTCTCAGGGCGGTGCCATGCAGTCCTGTACTGCTGCTGGTTTCTGTCTCTCAGGGTGGTGCCATGCAGTCCTGTACTGCTGCTGGTTTCTGTCTCTCAGGGTGGTGCCATGCAGTCCTGTACTGCTGCTGGTTTCTGTCTCTCAGGGTGGTGCCATGCAGTCCTGTACTCCTGCTGGTTTCTGTCTCTCAGGGTGGTGCCATGCAGTCCTGTACTGCTGCTGGTTTCTGTCTCTCAGGGTGGTGCCATGCAGTCCTGTACTGCTGGTTTCTGTCTCTCAGGGCGGTGCCATGCAGTCCTGTACTGCTGCTGGTTTCTGTCTCTCAGGGTGGTGCCATGTTGTCCTGTACTGCTGCTGGTTTCTGTCTCTCAGGGTGGTGCCATGCAGTCCTGTACTGCTGCTGGTTTCTGTCTCTCAGGGTGGCGCCATGTTTGTGAAGCTCATCATGGTGGTTGGCAGCCTGGAAACACAAACATACCATGAACAGAGTTACAACACATGAACATGTGTGGCTGTTCTCTCTCAAACACACCACACACACACACACACACACACACACACACACACACACACACACACACACACACACAGAGTAATGCACAAATACTCAGTACCTATAATCACTCACTCCCTTTGCTTATCCCTCCCTTCTCCCTCCCCCCCCACCTCCTCCCTGCCCTGCACACCCCCCCCCCCACCCCTTCCCCTTCTCCCTAGTCTACTGATACATGAATGGATCACTGCAAAAAATAAGCACTCACTTAGTGTGTAAAACATGCATGACACATTTACACATTGCACAATTTATGTAGTAATAATTTCTCTTTACCCACTCTGCGGAATGCATGGACCACTCAAAGAACTGCAAAGGCGAGTGTTGACTGGCCAGTCGTTCAACAGACCTGGTGTGCCTGTGAATGGATGATCGAGAGTAAATAAATTTAGATTATCAGTCCAATCGTCAGTGAAAACAGCTCCCAAATCATCAACTTCTTCTCCCATTTCAGCGTCAGTATCCGAATGAAACACTTGTTGTTGAGGCCCATGTGCTCGCACACTTTTGTCTGCTTGTTTGCCGCTAGCAGCTATCGCCCGTTTCAGTATCGGAATCCATGTCTGTCTCCCCACTGTAAGGGTCGAAATCCTCATCAGAAGAATCGCTGATGTCGTCTTCGACATCTGACCCTTCAGTTCAGATCATTTCCAGTTCGTCTTCAACGCTAACTAACAATTCATTAGCCCTGCTGTGTCGAACGCTTCATTGCGACGCCATCTTTTCAATCACGCAGCAGAACTGACCGACGGTACCCTTTGTTCTCGTCAGCTAGCGAGCGAGCCACGCTACACACAGAGCGCAAATGAATGAAAAGTTGGTAGGGGATAACTAAGGAATCATCTCCCTTCTTGAGTTTCGTAACCGATACGTCACGCGGACAGCGTGAATTTTCAAAATCCAAATCCACATATGCGGACATTGGTAGCGAACGCTTCATCGTACGATGTCCGCTTATGCGGACATCGGTAGTGAGTGAGTTAAAGAGACTTCTGTATCAGAGAGGATGTGACAGTTTAAATCGTCATTAAATATGCCTGTAGGATAAAAGATTGAAATGAAAACTGAGTGTACATGGATCTCTGAATGGACAAAAAATACCACTTTATCACAGTCTATGCAGTCTTTTAAAAAGCTCTCACCATCTACCACTCGAGCTCCTTGACCCAGGTAGATGCGGTTGTTGTTTTCAAACAGAGTACCGTTTCCCTCCAGGTCTTGGTGTCACCTCCACAGTTTCTGAGGGTGCAGTCTTCATCCTCAGAATTGTGTGAGGGGAGCAGCCACGCCATGACATTCATCTGACTGGTCTCTGTGTTCTGAGGGTGTGAGGGGCATGACATTCATCTGACTGTGTGGTCTCTCAGTTTCGGAAGATGTCGATTTTGAGCAGTAAACCGCACATTCTGTGAAGAGGGTTTTTATTCAGTAAACTGAGCTTTCTCTGAAGAGGCTGTCATTCTCTGAAGAGGCTTTTATTCATCAAAGCTTGCTTTTTTTTTCTTTCCTTTTTTTTTTTAAGGCTTGCATTCAATAAATTACACTTTCTAATTCTTTGTAATGGCATGCAGTCTACAAAAATCGCTTTCTCAAACAAGGCTTGCATTTGATACAACACACCTTTGTAGAGGTTTGTATTAAGTTTCATTTAAGCTTCATAAACAGTTCTGTTGTGTATTATGGCTCATTTCTGATTTTACTTTTCACTGCATTGGCACAGCACGTCTCTTTCAGGTTTTGCTGGAAATTAATCAATGTTGCTGCACTGCATGTGTTATGCATAGAAGCACAACTTCAGTAGATTGCATTGCATAGTAAGAACTCCAAGAGATATGAAACTAGTTCCTTTCTTTCCTGAAATATTGAAATGTTCCATGTGGTTTTGAAAATGTCAATTTCTTTTTTCTTTTTTTTAATGTTATCTGGCTTAATTTCTTTTTTTTTCTTTTTTTTTTTTTTTTTTTGCTCTGGCTTTTTTTTTCTTCTTTGTTGTTGGTTTTCTTTGTTTTTCTGTACTTAATATCACCTCCTTTTTTTTGTGTCTTCCTATAATCTGTAAATGCTGCATAGTTACATACAGTGTTTCACTTTGTGTCTTCCTATAATCTGTAAATGCTGCATAGTTACATACAGTGTTTCACTTTGTGTCTTCCTATAATCTGTAAATGCTGCATAGTTACATACAGTGTTTCACTTTGTGTCTTCCTATAATCTGTAAATGCTGCATAGTTACATACAGTGTTTCACTTTGTGTCTTCCTATAATCTGTAAATGCTGCATAGTTACATACAGTGTTTCACTTCTGCGCTGGAGTGTGTTAGCCCTGGGATGGCCACCAGGGACCGCTGGGCAATAAGCAACATCAGTGTTCATGGAGTTTGTGCACAATACATGTGAAGTGTTGTCAGCTGCTAGCTAACGCATTTCTTACTTGTTTATAAACTTATTCAGTTTTCTTTATTAAAGCAATATTTGATATTTCTATGTAATTGTTTATGTTATATATAAGTGTTAAATGAAATGAAAGTTTTTTTTAGTAATTTATGTTGTGTGTGTGTGTGTGTGTGTGTGTGTGTGTGTGTTAGTCATCCAATCTTCTCTTGGCTGTTTGTTTACTTGACTCAAAATGTGTGATCGTGATGCTGTGCTGATAGGCACAGTTCCTGTCTGTTACCTGTCTGTTACCTGTCTGTTACCTGTCTGTTTTAGATTTCCAGTGGTCCTTGTGCTACACCTTGTGATTTGTCTGTTTGTGGCCAGGAGTGTTTTAGATTTCCAGTGGTCCTTGTGCTCTATCTTGTGATTTGTCTGTTTGTGGCCAGGACTGTTTTAGATTTCCAGTGGTCCTCGTGCTCTATCTTGTGATTTGTCTGTTTGTGGCCAGGACTGTTTTAGATTTCCAGTGGTCCTTGTGCTATATCTTGTGATTTGTCTGTTTGTGGCCAGGACTTTCTGGGCATGGTGGAGCTGACTTTAGGAGAGATTGTGGGGTCACCGGGCAGCAAGACAGAGAAGGCACTCAGGTATGACTGTGGGAGAGATTGTGGGTCACCGGGCAGTGAGGCAGAGAAGGCACTCAGGTATGACTCAGAGAGATTGTGAGTTCACCTGGCAGAGAAGGCACTCAGGTATAACTGTGGAGAGATTGTGGGGTCACCGGGCAGTGAGGCAGAGAAGGCACTCAGGTATTACTCAGAGAGATTGTGAGTTCACCTGGCAGAGAAGGCACTCAGGTGTGACTGGGGAGAGATTGTGGGGTTGCCAGGCAGTGAGGCAGAGTAGGCACTCGGGTATGTCTGTCGGAGAGAGTGTGGGGTCACCAGGCAGTGAGGCAGAGAAGGCACTCAGGTGTGACTGGGGAGAGATTGTGGGGTTGCCAGGCAGTGAGGCAGAGAAGGCACTCAGGTATGACTGTGGCAGGGATTGTGGGGTTGCCAGGCAGTAAAGCAGAGAAGCCACTTAGTTTGGGGAATTATGCATAACATACAGAACATAGTCACACTCTTGTTTATTGAGTGTGCTGCCGAATATTTATCAGCATGCACTTTCTGAATATTTTTTTTCTTTCAAACAATAATAGGCAAATGAATGCATGCTCACACATAAGCATACACACCAGTGATAATTCTTACGCAGAAATGTGGGCCTCTGATGCATAAACTTCCCATCTGACGCACTGGAATTCAGGCCAGCGCATCACAAAAACGTACCACAATATACAGTGACGCACTGATTTTCTCCTGAATGCATTACAACTCTGAGCAGCACTTCACGCAAAAGGGCTTTCGTCTTATCCGCCACGATCAAAGTTAAAAACGTAAATTTCCTCGACGTTTTAGAATGTTTTGAATCGATGAACACTTCCGCTTGAGAACTCTTCTCCACTGAAAACCAGCAAGAGTCATCAAAATAGACTAGGCCTATCCAGTCTTTGATTTGACCATAAGATCACGTGATTCAGCTAAGTGGGAAAAGCATGGAAAACCATAGGAATTTTGGCTTTTCAGAATCAAAATCCGACAGTTCAGCTGTGGCTCGTGGGTGATAATCCAGCGAATGGAACAAAAGTCGAACGATCTATGCAGCATGACCATTTCGGATGAGTAAAATGGCTCTATATGTTCTGCACGTATGAATGTGTCGCTCACAGAGCAAGAATGACCAGTCTGCAGTTTCATCGTAGGTTCCACCAGATGATCATTGCATGGAGATTGGAATTTGGTCATACCATGAAATATTTCAACATTGAAGGAATTGGCTCATGTGGTGGAAATTCTGTGATGATAATTGAAGAGGATATCCCACAAATCAAGTTTTATTGTTAAAATCCTGATAGTATAGGTGCTCACATTTACTTATGTTAATTGATAACACTTTAAAAGATAGGAACATGAATATGATTAGATAATATTTAGCAATGTCTTGAATGTTTTATTAACTTAATTGTAAACACTTCTTTTCTAATGTATTTCTATCTCCATTATAAACACCTTTTCTAATGTATTTCTGTCCCTTTCTCTGTTCATTTATGTGTGTGAGCCAGTGACAGCACGCTAGCATGTGTGTGTGTGTGTGTGTGTGTGTGTGTGTGTGTGTGTGTGTGTGTGTGTGTGTTTCACTACATTTTCTAGCAGTTATTAATGGTGACCCCCTAAATATTTTTGTGACCCACCGAAAATTTGGCAGCTTTTTGTACTGAGTCTGACCCCCTAATTTTTAGGAAATAATTATCACTGCACACACACACATGCACACACATGCACACACACACACACACACACACACACACACACACACACACACACACACACACACACACACACATATATACACTCGTGCACATGCACACACACGCATGCATGCACACACGACGCACAATTCCACACGTAAAAATGCACAGATGTAAGCACTCTCTCCACATGCTTTTTACAGTCATGCACACTATTAAGAAAGGAATGTATCCATTATGCAAAGCATGCTGTTCTTGTTACATTAGACTGACGTCTACATAAAGTCATTTGTCCAATATCTCTCTTGTGTACTGCAATACTGGGTGCACTGTTTTGCATAATGATTGATGTGCGCGAAGATGATGAAGATGATAGGTGCTATGGAGATGCATGTCCTTCCAAATTCGACTATCTTCTACTATCAGGGGCCAACACTGCCAACATTGATAAAGTGAATCTACTATTAGGGGCCACCACACCACTCCCAACATTGATAAATTTAATCTACTATCAGGGGCCATCACTCTAACATTGATAAAGTAAGTCTGTTGTCTGGGACACCAGTGACTGGACCCAAGAAATCTGTTTTTCAGGGCCACCACACTACTAGCCGTGGTCCTAATTCAGTAGATTTACTACCTATTGGGGCCACCACCTTGACAGAGTAACTCTGTAATCTGGGGCTTTGATAGAGTAAATCTTCCAGTTGAGGCCACTGCTCAGAGTGAATTTGTTTCCACTCAATAATCTGGGGCTTTGATACAGTAAATCTTCCAGTTGAGGCCACTGCTCAGAGTGAATTTGTTTCCACTCAATAATCTGGGGCTTTGATACAGTAAATCTTCCAGTTGAGGCCACTGCTCAGAGTGAATTTGTTTCCTCTCAATAATCTGGGGCTTTGATACAGTAAATCTTATAGTTGAGGCCACTGCTCAGAGTGAATTTGTTTCCTGGGGCATCACTCAAACAGAGGGAATCTTTTATCTAGGGGTCGCCACTTTAGTGAACCTAGCATCTGAGGCTACCTGTCTGATAGAGTGAGTCTGCTGTCTGGTGTCACCATTCTGAATGTTGTAGAGTGAATCTGTCATGGGCTACCGAATCTGGTCTCTGAGTCACCATTCTGACCCTGACAAAGTGGATCTACAATATTGGGCCATTACTCTTTCTTTGACAGAGTGAATCTGCTGTCTCACACCCAGGGTTTTAACTACTGTTCATGGGGAAGACGGCCAGTGAGGCATGAACACTTCTTTCTCCTGTATTCTTTCAGCCTAGTAGAGCAGCAACCAGAGTATGATGCAAAAGGGACCTTAGAAACTTACTGCTGTTCATTCTCTCCGGATTCCTTTTTCTTCCTGTTCTTATTTCTCATTGAAGTTTCTTTTTTCTCTCCATTTTAGCTTTAGATTTTTTTTCCATTATAAGGGGTGGATGTTTAATAAATGTAAATGTGTAATGTGATGAAATGTGTAATGTGATGAAATGTGTTATGTGATCATAGTTTCTTCTCTGTTCATGTGCAGGGGTCCTGTTCAGAACAATGGAAAAATCATAAGTAAGTATGTCTTTTAGGAAAACCCAATCTTCTCATATGTATATATATGATGTAATGTGATGGATGTGTGTTATATATATATATATATATATATAATCAGTATATTTAAAATGCCTAAAACAATTTTTTTAAGTGCTCAACCCCTTGGGGAGCAACATTAGTTAACACAAGTTAAAAGAGGAATCTTAAAACTATCTACAAATTTGTTTCAAGCGTGTTGCGCTGTCATCAGGATGGTTTTTGGTTTGCCCACCGCCGATGTTATATAGCTTGTGGGCTCCCGTTTGCGGTTGTTTGCACGTGCGGGTTGGCTGCACGTGTTTTGGGGGGGGGCTTTCAGGTTTTTGTTTTGGGTGTGTTCACTAACAACGATTTCCATTTATGCCTGCAGTTGTTTACTATTTCTGTTTTGGTGTTTAAAGTTGCTAAGTGTGGTTTGCATAGTATTAACCATTTTTCAGGTAAACATTGGTTGCACCTTTTTGAAACATTGCTGTATGGTGATGCTCTTTTTATGATTTTCCAGGATATATTGTAGCTTGTTTTTGCGTCTTTAAGTTTCCAGATATATTTGCTCAGTTCTGTTTGGTTTTATATTTTTCTTTATTAAATGACTGTTTGTGGTTTGCATATCTGGTTTGAAGTGGTTTTCAGTGATCCCTATGTATGTTTCTTTTTCATTTTCTGATGTCACAGTAGCCTGGTATACAATGTTGTTGTGAAGACATTTATTGTTTAGTGGGCACTGCTCCTTTCTGGTGCAATTGCAAGATTTCCTTTCTTCACCCTTCTTTGCTGTGTTGATTTTCATTTTGTTGGATGCGTCAATTAGGTTTTTGAGGTTGGGCATACATGAGTACGATAGTTTGACAGTGTTTTTGTTAAATATTTTGGACAGTTTGTGTTCTTTTGGAAATGAAGTTGTTAGGATTTTGAAGAATTCTTTCCCTATGTTTGTCTCTCTCTATATCTATCTACATATATATATATATATATATATATATATATATATATATATATATATATATATATATATAGAGAGAGAGAGAGAGAGAGAGAGAGAGAGAGAGAGAGAGAGAGAGAGATAGATAGATATAGAGAGAGACATATAGAGATCTGTGTGTGTGTGTGTATGTGTGTGTGTGTGTGTTATTTATTGTAATGCTTTCTCAGTGTTTTGTTGTGTGTAAATGCGTGCACAAACATGTGCTGCATATGCATATTCATGCATACAAAATTGTTTCGCTCACACCACACACACCATTTTCTTTCCCCTATTTCCACTCTCTTCCTCCCTCTCTCTCTCTCTCTCTCTCTCTCTCTCTCTCTCTCTCTCTCTCTCTCTCTCTCTCTCTCTCTCTCTCTCTCTCTCTTTCTGCATGTATGTGCATGTGTTTTAATTGATGATCCTAGTGGGTTATGGTTCATGAAAATATATATGACATGTTTTTTTCCTTTGTGGACATGCCTTTTTTTTTTCTTAAAAAATATGGTTTAAAAGCCCACAGCTATTTGGTTATTT
>CM031604.1:96984575-96997296 GCA_018398815.1 Conus ventricosus
TGAGGAAAGGAGGTGGGTTGGGAGGAAGGAGTCCAGGGCACAGGGCACAGGGAATGGTGTAGGCATTGCAGGGATCAAGTCCAGGGGACCAGGGAATGGTGTAGGCATTGGAGGGATCAGGTCCAGGGACACAGGGCACAGGGAATGGTGTAGGCATTGGAGGGGTCAAGTCCAGGGCACAGGGCACAGGGAATGGTGTAGGCATTGGAGGGATCAAGTCCAGGGCACAGGGAATGGTGTAGGCATTGGAGGGATCAAGTCCAGGGCACAGGGAATGGTGTAGGCATTGGAGGGATCAAGTCCAGGGGCACAGGGAATGGTGTAGGCATTGGAGGGATCAAGTCCAGGGCACAGGGAATGGTGTAGGCATTGGAGGGATCAAGTCCAGGGCACAGGGAATGGTGTAGGCATTGGAGGGGTCAAGTCCAGGGGCACAGGGAATGGTGTAGGCATTGGAGGGATCAAGTCCAAGGGCACAGGGAATGGTGTAGGCATTGGAGGGATCAAGTCCAGGGACACAGGAATGGTGTGGGCATTGGAGGGATCAAGTCCAGGGGCACAGGGAATGGTGTAGGCATTGGAGGGGTCAAGTCCAGGGCACAGGGAATGGTGTAGGCATTGGAGGGGTCAAGTCCAGGGCACAGGGAATGGTGTAGGCATTGGAGGGATCAAGTCCAGGGCACAGGGAATTGTGTAGGCATTGGAGGGATCAAGTCCAGGGGCACAGGGAATGGTGTAGGCATTGGAGGGATCAAGTCCAGGGGCCCAGGAATGGTGTAGGCATTGGAGGGATCAAGTCCAGGGGCACAGGGCACAGGGAATGGTGTAGGCATTGGAGGGGTCAAGTCCAGGGCACAGGGAATGGTGTAGGCATTGGAGGGATCAAGTCCAGGGCACAGGAATGGTGTAGGCATTGGAGGGATCATGTCCAGGGGCACAGGGAATGGTGTAGGCATTGGAGGGATCAAGTCCAAGGGCACAGGGAATGGTGTAGGCATTGGAGGGATCAAGTCCAGGGGCACAGGGAATGGTGTAGGCATTGGAGGGTCAAGTCCAGGGCACAGGGAATGGTGTAGGCATTGGAGGGATCAAGTCCAGGGCACAGGGAATGGTGTAGGCATTGGAGGGATCAAGTCCAGGGGCACAGGGAATGGTGTAGGCATTGCAGGGATCAAGTCCAGGGGCACAGGGAATGGTGTAGGCATTGGAGGGATCAATTCCAGGGGCACAGGGCACAGGGAATGGTGTGGGCATTGGAGGGATCAAGTCCAGGGCACAGGACACGGGGAATGGTGTAGGCATTGGAGGGATCAAGTCCAGGGGCACAGGGAATGTTGTAGGCATTGGAGGGATCAAGTCCAGGGGCACAGGGCACAGGGAATGGTGTGGGCATTGGAGGGATCAAGTGCAGGGCACAGGACACAGGGAATGGTGTGGGCATTGGAGGGGTCAAGTCCAGGGCACAGGCAATGGTGTAGGCATTGGAGGGATCAAGTCCAGGGCACAGGAATGGTGTAGGCATTGCAGGGATCAAGTCCAGGGGCACAGGGAATGGTGTAGGCATTGCAGGGATCAAGTCCAGGGGCACAGGGCACAGGGAATGGTGTGGGCATTGGAGGGATCAAGTCCAGGGCACAGGACACAGGGAATGGTGTAGGCATTGGAGGGATCAAGTCCAGGGCACAGGGAATGGTGTAGGCATTGGAGGGATCAAGTCCAGGGCACAGGGAATGGTGTAGGCATTGGAGGGATCAAGTCCAGGGGCACAGGGAATGGTGTAGGCATTGGAGGGGTCAAGTCCAGGGCACAGGGAATGGTGTAGGCATTGGAGGGGTCAAGTCCAGGGCACAGGGAATGGTGTAGGCATTGGAGGGGTCAAGTCCAGGGCACAGGGAATGGTGTAGGCATTGGAGGGATCAAGTCCAGGGCACAGGGAATGGTGTAGGCATTGGAGGGATCAAGTCCAGGGGCACAGGGAATGGTGTAGGCATTGGAGGGGTCAAGTCCAGGGCACAGGGAATGATGTAGGCATTGGAGGGATCAAGTCCAGGGCACAGGGAATGGTGTAGGCATTGGAGGGATCAAGTCCAGGGGACAGGGAATGGTGTAGGCATTGGAGGGATCAAGTCCAGGGACCAGGGCACAGGGAATGGTGTAGGCATTGGAGGGATCAAGTCCAGGGGACCAGGGCACAGGGAGTGGTGTAGGCATTGGAGGGATCAAGTCCAGGGGCACAGGGAATGGTGTAGGCATTGGAGGGGTCAAGTCCAGGGCACAGGGAATGGTGTAGGCATTGGAGGGGTCAAGTCCAGGGGCACAGGGAATGGTGTAGGCATTGGAGGGGTCAAGTCCAGGGCACAGGGAATGGTGTAGGCATTGGAGGGATCAAGTCCAGGGCACAGGGAATGGTGTAGGCATTGGAGGGGTCAAGTCCAGGGCACAGGGAATGGTGTAGGCATTGGAGGGATCAAGTCCAGGGGCACAGGGAATGGTGTAGGCATTGGAGGGATCAAGTCCAGGGACACAGGGCACAGGGAATGGTGTAGGCATTGGAGGGGTCAAGTCCAGGGCACAGGGAATGGTG
Source organism: Conus ventricosus (assembly GCA_018398815.1). Classification (NCBI taxonomy): domain Eukaryota; kingdom Metazoa; phylum Mollusca; class Gastropoda; order Neogastropoda; family Conidae; genus Conus; species Conus ventricosus. Next base: position 96,987,160 of record CM031604.1, read on the forward strand.
TAGGCATTGGAGGGATCAAGTCCAGGGCACAGGGAATGGTGTAGGCATTGGAGGGGTCAAGTCCAGGGCACAGGGAATGGTGTAGGCATTGGAGGGATCAAGTCCAGGGGCACAGGGAATGGTGTAGGCATTGGAGGGATCAAGTCCAGGGACACAGGGCACAGGGAATGGTGTAGGCATTGGAGGGGTCAAGTCCAGGGCACAGGAATGGTGTAGGCATTGGAGGGATCAAGTCCAGGGCACAGGGAATGGTGTAGGCATTGGAGGGATCAAGTCCATGGCACAGGGAATGGTGTAGGCATTGGAGGGATCAAGTCCAGGGGACCAGGGCACAGGGAATGGTGTAGGCATTGGAGGGATCAAGTCCAGGGGACCAGGGCACAGGGAGTGGTGTAGGCATTGGAGGGATCAAGTCCAGGGCACAGGGAATGGTGTAGGCATTGGAGGGATCAAGTCCAGGGACACACGGCACAGGGAATGGTGTAGGCATTGGAGGGGTCAAGTCCAGGGCACAGGGAATGGTGTAGGCATTGGAGGGATCAAGTCCAGGGCACAGGGAATGGTGTAGGCATTGGAGGGGTCAAGTCCAGGGCACAGGGAATGGTGTAGGCATTGGAGGGGTCAAGTCCAGGGGCACAGGGAATGGTGTCGGCATTGGAGGGATCAAGTCCAGGGACACAGGGCACAGGGAATGGTGTAGGCATTGGAGGGATCAAGTCCAAGGGCACAGGGAATGATGTAGGCATTGCAGGGATCAAGTCCAGGGGCACAGGGAATGGTGTAGGCATTGGAGGGGTCAAGTCCAGGGCACAGGGAATGGTGTAGGCATTGGAGGGATCAAGTCCAGGTACACAGGGAATGGTGTAGGCATTGGAGGGATCAAGTCCAGGGGCACAGGGAATGGTGTAGGCATTGGAGGGATCAAGTCCAAGGGCACAGGGCACAGGGAATGGTGTAGGCATTGGAGGGATCAAGTCCAGGGCACAGGAATGGTGTAGGCATTGGAGGGATCAAGTCCAGGGGCAAAGGGAATGGTGTAGGCATTGGAGGGATCAAGTCCAAGGGCACAGGGCACAGGGAATGGTGTAGGCATTGGAGGGATCAAGTCCAGGGGCACAGGGAATTGTGTAGGCATTGGAGGGATCAAATCCAGGGGCACAGGGAATGGTGTAGGCATTGGAGGGATCAAGTCCAGGGGCACAGGGCACAGGGAATGGTGTAGGCATTGGAGGGATCAGAAATCAGAACACTTAAAGTCATCCTCTGCTGCCTGCATATGAACAATTAAGATGCTAAAATTTATTTCAGTGTTCATGAGGATACAGATATTGCAAACATTTCTGTCTTGCATCAGGAAGTGTTGTGAATGCTGTCTTTCTTTTCTTATTCTGATAGTAGCTTCTTGCTGTGTATTGTGGAATTAGGTGGAAAAAGAAAAAAAAAACAAGATTGGGGACTGGGAGGGGAGATCTTTTTGTCTCTGTCTTTTGTGGGGCTTCAGTGTGATTACGTCGTCACTGCTGGTTGGGGCCGTCCCATGTACAGCCTTTCTCAGGTTCATGTGGTGGAAGCCTCATTCCCCAGCAGCATACAGGGAGCAGTCATCACCAGACTGTATGGAGGCAGCCTGCCGAAGGAGACTCTGCACTGATGCTGAGTCTCTTTGGTGGTGTTCAGTTCCCGTTCTGATCCAACAAACGCAGGATACAACCTGAGACTGCAGCTGACAACACTAACTTGCTCAGTGTGTGATTCCTTTCAGTATATGCAGTTTGTTATTCTGTTGAGGCTTTTCCTGTTACTGTCTGCACTGTTGTCTGTTTGTTTCCGTTCATTTAGGCTGCTTTTTCACTTAGCATTCTTTTGTTTATAACATGTAAGAACACATTGGGAATGCTGTGAGGAATGGTTTCAGGTGTCTCATGAGTGCTTATCAGACTTGGGGAGGGAGTTTGGGAAATGAATTTCAAAGAAAAAGAGAAGAATGTATGTCAGAAAAGCAAGTCTGGTGGGAGAGGGGTGTCTGTCTAGGGTAGATCTTTGTCATTTGTTTATTTGTTTATGCTTGTTTATTTCTTTTTCATGTCATTATTTTTCCTTTCACATGCTGTCTTGTCATCTGTGCTCCATGCCCCTCGTCCCCCAGAGGCGCTGTTCCCCACACTGCTCATCCCCACACTGCTCATTCCCACACTGCTCATTCCCCACACTGCTCATTTCCCACATTCCCCACACTGCTCATTCCCACACTGCTCATTCCCACACTGCTCATTCCCACACTGCTCATCCCCACACTGTTCATTCCCACACTGCTCATTCCCACACTGCTCATCCCCACACTGCTCATTCTCACACTGTTCATCCCCACACTGCTCATTCCCAGATCCAGCCCACACCCAGTTTGTCCTGTCCCAGTCTCACCACCAGGGGGCAGTCAGTGTCAGGTTGACAAGAGCAGCCTGCCACAGGAGATGCTGCGCTGCTTTCGAGTCTCTGTGGTGTTGTGGAGTCTCTGTGGTGTTGTGGAGTCTCTGTGTTGTGGAGTCTCTGTGGTGTTGTGGAGTCTCTGTGTTGTGGAGTCTTTGTGGTGTTGTGGAGTCTCTGTGGTGTTGTGGAGTCTCTGTGGTGTTGTGGAGTCTCTGTGTTTGTGGAGTCTCTGTTGTGTTGTGGAGTCTCTGTGGTGTTGTGGAGTCTCTGTGGTGTTGTGGAGTCTCTGTGGTGTTGTGGAGTCTCTGTGTGATGTTTGTGGAGTCTCTGTGGTGTTGTGGAGTCTCTGTGGTGTCGTGGAGTCTCTGTGGTGTTGTGGAGTCTCTGTGGTGTTGTGGAGTCTCTGTGGTGTTGTGGAGTCTCTGTGTTGTGGAGTCTCTGTGATGTTGTGGAGTCTCTATGGTGTTGTGGAGTCTCTGTGGTGTCGTGGAGTCTCTGTGGTGTCGTGGAGTCTCTGTGGTGATGTGGAGTCTCTGTGGTGTTGTGGAGTCTCTGTGGTGTTGTGGAGTCTCTGTGTGTGGTGTTGTGGAGTCCCTGTGGTGTTGTGGAGTCTCTGTGGTGTTGTGGAGTCTTGCCTGTTGTGATCCCACTGTGGTGTTGTGGAGTCTTGCCTGTTGTGATCCCACTGTGGTGTTGTGGAGTCTTGCCTGTTGTGATCCCACTGTGGTGTTGTGGAGTCTTGCCTGTTGTGATCCCACTGTGGTGTTGTGGAGTCTTGCCTGTTGTGATGACACTGTGGTGTTGTGGAGTCTTGCCTGTTGTGATGACACTGTGGTGTTGTGGAGTCTTGCCTGTTGTGATCCCACTGTGGTGTTGTGGAGTCTTGCCTGTTGTGATCCCACTGTGGTGTTGTGATCCCACTGTGGTGTTGTGGAGTCTTGCCTGTTGTGATCCCACTGTGGTGTTGTGAAGTCTTGCCTGTTGTGATCCCACTGTGGTGTTGTGGAGTCTTGCCTGTTGTGATCCCACTGTGGTGTTGTGAAGTCTTGCCTGTTGTGATCCCACTGTGGTGTTGTGGAGTCTTGCCTGTTGTGATGACACTGTGGTGTTGTGGAGTCTTGCCTGTTGTGATCCCACTGTGGTGTTGTGGAGTCTTGCCTGTTGTGATCCGACAGAACAGGATTCCATCTGCTATGGTGTTGTGGAGTCTTGCCTGTTGTGATGCGACAGAACAGGACTCCATCTGCTATGGTGTTGTGGAGTCTTGCCTGTTGTGATCCGACAGAACAGGATTCCATCTGCTATGGTGTTGTGGAGTCTTGCCTGTTGTGATGCGACAGAACAGGACTCCATCTACTAGGCACTCTACTGACAATAAAGTCTGCATGGTTGCAGATTGAATGAACATCTTTCTCTACAGTATGCCACCAAATTCTTTTAATGACAGTCTCTCGATGAATTTCATGATACTTATGACTTTGAGATGGTGTCACTGGAATGGATGCGGAAAAAAAAGAAGGGGGTAGGGGGGGAGGAGTTTCATAGAGGAATCTGGGGGAGGAGGGAGGGAAGCAAGGGAGGTGTGGATGTCTTTATTGGAAGTTTCAACAATGTGCATTAATGTGCATTTGCCTGCCAGATAATTCTGTGACTTTTTCTTTCAGTAAGAGTGGAGGAGATGAGTGCATGTAAGGTGAGTACTTGGTGAACATTACCAGTTTTCCTGGAGTCATAAGGTGATTAAGCCCGTCACACACACACACACACACACACACACACACACACACACACACACACACACACACACACACACACACATATATATCCCCCTCCTCCTGTTTATGTTGTATGTAGTGGAAATTGTTTCCTGTGGAGTATGTCTCTTTGAAGGAAAAAATTCTTTCAAGAGGAGAGGGAAGGAAAAGGGGGAAGCACTTGTATGTGTGCATGTGAGGTGTAGGCAGTGTGTGTGTATGTGTGTGTGTGTTTTTGTATGTATTTGTGTTTGTGTATTTGTGTGTGTGTGTGTGTGTGTGTGTGTGTGTGTGTGTGTGTGTGTGGATGGTTCTGCTTAACGTCCTCCAGCCTGTGCAAACAGGACATATTGGGACATGTATTTTTGCTTTAGATATAAGTAGTCATTGGGACCGCAAAGCGGTCGTCTGAAGATAGTTCAGCTGCGGTTGTTTCCAAGGCCATCGTCAGGGCCACCGGGCGGCCGTCTTCATGCTGAGTGGCGACGGTCCTGTGCCGCGTGAGGCCGACTCAGGAGACGCACGAGGCACAAGTCGCCGAGCCGCTGCTCATAGGTCCAGGCCCACTCTGCGCCCAAGTGAGGTTCAATTCCACCCTCCCCCCCCCAAAGGGAGAGCCCCGCTAGATGTGCAGGCCACTGGGTAGTTCGCAGTGTGGCAGCGCCTCGTCGCCAAGTGTCACGCCGCCTCGAGAGCCGTCCCCCGGCGACACAGGCTAGTCCCGTCGTCACTCGTAGTGCGAGGAAGGAAATCTGTGCCGCCCTACACCCATCTGCCACCTGGGTGCCTTCTGCTGGTCTCTGCCACCGACCAGCAGGAATGCCGGATGCCACCAACCGGGCGGCCGTCTTCATGCTGAGTGGCGACGGTCCTGTGCCGCGTGAGGCCGACTCAGGAGACGTACGAGGCACAAGTCGCCGAGCCGCTGCACGTATAGGTCCATGCCCACTCTGCGCCCAATGAGGAACGTACCCACCCTGCCCCCCCAAAGGGAGAGCCCTGCTAGGATGTGCAGCCACTGGGTAGTTCGCAGAGTGGCAGCGCCTCGTCGCCAAGTGCCACGCCGCCTCGAGAGCCGTCCCCCGGCGACACAGGCTAGTCCCGTCGTCACTCGTAGTGCGAGGGGTGTGTGTGTGTGTGTGTGTGTGAGTTTATATGTGTGGGAGGGGTCAGTGAACCAAAGGTTCATCCTTGACAACACGCTTGTTCTCATGCAGTCTATGGGGTTTTCTCATAGACCAAGTCGGTCTGCCCCAGTATCCCCGCAGTTCTCTGGCTCATCTTCCTTGACTAATCTGTGGATTCTGTGTAGGCAGATTTCTCTGAATAATTTCCACATCTCATCTTCCTTGACTAATCTGTGGATTCTGTGTAGGCAGATTTCTCTGAATAATTTCCACATCTCATCTTCCTTGACTAATCTGTGGATTCTGTGTAGGCAGATTTCTCTGAATAATTTCCACATCTCATCTTCCTTGACTAATCTGTGGAGTCTGTGTAGGCAGATTTCTCTGAATAATTTCCACATCTCATCTTCCTTGACTAATCTGTGGAGTCTGTGTAGGCAGTTTTCTCAGAATAATTTCTAAATCTTCTCTCTTTAGTGAGGAAAAGAGTCCTGTCATCTGGGCAGTCAAGAGTATTGATAAAAAGACAAACTTTCAAAATGCCTTCAGGTTATTAGATCGGAAATTTTGGATTCTTCTGTTAAATGCTCCCCTCTCTCCCCTCAACCCCCCCCCCCCCCCCTCCCACACACACACACCTCCTCCACCCACCCACATTACACTGGACGATGGTTGTGTGCAGGAGATAGCCACCCTGCAGTTCCGAGGCAGCAATTTGGACAAGAAGGATTTCTTTGGCAAGTCGGATCCTTTCTTGGTGTTTCACCGGGCAAACGAGGATGGCAGGTAGCGTGGCTTCAATGCACTGTCAGGCAGGCAACCTGCCAGGGGGATTTGTTGCATGTCAAGTTTTTAATGTGAAGGGCTGCCTCCTGTGCTGCATTGCATTTTCTCTGTTGGGGGAAAAAAGCAGCCCTCAGCATTGTATATGCATGCACGTAAATGGTTCAGATGACTGGTTTTCTCATGTGATGGTTGAAAATGGGAAGTGTGTGTGTGTGTATGTGTGTGTGAGCGTGTGTGTATGTGTGTGTGTGTGTGTGTGTGCGCGCGCGCACGCATGTGTGTGTGTGTGTGCATGTGGGTACATGTACACTCCCACAGACACCATAACTGTCAACCCTCTTTGAATTTTTACAAAATTTCCTTGTCGATAAAAATCATCTCTGAAATCTCAAACTTTGACAGAAAAATCCAGACAGAAAAATCCAGACCTTCAGTGTTTTAGTTGCAAAGTGAGACGACTGCAGGCAGAAATCTGAACACATTTTAAATGTCATTGATAGCAAACCGCTGAAGTGTAATGAGTGTTTTTGTATCTTGCCTGAAGAAGACCTAAGAGGTCGAAACGCGTCGTGTTTTGTCTGGTGATTCGTTTGTCAACATTTTCTTAGCGGTTCGCTGTTAGTTAATTACATATAAAATTTCTTCAATGTTTTGTTGAGGAAACTGTGGAGTTCGGGGTCATTTTTGGAAGTGATATTGCAGAATGAAGAAGGAATTATAATAATGTGAGTGATATCAACTGCATGTGCAAAAGCTGCATGTGTTTTTTTTTTTTTTTTTTTTTTTTTTTTTAAGCCCTGAGTACATCAGTTGAAGCATGAGAGTCAAATGATTTCAGGTCAGAGCCAAATTGTCCTTTTCACACCCTGGCTCCTGAATATTGGCCTCAGAAGGTTGGCAGCCATGACATGCTCATAATGAACATACTGTCTGCATTGTTGTCTCCCAGCTCTTGGTGACTTCAAGAATTTGGTAGTTCTCTGATTTCTAAAGGAAATTTTTTCCAGAAAGAAAAAAAAATTATTGTTTCAGAAACATGATAAATATCTTTATTTATGATTCATTTTCATGAACTTGTGTATATAATGCAAGTGTGTGTGTGTGTGCATGTGAGTGAGTGTGATGTGTGTGTGATCGTGTGTGTGTGAGTGAGTGTGATGTGTGTGTGATCGTGTGTGTGTGTGTGTGTGTGTGTGTGTGTGTGTGTGTGTGTGTGTGTGCATAAGTGAAAATGTGTGTATGTGTGTGTGTTTGTATGTGTGTGTGTATGAAAGTGTATACTTTTTTTAACTTGTGTGTTTTCCATACCAGAAACAAATGTTTGTTCTAGTCAGGTTTCATTTCTGTTGATGGTCACCGTGGTATACTGGATACTGCTGGTGGCGGAGACACACACACTGGGTGTGATGCTGTGTTACATCTATACAGTGGTGCACAGAACACACTGGGTGTGATGCCGTGTTACATCTATACAGTGGTGCACAGAACACACTGGGTGTGATGCTGTGTTACATCTATACAGTGGTGCACAGAACACACTGGGTGTGATGCTGTGTTACATCTATACAGTGGTGCACAGAACACATTGGATGTGATGCTGTGTTACATCTATACAGTGGTGCACAGAACACATTGGATGTGATGCTGTGTTACATCTATACAGTGGTGCACAGAACACACTGGGTGTGATGCTGTGTTACATCTATACCGTGGGATGTGATGCTGTGTTACATCTATACAGTGGTGGACAGAACACATTGGATGTGATGCTGTGTTACATCTATACAGTGGTGCACAGAACACATTGGATGTGATGCTGTGTTACATCTATACAGTGGTGCACAGAACACATTGGATGTGATGCTATGTTACATCTATACAGTGGTGCACAGAACACATTGGATGTGATGCTATGTTACATCTATACCGTGGGATGTGATGCTGTGTTACATCTATACAGTGGTGCACAGAACACATTGGATGTGATGCTATGTTACATCTATACAGTGGTGCACAGAACACATTGGATGTGATGCTATGTTACATCTATACCGTGGTGCACAGAACACATTGGATGTGATGCTATGTTACATCTATACAGTGGTGCACAGAACACATTGGATGTGATGCTATGTTACATCTATACCGTGGTGCACAGAACACACTGGGTGTGATGCTATGTTGCAGCTATACCGTGGTACACAGAACGGAAGTGATCAAAAACACCTTGAACCCTAGCTGGGCCAGCTTCACCCTTCCTGTGCGTCTGTTGTGCAACGGGGACTACGACAGGTATTTTGTTTTACCTCTGCCACCTTCACCTTCCTGTGTGTCTGTTGTGCAACGGGGACGATGAAAAGTATTTTTTGTTTTTGTTTTACCTGTGCTAAGGAGTGTGCATGTTTACCCATGCCTGTTTGTCTGTCTGTCTACGAGATTCTGCAAGGTTTTTCTTTCTGTTTTTTTTGTTTTGTTGTAACCAGTGCTAACGATACTCGGTGTTAAGATGAAACACTGGCCAGTGATAAACCTGCTGAATGTTAATGCAGATGTGGATCTAAGGGCAGATCCCTGGGGTTTTTTTTTTTTAAATGTTGCATTTTTTTTCCTCAACATTTATGTGTATTTCTCAAGATACACTACACAGAAATATTTGAAAGAAAAGGCATAATCAGATTATAGCTATCTACAGTTTTTTTACGTTTGTTGTGGATCCTGATTACAACCAGAAGAAACCAGTGCATAGAGATGGGAGGTGACTGTTCAGTGTTACAACCAGTAGCCAATGGGTACAGATGGAGACTGTTCAGTGTTACAACCAGTAGTCAGTGGGTACAGATGGAGACTGTTCAGTGTTACAACCAGTAGTCAGTGGATACAGATGGAGACTGTTCAATGTTACAACCAGTAGTCAGTGGATACAGATGGAGACTGTTCAATGTTACAACCAGTAGTCAGTGGATACAGATGGAGACTGTTCAATGTTACAACCAGTAGTCAGTGGATACAGATGGAGACTGTTCAATGTTACAACCAGTAGCCAGTGGGTACAGATGAAGACTGTTCAATGTTACAACCAGTAGTCAGTGGATACAGATGGAGACTGACTGTTCAATGTTACAACCAGTAGTCAGTGGATACAGATGGAGACTGTTCAATGTTACAACCAGTAGTCAGTGGATACAGATGGAGACTGTTCAATGTTACAACCAGTAGCCAGTGGGTACAGATGGAGACTGTTCAATGTTACAACCAGTAGCCAGTGGATACAGATGAAGACTGTTCAGTGTTGCAACCAGTAGCCAGTGGATGCAGATGGAAGGTGACTGTTCAATGTTACAACCAGTAGCCAGTGGATACAGATGGAGACTGTTCAGTGTTACAACCAGTAGCCAGTGGATACAGATGAAGACTGTTCAGTGTTACAACCAGTAGCCAGTGGATACAGATGGAGACTGTTCAGTGTTACAACCAGTAGCCAGTGGATACAGATGGAGACTGTTCAATATTACAACCAGTAGCCAGTGGATACAGATGAAGACTGTTCAATGTTACAACCAGTAGCCAGTGGATACAGATGAAGACTGTTCAATGTTACAACCAGTAGCCAGTGGATACAGATGAAGACTGTTCAATATTACAACCAGTAGCCAGTGGATACAGATGAAGACTGTTCAATGTTACAACCAGTAGCCAGTGGATACAGATGGAGACTGACTGTTCAGTGTTACAACCTGTAGCCAGTGGGTACAGATGGAGACTGTTCAATGTTACAACCAGTAGCCAGTGGATACAGATGGAGACTGTTCAATGTTACAACCAGTAGTCAGTGGATACAGATGGAAGGTGACTGTTCAATGTTACAACCAGTAGCCAGTGGATACAGATGGAGACTGTTCAATGTTACAACCAGTAGCCAGTGGATACAGATGAAGACTGTTCAGTGTTACAACCAGTAGCCAGTGGATACAGATGAAGACTGTTCAATGTTACAACCAGTAGCCAGTGGATACAGATGAAGACTGTTTAGTGTTACAACCAGT
>CM031604.1:96997396-97004896 GCA_018398815.1 Conus ventricosus
AGCCAGTGGATACAGATGGAGACTGTTCAATATCACAACCAGTAGCCAGTGGATGCAGATTGATTTGATTTGTTTGATTCTTCAGATGGATCAGTGAGGGGTGAATGGGAGGGAATTCATCTTGTCAGCATTAGAGTACTTTCCATCATCCACTTGCATGTTTGGACTGGATTTATTTATCCATTTGTAATATCGGAAAATTGAAAGGAGTGAGTGGCCTTATTGCCTAGAAATTTGTTTTCACTTTTGTCCAAGATATCTTTGAAGCAAGACCACAGTGTTAATGAATGAAGTTTTGTGAATATCGATCTTTTGGTTAATTAAAATCATTGTGTGCTTTGGATCACCATGCTTTTCCCATTGTGGCCAACACATCTCTAGTGGTTGTAGATTTAGAGTACAGTTGGTGGAATCCTTTGGAAAAGATAGGAATAGTTTGCTTTCATGTTTTGTGGACCGATCTGTTTTTCTGTTCTTTGCAGATCCATTAGAGTGGAGTGTTACGACTGGAACAAGAGTGGAGTGTAAGTTTTCGTCCTTTACAGTCTGTCATCTAACTTCCATCTGGCTTTGTTTTTTTTTCCTTTCAGTTTTATATATAACACAAAAACTTAGCTCTAATAGACAGCTAGGGTATTGAACTGTTTCTCTTTGGAAAACAAAAAAGTAATTTAAGTTTCATTTCATAAGTATTCTAGAATTTAGTTTCAAAACGATTTGACGGAGGGCGGAAAATGAAGCAAATTTTAAAAAGAAATGGTATCAGGTCCTCCAGACGACACAGACAGATAGATCACAGGACAAAACACAAATGCATTTCAACCCTCTTGGGTCTTCGGCAAATGAAACAAACTGCGGCGTTACTGGAACACGACAAAAAAGCAGAAGAGCACACAAAACAAAGTGTGAAGTAACGCAGATTTGGGTCTTCTTCAAGCAAAAACAAGCAACACTTAGGACAATGAAAACGAAGAGCAAGCAACCACATATCTTCTCATAAACAGAGCAAGCAACCACATATCTTCCATAACAGAGCAAGCAACCACACATCTTCTCATAAACAGAGCAAGCAACCACATATCTTCTCATAAACAGCGCAGAATGGGTGTTGGATGAAAACCAGGCCATACAGAAAGGGGTTCATGGGAGTTGAAATAGTATTGATGACATTAAGAATGATGGTAACAATAGTGATAATAGTGACGTTTGTACTGGCTATGACAGTGATTCCATGAAATAGTATTGATGACATTAAGAATGATGGTAACAATAGTGATAATAGTGACGTTTGTACTGGCTATGACAGTGATTCCATGAAATAGTATTGAAGACATTAAGAATGATGGTAACAATAGTGATAATAGTGACGTTTGTACTGGCTATGACAGTGATTCCATGAAATAGTATTGAAGACATTAAGAATGATGGTAACAATAGTGATAAAAGTGACGTTTGTACTGGCTATGACAGTGATTCCATGAAAACACTTAAAGACAGGAAAGAAACCAGTGTCTGGAATGTCATTGTTTGTTATGGGTGTGACAGTGATGTGTGCCTCTCAAACTGTCAGAAAGTCCTCTCAATTTTCAAAAATGTTCCTCTCAAGCCTCTTCAGAGGTTGGCAGATGTGGATTCCATGGAGGACGACGGAAGACAGTCGGGGGGCAAGAGCATGGGGAGGGTGGGGGCAGGACTGAAGGAGGTCATGTGGACACCTGTCCTGTTATGACCTGGATGTTGTGTCAGCATGGGGAGGGTGGGGCCAGGACTGAAGGAGGTCATGTGGACACCAGTCCTGTTATGACCTGGATGTTGTGTCAGCATGGGGAGGGTGGGGGCAGGACTGAAGGAGGTCATGTGGACACCAGTCCTGTTATGACCTGGATGTTGTGTCAGCATGGGGAGGTGGGGGCAGGACTGAAGGAGGTCATGTGGACACCAGTCCTGTTATGACCTGGATGTTGTGTCAGCATGGGGAGGGTGGGGGCAGGACTGAAGGAGGTCATGTGGACACCAGTCCTGTTATGACCTGGATGTTGTGTCAGCATGGGGAGGGTGGGGGCAGGACTGAAGGAGGTCATGTGGACACCAGTCCTGATATGACCTGGATGTTGTGTTAGCATTTCAGTGGCTGGGAATCGAGGCAACATTATGTGGTTGGGTAATGTGATTTGTGTTCTTTCATTTCTTTTTTTAAAAATTGCATTCTGTGACTCTCTGAAAGATCTACTGTTTTCATGATTTGATTGATTGATTTGTTGTTTCTCTTAGGGTTCTTTGCGGTCAGCTGGGCTATAAGCAACATTATCTTATCATATCTCTTAGGGTTGATGAGTTATTCTCAAAATATGTGCTGATGGGCAGGGGACGGAGAGGAGGGGGGAATGGGAAGAAGGAAGGAGAATGGGATGGGGAGAGGTTCCCACATTTTTAAACCTCAACACATTTTTGCACAAGCCTTAACTTTTTTGCGACGCGCCGTGCAATATTGACGACATCTCAGTCAACCAGTTCACAATGAGCCGTGCCCTCGTGACGGCAGCACTGCTGTACTTCCCGGACGTGCCGTGCCGTGCATCCGTGACGGCACAACTATAAAAAAATTCCCATGTTCTCTCGTCTACCGTCTAAGGGATGCAGCTGCCATAAATATTTAGAACAGGTTTCTAGCCACTGGAAGGGTAAGTTTACATGCACTTGCGATGACCTTTGTGACCCCAGAATAGTCCGAACAAAGAGACCCATCTGGCACTAGGAAGGCATGTGTGGAATTTCCTGCTTCACCAACATATCGGGCAGAAGGAGAATGACATGTGGTTTTAGAACTGGTTCATCAAAGTACTTCAGAAAATGAGGGGGGGTAAAGGTGTACAAGTTTATCGAAAAGAATCTGAGCTTGATTTATTTGCTGTGTGTATTTAATAGTTTTATACATCTTATCATCTGAAGCCAAAACAGTGGAAAGTGTGTACTGTGTGCAGTGATTTAATTTCCTTAAGAAAGAAAAAAAGAATTCACTTGGATTACACAAACTGAATACCTCAGGCTTTCTCTGCATCTGTTCAAAGTAAGAGCAAAGCTTTATGCCCCTTTTCTTCCTCATTTGCTGTTGTCATACTAGCCAAACAAACGTAAACAAGATTGTGTTCTCCTATGTATGTTTTACTTATGTTGTTTCTGTAACAGTAGCATTGCTATTTTACCCAAAATGTATTTTAATTTTATGCTCAGTACAAAGTTCACACTTTATCCTTTCCGTTGATAGGGAAATGACTTTGCTCTGCCGCGCCTGTCTGGAAAATATTAACACAGTTTTGCACAAGCCTTAAAACATTTTTGCACGAGCCTTAAAACAGTTTTGCACAAGCCTTCACACAGTTCTGCTGACCAGAGAGGGTGGTCGTGAGTTGAGCACCACAGAGCAGTGAGGAGGAGGAAGGGAGGAATGGGTGTAGGGAAGGGGGAGGGGCAGTCCAGGGTGTGGAAATGTGGTGAGGGTGAGGGAGAGGGGGACAGGTGAGAGTAGCGCATAAGCAAACGGTTGTTTCAAAATCAAACTGGCTGCAAATACTGATTTTAATGAGTAGGCGGCAGTTTGGGAGGGGGGGGGGAGGGAGGAAATAAGTAACGCCTGTAATCCTGTGCATGATTATTTCACTGTGTTCTTTGTCTCTGAGATTCTGTTATTTTTGGTTTCGTTCTTTGTCTCTGAGATTCTGTTGTTTTTGGTTGGGTTTTTTTTCCCCATCTCTCATCCCCAAGCTCCACTCTGACCCCCTCTCTCTCTCTCTCATCTCTCTCTCTCTCTCTCTCTCTCTCTCTCTCTCTCTCTCTCTCTCTCTCTCTCTCTCTCTCTCTCTCTCTCTCTCTCTCTCTCTCTTTTCTCTCTCTCCCTCTCACTCCCCCCCCTCTCTCTCTCCTCTCTCCCTCTCTCTCTCTCCCCCCTCTCTCTCCCTCTTTGTCCTCTCTCGCTCTCTCCCTCTCTCTCCCTCCCCCTCTCTCTCTCTCCCTTTCTTTCTCTCCCTCTCTTTCTCTTTCTCTCCCTCTCGCTCCGCTCTCTCCTCTCTCTCTCTTCCCCCTCTCTCTCTCCCTCTCTGTCCTCTCTCTCTCTCTCTCCCTCTCTCTCCCCCCTCTATCGCTCTCCCTCTCTCTCTCCCTCTCTTTCTCTCCCTCTCTCTCTATCTTCCTCTCTCTTTCTCTCCCTCTCTCTGTTTTCTTCTCTCTCTCTCTCTCTCCTCTCTCCCTCCCTCTCTCTCTCTCTCTCTCTTTCTCTCTTTTCCCCTCTCTCTCTCTTCCTCTCTTCCTCTCTTTCTCTCTCTCGCTCCGCCCTCCCCCCTCTCTCTCTCTCTCTCTCTCTCGCTCTCTCTCTCTCTCTCTCTCCACTCCCCACCCCCACCCCTCTCTCTCTGTTTTTCTTTCCTGTTTTGGTGCCAGTTAATGTCTGTGTCCGACACAATCATACAGTAGGTCGGCCTGCTTGGCCTTAATGTCTGTGTCCTATCATACAGTAGGACGGCCTGCTTGGCCTTAATGTCTGTGTCCTATCATACAGTAGGACGGCCTGCTTGGCCTTAATGTTTGTGTCCTATCATACAGTAGGACGGCCTGCTTGGCCTTAATGTCTGTGTCCTATCGTACAGTAGGACGGCCTGCTTGGCCTTAATGTCTGTGTCCTATCGTACAGTAGGACGGCCTGCTTGGCCTTAATGTCTGTGTCCTATCGTACAGTAGGACGGCCTGCTTGGCCTTAATGTCTGTGTCCTATCGTACAGTAGGACGGCCTGCTTGGCCTTAATGTCTGTGTCCTATCATACAGTAGGACGGCCTGCTTGGCCTTAATGTCTGTGTCCTATCATACAGTAGGACGGCCTGCTTGGCCTTATGATTAAAGCATTTTTCTCTTGATCCAGGAGTCTTTGCCTCAATACCTGCTTGAGACGGCTAAGTTAGAGGAGATA
The DNA here is from genome assembly GCA_018398815.1 of Conus ventricosus. Taxonomy (NCBI): domain Eukaryota; kingdom Metazoa; phylum Mollusca; class Gastropoda; order Neogastropoda; family Conidae; genus Conus; species Conus ventricosus. The sequence continues at coordinate 97,002,355 of CM031604.1, forward strand.
TTATTTGGGAAGTAAGTTACCATATGATCAGACTCCAATCCCATCCAGGTCTTGGCTAGATTTGAATTCAGGTTCAGTGCGTGACAAACCCATGCATGAAAAACCACACCCAACTTGCACATAGGTTAAGTCTTAGACTGGTGGTATAGAATGCAAAAAGAAGCACACAAAAATAAAGAAGCAAAGAAAAAGATATACACTGGTGGTGGTGTTAGATATACTGTTTGAAGACAGAATGTTGCATCTGTATTATGTATTAGTTTGACTGAGAAAAAAGTCACATGCACAAATAGTTCACCTGTGGTGCATCTCAGAGCCCAAACTGAGGAGCAAAGAAGTCGTAAGGTCAAACTCTGCGGTAGTGGCCATCAGAAATCCTTTAAAACTGGGTGGTAAATGGGAACCAGCTTAAGGTGGAAGGCAGATCGACTACAGACTGAGTGAAAAGAGTTTCAGAAATACAGGGAAAAGAGTTTCAAAAATACAGGGGGGGGGCGGGGGGGGGGGGGGACGGGACCCCAAACTTTTGCAGTGAGGGCATTTCAAGTAACAGGAGACTCTTTGGGGTGGGAGGAAAGTGTTGTCATACTGCACGTTGTTTGCAGGCATCGAGATCATTGGAGAGTTTACCACCAACATGCGGGAACTGTCTCGTGGCGCTGGTCCACACAGCCAGTATGAAGTGAGTAGTTGGATATTGTGTGTACATATGTGGGCATGTGTTGTGTGTGTGTGTGTGTGTGTATGTGTGTGTGTGTGTGTGTGTGTGTGTGTGTGTGTGTGTGTGTGTGTGTGTGCATGTGTAAATGTACATTTGTGCATGTATTTGTGTGTGTGCGTGTGTGTGTGTGTGTGTTGGGGTGCAAGAGAGGGTTGTGTATGTGTGTGTGTTTGTGTGAGCATGTGTGTTCTGGGAAGGGTTAGGGTGATGGTATGTTGTGGGGGGATGAAATGGAGTTAAGTCGTTCTGTCATGAACACTCTTTTTCTCTCTGTGTTCATGTAGCAAGTAACAGCTACAGGGATTTTTTTAATGTGCTGTTTTTTGCCCAGTAACTGATGAAATATTTATAGGGTGGAAATTGTGTGTGTGTGTGTGTGTGTGTGTGTGTGTGTGTGTGTGTGTGTGTGTGTGTGTGTGTGTGCTTATGCTTCAAACTGAAAGGCAGGTATAAGAAAGGACGGTGGAGAGATAATCACTGAAACTGGATCAGTCAACTTTTTAACAGGGAAATTTCCATAATATTTAAATCACTGTATCTTGATTAAACTCAACGCCTCCAACTCTGGATATTTTGTTTAACATGTGGTGGTGAGATTTGATTAGGAGGGCTCCCAACTCCAGGATCGTTCAGATTTGTTGAAAGTGTGTTTTTTGTGTCGTGTCTGTATCAGCATTTTCCTTTCTTTGATTTTTGACAGTAATTTTGTAGTAATTGCCTTTTATGGGTGTTATAAGGTTCCTTTTTAATACTCAATTCTTTTTTCCCAGCCGCTTTATTTTGATGATTATGTTGGATTTTGTTTGTCTGACGGCCAACAGACAACGTAGGGACTCGGGTTGCTGTGTTCAGCGACTTTTATTGTATGACAATAGTCTGGGTACTGGGATGGGGAAGGTAGTTGAAAACGTTTTTCAGTGAGGCCTCCAAAGAATATAGGCTGGAATAACAATTCGACAATGTTGTTCAGGATGTCTTGCAATGTTTGGACTTTGGTTGGCAGTTGGGGAATACCTCACCTGGTGGCAGGTAGGCGGCAGAGGGGATGTAGACTGACCAGGGGTCTGGCAGGGAGGATGCCATCGACAGTGAAGAAGTAGGGTGCAGGTGTTAAGGTGGCAGAGGGGATGTAGACTGACCAGGGGTCTGGCAGGGAGGATGCCATCGACAGTGAAGAGGTAGGATGCAGGTGTTAAGGTGACAGAGGGGATGTAGACTGCACCAGGGTCTCAGTGGCAGGAGAGGATGCCATCGACAGTGAAGAGGCAGGATGCTGGTGTTAAGGCGGCAGAGAAGAGATAGGGGTACACAGGGGAAAGGGGGCGGCTTGCAACACTGGCAAAGTGAAGAGGTAATGTGGACAAGGGCAGCAACGCAGAACAGGGGGACGCGGCCTCGTGTGTCATATAATGCAACTGTCTCTCTCTTTCTGTCTGTAGATTCTAGATTGTCAGCTCTGGGTCCTGGTGTTGAGTAGAGGACAGGAGCATCGCTCCCTGATGTCCTTGCTGCTGAACTCTCTCTCTTTCATGTCTGAGTTGTCAGCTCTGGGTCCTGGTGTTGAGTAGAGGACAGGAGCATCGCTCCCTGATGTCCTGCTGCTGAACTCTCTCATGTATAACTCAGTCTCTCAGATGCACGTGCCATGTGCTGTTGGAACAGAGAGAGAAGGAGCATCAGTCTGACGTTGTGACTGTGATGTCTTTCACATTTAACCCATCCTCCTCATTGTCTGAAGCTGTATTTCTCACAGTTAACCCATTCCTCACCATCTGTCCTGAGGCTGCATTTTTGCACATTTAACCCTTTCGTTGCCCTCTG
>CM031604.1:97016177-97046548 GCA_018398815.1 Conus ventricosus
TTTTTTTTTATTCCCGAAAAGAACAAAAAAATATTTGCATGTTTCTGCATAAAATTCGATTTTCTGCAGTTATCATTCTTCAATTTGAAGTGATCAACACAGTGATTTTGTATTTTCGGTTTCGAAGGGGGACTGATGTCTAAGCATATTTAAACTTAGGGATATTTTGTGCATTCATGGTGTGCACATTGTGCATCAGCACAGCCCTGTTCAGTTGTTCTGTGCATCATGGTGTGCACATTGTGCATCAGCAGCAGCCCTGCTTCAGTTGATTCTGTGCATCATGGTGTGCACATTGTGCATCAGCAGCAGCCCTGCTTCAGTTGCCGGGTTCTGTGCATCATGGTGTGCCATTGTGCATCAGCAGCAGCCCTGCTTCAGTTGATTTCTTGCTTGCAAAACTCTGAAAAACTGTGCTCACATTTATTTCCGTCCATTTTTTAAGTCTGTCAGTTTTTGTCATTTTGTTATCCTCTTATTACTTGGTATTAATACTCGCTGGCAGAACTGGCTGGCAAAACTTGTGGCATGATCACTGTGTGTGTGTTGTGTGTGTGTGTGTGTGTGTATGTGTGTGTGTGTGTGTGTGTGTGTGTTGTGTGGTGTGTGTGTGGCGTGCGTGCGTGCGTGCGTGCGTGCGTGCGTGCATGCGTGTGTGTGTGTGTGTATATGTGTGTGTGTGTGTGTGTGTGTGTGTGTGTGTGTGTGTGCATCTCTGTGCATGTGTGTGTGTGTGCGTGTGTGTGTGTGTGACTCTGTGTGTGTGTGTGACTCTGTGGTGTGTGCATCTCTGTGCATGTGTGTCACGGGTTTGTTACGAGGCCTGTGACGGTTGGCCCATCTGGGGTAGTGGAAGTGTTCATTTATTTATTGTCGTCGTTGTTGTCGTATATCCTCCTTAATGTGGTTTGTGTGTGGTTGCACCTTTGGTGTAGTTCAGCTCAGGTTAGGTTTACTTTCTCTCTCTCTCTCTCTAATTCCACTGCCCGTGCGATTCATCCTGCAGGTTCACGGGTGGCTGGTATCTTTTTCTTGTACTGGCTGTCTCTATCGGCCTCTCACCTGTCTTTTCACCTGCCGCACGTGCAAGGTTCCTCTTAGGCTTGAGGTATTCTCACCGTGACGTAGCGTGGCATGTTGGCCGCCATCGCTGAGGCAGGTTTTCTCTTCACTCGAGCGGAAGATGTCTCTGGGAGCGCCTGCTCCGGTCCTGGTTCTTCACCTTATACGTCGAAGGTACAGTCGGTACTTTCATTTCCTACAGTCGGCCTGTAGGAGGGAGACATCACTTCATCTTTTTCCGCATCTGCGCTGCTGTCCTCTCGACTGGACAGAGGGCAGAGAGAGTCGTTTGACCCGCCTCTTTGGGTCACCCACGGGTAGCTGGTAAGCATCAGTTTCGTGGTTTATTTGTTGTTGTGTTTTTTTTTTATGCTAGCCGGCTAATTCTTCTCTTTTGCGCAATTTGTTTTTGGTTTTCAAAATTATAAAAGAAATATTGTTTGAGACCACTTTTTCTGGTTAATTCAATCTTTAAACCTGGCCAGTCAAAATTATATCTTAAAGTCTTTCTCCCTTTTATGCATCTGGTGATGCGGTAGTCGGTGGGGAAGGGGGAGAACCTGGTGATTCAGGTTGGTACTTGCTTGGTCTCGCTCGTCCGCCCCTGTCACAATTGCCGGGCTCACATTCTTCGGCCACCGTCTGTTTGTGTGTGCAAGGAGAACGAGTTTTATGTTCGCGAGCGTGCGTACGCATGATTAATCGTTTGGATGCGTGGTGGGAAATTTGTGTTATTTTGAAATGTTGCCATAAAATGTGGGGATAATTGTGCCATTGAATTATTATTATTAATATTTGCAAATGTGGTGGCAGATGTAAAGCCATGGTTGCTTTATTAGTTCAATTCCTAAGAAAGAAAATGTTAAACGTGAGTGAGAGAAGGATGAAGATAATTCATATTTGTTTTATAGCTTGTTAATTTAATGCAGTCTCTTACCTGCTTCGTATGAGAAGACTTTAACGAACATTCCTGATTTGGTTGGTTACGCTGTGTTATGCTCGGGTCTGTGTTGAGCTGGTGTTGTTGGTGTATTTAGTAGACCTCCCTCGCCATCATGCGAGTGGCTGTTAAGGTTTTAAAAGCATGGGTCAGACTGTACTGACTGCGGGGTTCCAGTACCCGTCTTTCTACTTTCCTCCCATTACCTTTGCCCTCCTCCCGGAGACTTCACACCGGAGCACGCACTGGTTGGGGCCACGCACTGGTTGGGACCGCGCACTGGTTGGTAACGCGCACTGGTTGGGACCGCGCACTGGTTGGGACCGCGCACTGGTGGGGACCACGCACTGGTTGAGGCCACGTACTGGTGGAAAAGCCCGTGGACTTGGCTGGACGGTCCTGATCCCCGTCTAGGACCTCCAGCAACAACGCCCCGTCCCCCGAGACGCGCTCTCCACCGTCTGTTTGTGCGTGTCAAGGGTGTCGGCCCTGAACAACTCTCTTCAAGAACCGACCCGGTTTGGGGCACCAGTGCGACAGGGTGTTCCCAGTAGACTTTGGAGAGGCAGGAGTGTGAGGGCACTACATGACAGGGAAAGGGATGGGTGCTGGAATTATTTATTTATGATTGTGATTGTGTATGTCGTGTATTGAAATGCTTGATTGTGATTGTGCATGTTGTGTGTGTTGGAATGCTTGATTGTGATTGTGCATGGTGCGTACGTTGACATATTTATTAGTGATTGCGTGTGTTGTGAATAAATGGGTGTTGTATCGTAATCTTTCTTGTGTGGTCTCTTGCGAGGCGTGTGAGGTCAGTCACCCCCTTCACTCCCACTTAGACCGATCCTGTCAGGGCAGACCTCCAGGGGTCGGTCGTGACATTTGTGGGGGCTCGTCCGGGATGTGAAGGGCTCTGACTGTCTCTCTCGTTTCGCGGAGTACCTGTTCAGTTCTGTCTGTTTTGTATATGTTTAGTCAGTTTGTCGTGTTTGTTCGTGGGTGGTTGGCTGGGTGACTCTAGCGTGTAGGGAGTCTTGGTGGCCTGAAGGAACATCCGGTGTGACCGGGGAGTCGAGGTGGGACCGGGGGGAATCGACCGCGTCCAGACCTCCTTCCGCCGGTAAGTCTTGCCTTTCTGTTGCCGCTCAGTCTGCCATTCCTGTTTTGTAGTTAGCCAGTTTTTTTTTTGTTTTTGTTTTTTTTTACCGGGTGGTTATTGAGTACAGGGGTTGTATCGGACGTTAGTGTCATTTTTTTTTTTTCTCTTTCCGGATTCCGTCTGCCAGTTTGTTTGGTTTTTTTTTTTCGGCCAGCCCCACCGCACTGTTGCTCGTGCTGTGGAGCGCGGTGTTGCCAGAGTGGGGGCAGCCGGACATAGTTTTTTTGTTGTTTTTTTTCGGTGAGCCCCACCGCACTGTTGCTCGTGCTGTGGAGCGCGGGTGTTGCCAGAGTGGGAGCAGCCGGAACTTGTCCCCCCCCCACACACACACACACACACACACACATATACACACACCCCTAAAATATCTGTTTTTCAAGTGGAATTGTCTTTCCCCTGTATTTGAGAACCGTAGGATATGTCATGGCGACGTCCGGCGCTGGTGGTATGGCGACGCGTGCGTCAAAAAGAAGGGTTTTCAAAATGTAGTCCCTACTATTAGTACCAGCACTTCGACTACAGTGACTTCCACTTATTCCCGTGCTGTAGCCGATAGTCCAGCGAGTACTTTCACTACCTCTTCGCTAGGGGATCTTCCTGTTGAGACCCCGACTGGCACTTCCGCTCGGAAGCGTCAGAGTATTAGCGAAGCAACTCTGGGCTTCTGTTGAGTCGCAGAAACCGAAGCCCCTCTCTTCTCCATGCTTCCCCTCGTAAGGAGTATGCCCCGGGAGACTTTCCTCATGGGAAAGTCGAGACCCAAGGGACGGGCCAAACGGGTCATCCTCCCGTGTCGGGAGTGGTGAATCCCGCCCAGGACATCACCTCCGTCCTGATGTTTCTGGAGCGACAGCGACGAGAGGACGCTGTCAGACAGAAGCCCTCCGTCGGGAAGAGCTAGATAGAATGGAGGCTCTGCGCAGAGAGGAGACTGACAGACAGGAGATTCTGCGTAGGGAAGAGGCTATGCTGCGCAGAGAGGAGGCTGCCAGACAGGAAGCTCTGCGTAGGGAAGAGGCTGCCCGACAGGAAACTCTGCGCAGAGAGGAGGCTGCCAGACAGGAAGCCCTCCATCGGGAAGAGTTAGATCAGCGTAGGGAAGAGGCAGCTCTGCACAGAGAGGAGGCTGCCAGACAGGAGGCTCTACGTAGGGAAGAGATGGAACAACTTCTTTCGCGGGCTCCCGCATCTGTAAATCAGGGGGTTAGTCACCAGGCAAGTGATAGAGTTAGAGGCCCAAAATTAAAGCTTCCAGAGTTCAGACCTAGTGAGGACATTGATATGTTCTTAGAGCATTTTGACAAAGTTGCTAGTTCATACCAATTGTCTGAGGAACAAAAGGCCATGCACCTTTTTTCTGGATTATCTGGTACTGCAAGGGAGTGTGTGCTCACTCTAAATGAAGGCGCGTCTTATGCAGACATGCAGTTGGCTCTGCGTAAGCGTTTCCACCTTACTCCAGAAACGTACAGGAGGAAGTTTAGATCCATGAAAAAGAACAACGATGAGACCTTCGTGCAGTTTGGAGATAGGCTGCGCAAAACGCTAGGGTACTGGCGTCATGTTGGCTAAGCTGGGGCTTGTAACAAAAGGCGTTTTGTCCCAGACAATTTAGAGCTGGGCCAAAAGAAAATAAGACACCCAGTAGAGGTTGTTGCGTGCGCAGTTTGCGTGAACAGAAATCGCTCACCTGTTTGGAAGTCGCGGGCTGAAGTTTTAGCTGACACTGTTGACATGTCTTTTGCCTTGTAAAGGTATGTATTGGTTAAGCTTGTGGAGATAGGGAGATAGGAGGTTTAACATAATTCATGTATTGGAAACTAAACAATCTTTAGATATGTTGCAGAATTCCAACCCAAGTCTACAGTCGTTTTATAACGGGATGAGGTATTTATGTCGTGAATGTGATGTATTCCGTTGAAATTAACAGTTGGATAAGATGAATGATGTTTGTTCCTTCATTCAATAGTTTTACTTAGATGTTGAATAAGGAATATGTTGTGATGGATAATAACACACACACACACACACACACACCACACATACACACACACACACACACACACACACACACACACACACACACACACGCAATCAATGTATGGTTCTTCTCGAAAATTGTATATGCTATTGTGTGATGTTTGATGATGATGTATAGTTAATAAGACAAGCATTTATTTTACAGAAGTGTATGTTTTGTCTATAAATTGTGTTCAACTATAATTGCAAATTTATCTGAAATCATTGTGGTTGATATTGTAAGAAAGGGGATGTAAAGGAAATGGTTATGACGAGGATAGTAAAAGGAAATCCTTCTTGTAAAATGGTATTGATGAGGTTGACAAAGCGGAATTGTGCTTTTTGCTGTTCTTGAGGGTAGTGAATCGAAATCTTTCCTTGGATAGAGGTTCATGTAAAGGTATGGTGTCTATGTTGTTGTGCTTGTCTGCTTGGACCACCACTATGGCCACCATGGCCTACGGCACTGCCACTACGGCCACCTCCATGGCCTACGGCACCGCTAACTACGACCTATAAGAAAAGTTTTTATGGCTGTGGATGGACTCTTGGGGAAGAGGGGAGGTTTGGAAAAGACGAGAGGTTTCATGGCCATGGACAAAAAGGAGAGAGGAGGAACACATGTTAAAAGACTGTCACTGTGCAGGCTTCCAGTGCCAGGGACTGAGCACGGGGTCTGGTGCCAGGAGATGGGCACAGACAAACTGTCAGGTCTTTGACAGGTTACAGGCGTGACTTCTTCCCGGAACTGGAGAATGTCAGACAGTCAAAGAACGCCGAGAGCTACCTCCAGAGCTGCCCGGAGTGAGGGGCGGGAGGAACTAACAAAAAAACGGTGTCTTCGCCAGGGTGGTGAATTTAACCTCTTTTCCTCTCCTCTGTCCATACCAGGCCATAACCTCAAAGAAACTTACTCCTTTTATTAATAAAAGGGTGTGGCTTAACAAGTTTCAGCTTTAGTTTCCTTTCCAGTGGGAGAACGCGTTAGTCTGATTTGGAGTGACAGAGAGTACAGATAGCAGGCACACATTCAAGCATGAACACATAATCTTTATTCTGTCATCTGGGACTTTCTTTACAGGCTGGAGGATGATTCTCATCGAACAGCTTACCAACACCATGTCCCCAGAGTTGAGGATCCGTATAGGCGAGACAGCACCTCAGGATTTCGCGGCTGCGATTCAAACCGCTGAGGTGTTTGCTGAGGCTCGTAGAGCTTATGGGCATCGCCCAGATACGGACAGGAAGCCCTCCACAGGATTTAGTGGCAGTAAGGCGCCGACGACCGCTAGCGGGTCGAACAAGGCGGGTAGTTCATCGGGGCCCTCAGCACCCGACTGTGTTTTCTTTGTGGTCGTCCTGGCCACATTAGGAAAGATTGTCCTAAAGCCGCCGGTAGTCTTGGGGCTAGTCCTTTCCAGCGTCCTCGTGCCTCGGCTAACGTGGGTTCCATCCCAGCTTCTGGTGGTGCGGAGTGCCCGGTGTTTCTTTCTGTTGTTGGTTCTTCCTTGGTCGACACCATCAGGGATTCGGGAGCATCAACGATCTTTGTGGATAAGGATTTGGTTTCTCCTGAGGCCCGGGCGGGGCGCTAGTTATGATGTGTGCGGGTTGGAGGTTGGTTTTACCTCCACCCGTCCTTCTGTACTCATTTCTATCTCCACCCCCTACTTCTGTGGCGAGGTATGGGCCATCGCGGTGGAGCGACCTCTGTATTCCCTTCTTATAGGGAATACTATCACCTTTGCGGACGGACGCAGTCAGTCCGTGTCTACGGATCTGCCCGTACGGGCGTGTGTGGGAGTTACCACACGCGCCAAAGCTAAGAGGCAGGAACAGGAATTGCGTCCCGTTCTGCAGCCGATCTCTGACGAGGTTCTGGCCAGGGCCGATCCTGCTTCCATGATCCGTCTTCAGGCCAGGGACTTGGATGTCCAACGCCTGCGACAACTGGTGGGTCGTCCCGCTCAGTCTGCCCGACACGCCAAGGTGAGCTTCAAGCTCCACAAGGGGATCCTCTTTAGGGTTTTCACTGAGGCAGATCGTGTGGCAAGCAGCTGTCGTTCCCCAAAGCTTGAGAGAATCTGTTCTCCGGCAGGCCCATGATTCACCCATGGCAGGTCATATGGGCTCAAAGCGGACTCTCGAGCGAGTTAGACAGGATTTCTTTTGGCCAGGGATGAACTCACAGGTTAGGCAGTACTGCGCAGTTTGCGATGTCTGCCAACGGACAACGCCTAAGGGTCGCTTGAGGCGCGTTCCCCTAGGGTCAGTGCCACTGGTTGGGGAGCCATTCAGCAAGGTTGGGGTCGACCTGGTGGGACCCATTAAGCCACCATCCGATCGCGGTCACCGCTACATCTTGGTAGTGGTGGACTACGCGACTCGGTACCCAGAGGCTGTCCACTTAGGACTATCGACGCCCCTACTGTTGCTGAGGCTCTCTGGCAGATTTGGGACGCGCACCGGCGTGCCCAAGAAGATCCTTTCGGACCAGGGACTCAGTTTCTGTCCGAACTCATGCAGGAAGTCAACACTCTGCTCAACGTTCACAAGGAGACAACGTCACCCTATCATGCGCAGGCCAATGGCCTGGTCGAGCGTTTCAATGGACGTTGAAGCAGATGTTGCGTCGCCTATGTGCAGAGCAACCTCGTGAGTGGGATCGCTTTATTCCTGCTGTACTGTTCGCCTACAGGGAGGTTCCACAGGAAAGCATGCGGTTTTCCCCATTTGAACTCCTGTAGGGTAGAACAGTACGAGGACCCACCAACATCCTGAAGCAGATGTGGACCCACGACGACGTGGAACCGGTGGTTAAGGAAGAAAGTCGTTATGTGGTCGACCTGCGCAAACCGCATCGCTGACACTTGCCAGTTTGCTCAGCAACACTTGCAGTCGGCCAAACCAAGTACAAGGCTTTGTACGACCGGCGCAGTGTTGAACGCTGGTTTGAGCCAGGTGATGAGGTGTTGCTTCTCCTTCCACAAAAGAAGAACAAGTTGCAGCTTGCTTGGCAGGGCCCTTTTGTAGTCTGCAGTCGGGTGGGTGACTGGGACTATAGGATTCGCGTGCGAGGCAAAGAATGCCTGTATCATGCCAACCTCTTGAAGGCATACGTACGACGAATTCATGCCAGGCAGGCTTCACCCCTGTCGTTGTGGGAGAGGGCGATGAGCACGCCGTGTCGGTGGTTCAGGACATCCCCACTGCCCTCTCGTCGAGGAGGAGTCGTGGCAGGATGTTTGCTTTGGGACAAGCCTCTCCCAGCTCAGACAGATCAACTGCGCAGGTTGTGCCAGGAGTTCCAGGACGTGCTCACAGATCGTCCCCTGCACAGTACCCTCGGCGAGTGTACGCTGGAATTAACCACCGAGACCCCGATTAGGGTTAACAGTACCCTCTGCCTCACTCCCAGACGTCTGCCATCCAACAGGAGGTGCAGGCCATGCTAAGGTTAGGGGTCATTGAACGTGCGAGTTCCCCGTACTCATCCCCATCCTCCTGGTAAAGAAGAAGGATGGCAAAATGAGGTTTTGTGTCGATTTTCGTCGATTGAATAAGGTTCTCCGGTTTGATGCTGAACCTATGCCGGACGTCGACAGGATCTTCGCTCAGCTGAGTCAGGCCAACTATTTCTCCAGTTTGATCTCGCAAAGGGGTACTGGCAGATTCCCATGCGCCGAGAGGACAAACCCAAAACGGCATTCACGACGCCTGAGGTACAGTTCCAGTGGAACGTGATGCCTTTTGGCCTTAAAACTGCTGGAGCAATTTTCAGTCGCGTCATGCGACAATTGCTCCTCCCTCTCGATACACCAGATCTGAACAACTTCATGGATGACCTGCTACTTAGTTCTGTAGAGTGGAACTCGCACGTCTCGCTCCTCCGTCGCCTGTTTCTTCGTTTGCGCGAGGTTCAGATGTCAGCCCGTCCTTCCAAATGTCAGCTTGGTCAGGACGAGGTTTCCTTTCTGGGGCATCATTTGCAACGGGGTTTGATCGCACCTGAGGAAGACAAGGTGGCCAAAATTGCAGGTGCCAAACCTCCTGGTACCAAAAGGGAATTGCGATCATTCCTTGGACTTGCGGGATACTACCGCAAGTTCATCCAGAACTTTGCGAAGGTTGCCCTGCCCCTCACTGACTTGACGAAGGGGAGGAAGCCAGAACGTTTGGTTTGGGGTGAGAGTTGCCAACAGGCTTTTGACGCCCTTGAAGATGGCCCTGACCACCCGCCCAGTCCTGGCTCTCCCAGATCCCGGTCTCCCTTTTGTCCTGCGCACTGATGCTTCTGCAGTGGGGATTGGGGCAGTGTTGCTACAGGATCAGGGAAGGGACTCCAACCGCTTGCTTCGCGAGCAAAAAAACTCACTGATGCCGAGACTAGGTACCACACGATTGAACAAGAGTGTTTAGCAGTCGTGTGGGCATCAGGAAGTTTTACCCCTACTTGTACGGCCGTGAGTTTGTGCTGGAGAGTGATCACCATCCTCTCCAGTACCTGGACCGGATCCGGCCAGTCAGTCGTCGACTCATGGGTTGGGCAGTGGAACTGCAGAGTCATGCGTTCACTTTTCGTCATATCAAGGGTTCCAGCAATACGGATGCTGACTATCTCAGCCGAGCTCCGTAGTCAGCACATTGGAAAATCAATCAGAGGGACACTTTCCCTCAACCAGGGTTATATCCCCTTTTGGTCTCTGTATCAGGTGTAGTGACAGTTTTCACTTCAGTGATGTTAACGGTAGCGAATCACCAATGGTTCGGATTGTTATTGTTATTGTTGGAAGGTTTGCTTAGTTGTTTGATAAATGTAGTATTATGTATTTCCCGGTGTAATGTTATCATAGAATGCTTGTATTGGATTTGTCGTACTCTGTCGGTCACAGAGGGTTGGGTTTTGGTCCCATTGTTGTGAATTTGCACATGCGTCAAGGTTCAAAGGAGCACTGTATCTCAGAGAAACAGATGCTTCAGAAGGGGGGTTTGTCACGGGTTTGTTACGAGGCCTGTGACGGTTGGCCCATCTGGGTAGTGGAAGTGTTCATTTATTTATTGTCGTCGTTGTTGTCGTATATCCGTCCTTAATGTGGTTTGTGGTGTGGTTGCACTTTGGTGTAGTTCAGCTCAGGTTAGGTTTACTTTCTCTCTCTCTCTCTCTAATTCCACTGCCCGTGCGATTCATCCTGCAGGTTCACGGGTGGCTGGTATCTTTTTCTTGTACTGGCTGTCTCTATCGGCCTCTCACCTGTCTTTTCACCTGCCGCACGTGCAAGGTTCCTCTTAGGCTTGAGGTATCTCACCGTGACGTAGCGTGGCATGTTGGCCGCCATCGCTGAGGCAGGTTTTCTCTCTACTCGAGCGGAAGATGTCTCTGGGAGCGCCTGCTCCGGTCCTGGTTCTTCACCTTATCGTCGAAGGTACAGTCGGTACTTTCATTTCCTGCAGTCGGCCTGTAGGAGGGAGACATCACTTCATCTTTTTCCGCATCTGCGCTGCTGTCCTCTCGACTGGACAGAGGGCAGAGAGAGTCGTTTGACCCGCCTCTTTTGGGTCACCCACGGGTAGCTGGTAAGCATCAGTTTCGTGGTTTATTTGTTGTTGTGTTTTTTTTTTTATGCTAGCAGCTAATTCTTCTCTTTTGCGCAATTTGTTTTTGGTTTTCAAAATTATAAAAGAAATATTGTTTGAGACCACTTTTTCTGGTTAATTCAATCTTTAACCTGGCCAGTCAAATTATATCTTAAAGTCTTTCTCCCTTTTATGCATCTGGTGATGCGGTAGTCGGTGGGGAAGGGGGAGAACCTGGTGATTCAGGGTTGGTACTTGCTTGGTCTCGCTCGTCCGCCCCTGTCACAATTGCCGGGCTCACATTCTTCGGCCACCGTCTGTTTGTGTGTGCAAGGAGAACGAGTTTTATGTTCGCGAGCGTGCGAACGCATGATTAATCGTTTGGGGTGCGTGGTGGGAAATTTGTGTTATTTTGAAATGTTGCCATAAAATGTGGGGATAATTGTGCCATTGAATTATTATTATTTGCAAATGTGGTGGCAGATGTAAAGCCATGGTTGCTTTATTAGTTCAATTCCTAAGAAGGAAAATGTTAAACGTGAGTGAGAGAAGGATGAAGATAATTCATATTTGTTTTATAGCTTGTTAATTTAATGCAGTCTCTTACCTGCTTCGTATGAGAAGACTTTAACGAACATTCCTGATTTGGTTGGTTCGCTGTGTTATGCTCGGGTCTGTGTTGAGCTGGTGTTGTTGGTGTATTTAGTAGACCTCCCCTCGCCCATCATGCGAGTGCTGTTAAGGTTTAAAAGCATGGTCAGACTGTACTGACTGCGGGGTTCCAGTACCCGTCTTTCTACTTTCCTCCCAGTTACCTTTGCCCTCCTCCCGGAGACTTCACCCGGAGCACGCACTGGTTGGGGCCACGCACTGGTTGGGACCCGCGCACTGGTTGGTAACGCGCACTGGTTGGGACCGCGCACTGGTTGGGACCGCGCACTGGTGGGGACCACGCACTGGTTGAGGCCACGTACTGGTGGAAAAGCCCATGGACTTGGCTGGACGGTCCTGACCCCTGTCTAGGACCTCCAGCAACAACGCCCCGTCCCCCGAGACGCCTCTCCACCGTCTGTTTGTGCGTGTCAAGGGTGTCGGCCCTGAACAACTCTCTTCAAGAACCAACCCGGTTTGGGGACCTAGTGCGACAGGGTGTTCCCAGTAGACTTTGGAGAGGCAGGAGTGTGAGGGCACTGCATGACAGGGAAAGGGATGTGTGCTGGAATTATTTATTTATGATTGTGATTGTGTATGTCGTGTATTGAAATGCTTGATTGTGATTGTGCATGTTGTGTGTGTTGGAATGCTTGATTGTGATTGTGCATGGTGCGTACGTTGACATATTTATTAGTGATTGCGTGTGTTGTGAATAAATGGGGTGTTTGTATCGTAATCTTTCTTGTGTGGTCTCTGCGAGGCGTGTGAGGTCAGTCACCCCCTTCACTCCCACTTAGACCGATCCTGTCAGGGCAGACCTCCAGGGGTCGGTCGTGACAATGTGTATGTGTGTGTGTACAAATACAAATTATATAAATACAAACATTGTATTCAGTTTTTACATGAGACGCATATGAACAAAAAGTAGGCATAAGCAACCATAAAGTGTTTAATTTCTTATCTTCAAACTGTCTACAACATAAATTCCTAACTAAACAATCAATTTTTCAGATGGATTTGAGCAGAGCAACTGAACCTTTAGGCTTGAAGGGAATCTGGAATAATAGATGTGAATATATTTATCACGCAAAGATGAGGACTTTGGACAGACTAGTGAAAAATGATGTAGGTCTTCAATCACATTTCCATCACACTGGCTACAGTGACAAATGATGTAGGTCTTCTATCACATTTCCATCACACTGGCTACAGTTTGTAGGTCTTCTATCAAATTTCCATCACACTGGCTACAGTTTGGGTTGTTAGACAGGTTTCCAAAGCGAGCAATGCCGTTCAAAGGTAGTTTACTGCATCTTAGTAAGCAGATAGCATGGCGATGTTCAAATGATATAAGAAAACCCATGTAGTTTGTCGACATATTTCTGGATGATAATTCTGGTAATCGGAGTAGGAGGAAAGAGAATCATGCCAGTCTTATCGATAAGCATCAAAAAGATGTTTATTAAGTGTTTCAAGAAATAAAGGTGCATTAACATCTTGCATTTCCTAAGCATATCTAAATCCATGTGAACATATAATTAACCTTACATTTGTTACCCATTTTTTTCTGCCGGCTAAATCGTGTTTAAACAGCATCAGGTAGCACTGTTTTGGATATCTTTTGTCTAAAGAATCCATAGCAAGCAATCTAATCCAGTACTTAACCACACGGGAAAGCATTTCAGTGTTATAGCGGAAATCTGCTGCATTCTCCCAGAGCAATGGTATTTTTAACATCCCTTCCAATACCCAAGACCATCTCGCATACCTTAACATGCACTTTCTCAATTACGTCAAATTTATTAATGCCCCAAACCTCAGAACCATATAACATGATGCGTTTTACTTTTGTGTCAAATATTTTGAAGACGGTGCTGGCTGGTTGATTTTTGAGTCTGAAGTACAATTTCTTTATTCCTGCAGCTGCTCTGAGTGCTTTACTTTATATATATTTTCCACACATCAAGCCCAGTTCAGAGTAGATCCAAAAATGATACCTAAGTAGTTATGGGTGGCTTCTACAGTTATGTTTTCCTGCAAGATACCACTTTTAGTTTTTACAGTTTTTCAAACGCCCACCATTTTTAAACACCACAACTTTTGTTTTTCCCATACAGTAACAGTGTGTGTGTGTGTGTGTACATGTGGATGTGTGTGCATGTATGTGCATTTGTGTGGGTGTGTGGGTGTGTGTATGTGGAGTGTGTGTGTGTTCATGTGCGTGCACACGAGCACAGACTTGGCATGTATTACATAGTTTTTTCCTCACTGATGTCACACAGGACACCGTTGATGCTGGCTTGCACGAAGTGTCAGCTGCCGGTGATCTCTCTGTTGCTGAAACATGGCGCTGATCCTGCTCTGCTCAACAAAGATGCTTGGAACTCTTCCACATTGCTTCCAGGTATGGAGAACGTGCCCATGATATGCACAGATGTGTGCTCATAGACATAATAATAATAATAATAATGATAATGATAAAGCATTTTCAAAGTGCTTTGCCAAAGGTTCTAGGTGCTGACAATCCACACTCGCATGTTCAGGCACTCCCCAGGCTGCCTACCTGGGTAGTGCCGACTGAAGAGCTGCCTGCTGCCGTTTCATTCAGTCATTTCCCATGTCATCCAGTCAATATTGTTCACTCAATTCCCTTACTTCCTTCATTCTTTCAATTTCTCACACAGGGAGCATGTCATCCAGTCAGTATCGTTCAGTCAATTTCCTTGCTTCCTTCCTTTCAATTTCTCACACAAGGTGCGTGTTGTGTGTAACATGTCCATATCAGTGGCCAAACTGGTCTTCTCTTCCCAAAGTTGGTGATGGGATTTTACAGTGTACGTTCACACACACAACCTCTGTAGGAAATGGGGTCAGAACCAACGTTGACTCCGAGGGAAAAATCCCCATGTACTGAGACGGCCCGGCGGAGATTCGAACCCTCAGCCCCAGGATTACCAAGATTACAAGTCTGGCACTCTACCAACTGAGCTACTCTGGCCACATTGAGCTATTCCAGCACCAGATTTGGCTGTAATGTGTACAGATGTGTGTTCATAGACTTGTTGTAATGTGTACAGATGAGTGCTCATAGACATGCCTGTAATGTGTACAGATGTGTGCGCATAGACATGCCTGTAATGTGTACAGATGTGTGCTCATAGACTTGCCTGTAATGTGTACAGATGTGTGCTCATAGATATGTTGTAATGTGTACAGATGTGTGCTCATAGACTTGCCTGTAATGTGTACATATGTGTGCTCATAGACATGTCTGTAATGTGTACAGATGTGTGCTCATAGACATGCCTGTAATTTGTACAGATGTATGCTCATAGACATGCCTATAATGTGTACAGATGTTTGCTCATAGATATGTTGTAATGTGTACAGATGTGTGCTCATAGACTTGCCTATAATGTAGATGTTTGCTCACATGTGTATGTTTAGCAATGAACGTACTTAATATAACAACTCATGAATTGCTCTCTCTTTTTCCACCTCCCCCCTTGTCTGTCTGTCTGTCTGTCTGTCTGTCTCTCTCTCACTCTCTCTCTCCCTCCCCCTGTCCCCTCTCTCTCTTCTCTCTCTCTCTCTCTCTCTCTCTCTCTCTCTCCTCTCTCTCTGTCTCCCCTCTCTCTCTCTCTCTCTCTCTCTCTCTCTCTCTCCTCTCTCTCTCTCTCTCTCTCTCTCTCTCTCTCTCTCACACACACACACACACACACAAACAGAGAGAGAGAGAGACTGCCATACAGGAAGGACAAACAATCTTACTTTAAATGATGGATTGTCGCAACTAATTAGATTTTGGTGTCTGAGTAATGAAAAGAAGACAAATTTGTGGCATGCTTTGCACTTTTTAATTGCCTCCCGTTGTCATTACAATGCATTGTCAATCACACTGAACCTGTCAGTTTATGTATGATAAATAGCCAAGGGATTGGACTGAAGGCTACCTGTTGGTTCAAGGGATTGGACTGAAGGCTACCTGTTGGTTCAAGGGATTGGACTGAAGGCTACCTGTTGGTATAGCCAAGGGATTGGACTGAAGGCTACCTGTTGGTTCAAGGGATTGGACTGAAGGCTACCTGTTGGTTCAAGGGATTGGACTGAAGGCTACCTGTTGGTTCAAGGGATTGGACTGAAGGCTACCTGTTGGTATAGCCAAGGATTGGACTGAAGGCTACCTGTTGGTATAGCCAAGGGATTGGACTGAAGGTTACCTGTTGGTATAGCCAAGGATTGGACTGAAGGTTACCTGTTGGTATAGCCAAGGATTGGACTGAAGGTTACCTGTTGGTATAGCCAAGGGATTGGACTGAAGGTTAGCTGTTGGTATAGCCAAGGATTGGACTGAAGGCTACCTGCTGGTATAGCCAAGGATTGGACTGAAGGTTACCTGTTGGTATAGCCAAGGATTGGACTGAAGGTTACCTGTTGGTATAGCCAAGGATTGGACTGAAGGTTACGAGGGTTGTTCAATTTAAGATGTCACCACCCCCTTAAAAAACGTAACCTCTCATCTCAGCAACTTGAAACTTTTACATCCCCTCGAAGTATTCTCCGTTGGCTCGAATGCAAATTTCAAGCCTCCTACGCCAATTCTCAAGCGCCCTCTGGTAGTCGGTTTTAGGCAGACCGGGCAACTCTGATCTTACGGCTTTGGCGAGGTCTTGTACCCGGGCAAACTTACGCCCAGCGAGCTTTTCCTTCAGAGCAGGGAACAGCCAGAAGTCGCATGGGGCCAAGTCGGGGCTGTAGGGTTGGTGGTCCAAAACTTGGATTCCTTGCTCGCTCAGGAGGTCGTGGTGACCTTCGCCTTATGGACACTGGCATTGTCATGCAGAAGAAGGGTCCTCTGGGTGCTGACGGTTGGGCGCTGCTCATGGATTTTTTTCCCACAACTTTTGGGAGCACAACTTGGGTATAGTAGGAGGCAGTGATTGTTGATTTCTCAGGCAAAATGTCAATTGCCACAAGGCCTTGCGTGTTGAAAAAAAATAGAAAACATTCGCTTGCGACTCTGGAATCCTGGGCGAAGAACAACTGGTCGGTCTCCGTCAGGGCCAACCCACATGCGGTTGCAGCGTTTGTTGGGATGCCGTAGAATGTCAGCCAACTCTCGTCTCCCGTCACTAAGTCACACAGTCGTTTTGGCCCATTGGGCTCAAACTCGTCGAGCAGTTTGCGTGAACATGCCACCCGCTGCTGCTTCTGATCATCGCTTAAGAGATGTGGCACCCATCTTGCAGCCAGTTTTCTCATGTGAAGGTCTTTGTGCAGAATGTTGTTAATGGTGCCAATTGAAAGCTCACATGCCTCGCTTAATTCCCGCACAGTCGAATGTGGATCCTCCTCTATCAGTCTTTTCACAAATGCAATGTTTTGTTCGTTCCGAGCTGGTAAAGCTCGCTCTGCACGATTACCCAATCAGATGGCGCCTACCTGCTCTTAATTGTTTGACCCATCTGCAACTGTGCGGTAAGACACACAATCCGTTCCGTAAACAGCTTGCAAATCTGTGTGTATCCTCCTACAATCGTCACCAAGTTGTAGCCTTGTGAAAGTGTAGAAACGAAATTGCTCATTGGTGACGTCCATTTTTTCAGGCTCAGCTGTTTGAAACACAGTTGTAATTACGTCATACTCCGAGTTGCGTCATGACGTCAACTTTATTTTCTGCAATTCTAATCAGGTAAACTTTAAAGTTGTGTTTGGTATAAACATTTTTCTGTGCGGTGCTTCGTTTCCAAACGGCAAGCCTAGTGTTCATCTTAAATTGAACAACCCTCGTACCTGTTGGTATAGCCAAGGGATTGGACTGAAGGTTACCTGTTGGTATAGCCAAGGATTGGACTGAAGGCTACCTGTTGGTATAGCCAAGGGATTGGATGAAGGTTACCTGTTGGTATAGCCAAGGGATTGGACTGAAGGCTACCTGTTGGTATAGCCAAGGGATTGGACTGAAGCTACCTGTTGGTTCAAGGGATTGGACAGAAGGCTACCTGTTGGTTCAAGGGATTGGACTGAAGGCTACCTGTTGGTTCAAGGGATTGGACTGAAGGCTACCTGTTGGTATAGCCAAGGGATTGGACTGAAGGCTACCTGTTGGTATAGTCAAGGGATTGGACAGAAGGCTACCTGTTGGTTCAAGGGATTGGACTGAAGCTACCTGTTGGTTCAAGGATTGGACTGAAGGCTACCTGTTGGTATAGCCAAGGGATTGGACTGAAGCTACCTGTTGGTTCAAGGGATTGGACTGAAGGCTACCTGTTGGTATAGCCAAGGGATTGGACTGAAGGCTACCTGTTGGTATAGCCAAGGATTGGACTGAAGCTACCTGTTGGTTCAAGGGATTGGACTGAAGGCTACCTGTTTGGTATAGCCAAGGGATTGGACTGAAGGCTACCTGTTGGTATAGCCAAGGGATTGGACTGAAGGCTACCTGTTGGAAAAGTCAAGGATTGGACTGAAGGCTACCTGTTGGTTCAAGGGATTGGACTGAAGGCTACCTGTTGGTATAGCCAAGGGATTGGACTGAAGGCTACCTGTTGGTATAGCCAAGGATTGGACTGAAGGCTACCTGTTGGTATAGCCAAGGGATTGGACTGGAAGGCTACCTGTTGGTATAGCCAAGGATTGGACTGAAGGCTACCTGTGGGTATAGCCAAGGATTGGACTGAAGGCTACCTGTTGGTTCAAGGGATTGGACTGAAGGCTACCTGTTGGTATAGTCAAGGGATTGGACTGAAGGCTACCTGTTGGTATAGCCAAGGGATTGGACTGAAGCTACCTGTTGGTTCAGGGATTGGACTGAAGGCTACCTGTTGGTTATAGCCAAGGATTGGACTGAAGGCTACCTGTTGGTATAGTCAAGGGATTGGACTGAAGGCTACCTGTTGGAAAAGTCAAGGATTGGACTGAAGTTACCTGTTGGTTTCAAGGGATTGGACTGAAGGCTACCTGTTGGTATAGCCAAGGGATTGGACTGAGGCTACCTGTTGGTATAGCCAAGGATTGGACTGAAGGCTACCTGTTGGTATAGCCAAGGATTGGACTGAAGGCTACCTGTTGGTATAGCCAAGGGATTGGACTGAAGGCTACCAGTTGGTTCAATGGATTGGACTGAAGGCTACCTGTTGGTATAGCCAAGGATTGGACTGAAGGCTACCTGTTGGTTCAAGGGATTGGACTGAAGGCTACCTGTTGGTATAGTCAAGGGATTGGACTGAAGGCTACCTGTTGGTATAGCCAAGGATTGGACTGAAGGCTACCTGTTGGTATAGCCAAGGATTGGACTGAGGCTACCTGTTGGTATAGCCAAGGGATTGGACTGAAGGCTACCTGTTGGTATAGCCAAGGATTGGACTGAAGGCTACCTGTTGGTATAGCCAAGGATTGGACTGAAGGCTACCTCTTGGTATAGCCAAGGATTGGACTGAAGGCTACCTGTTGGTATAGTCAAGGGATTGGACTGAAGGCTACCTGTTGGTTCAAGGGAATTGGACTGAAGGCTACCTGTTGGTATAGCCAAGGATTGGACTGAAGGCTACCTGTTGGTATAGCCAAGGGATTGGACTGAAGGCTACCTGTTGGTTCAAGGGATTGGACTGAAGCTACCTGTTGGTATAGCCAAGGGATTGGACTGAAGGCTACCTGTTGGTATAGCCAAGGATTGGACTGAAGGCTACCTGTTGGTATAGCCAAGGGATTGGACTGAAGGTTAGCTGTTGGTATAGCCAAGGGATTGGACTGAAGGCTACCTGTTGGTATAGCCAAGGGATTGGACTGAAGGCTACCTGTTGGTATAGCCAAGGATTGGACTGAAGCTACCTGTTGGTTTGAATGTGGAAGTTATGTGAGCGGGTCACAGAAGTTGAAGCTGGGACTGGGACATCAGGACAGACCTTTCAAAATGAAATTTGAGTCACCATTTTCAAGTGATTATAGGCAGAAGGTGTATTTCGTAAGGGAATACAGGGTAACACAGATAGTTTGATTAGCAGGAATAATTAGATGACAGAGTTTATAAGCCAAGTACATGTGTTGGTTTTGTGACTGGAGACAGAACAGATGTGAGGTATGAAATGTGGAAACATCTTTGTGCATCAGTCAAGTAATAGCAGTTGCTCAGGATAACAACAACCAAAATGTAATACCTTTTTGTCTCAGCAATAACTGAATGTTTAACCAGTTTATTATGCTTTTTATGATTAGTAACACATGCCATAAGTTGAAATTACTCCTGTTGAAGAATTGTCCTCGGGCCAAAATATCAGATGCAGTCGTAATTCAGAGATTCATAGCTTGAGTGAAGAAAGAAAAAGAAAACAGTTACTTATTTAGAAAAAAAAGAAGTCCCATTTTGAAATATGGCATTTGTTGACTTTTGACAGATGGCAACAGAAAAAAAAAAACAGGCTGTGGAAAATGCAACAAAATGTTTTACATTTTGATTTGTACCTTATAATGATATCAACAACAGCAGTGAAACAAGCAGTTTGTTTCATCCTTCATTCAAAAATGAAAAGTTAAAAAAAAAACTGTTTATGATATTTGTCCTATTCCCAACTACATTTTAAGGTCAAAACAGGGAAACTCACCGGCTCTGTCCGTTCACTTTATAGTCACCCTCTACATTTTCAGAGTGCAAGGAGTTGACAAACAAGCACGTAAAGGAGAGAGAGAATCCAGCTGTTAAAAGGCCCTGTGGAAATTTTCAGAATTGATCAGAATCAACTATGTATAGAGAGAATAGTCAGAAAACTATGCATTTGTCACATTGATGTGGATGAAGTCTGTCACAACTGAGTGCCAATTTTCGGCAGATATTATCTTCACAACAAACTACAACACCACCACCAACAACAAACAGATGTTAAAGAAAAACATGTGATAACACATTGTTTTTTTTCCTGAAGCTATGAAAACAGTTAAACAAAACGTGGGAATAACACGTTGTTTTTTTTTGTCCTGAAGCTATGAAAACATGTTAAACAAAACGTGTGATAACACGTTGTTTTTTTGTCCTGAAGCTATGAAAACAGAAGGTATGCACATGCTGTAGCTCAGCCATGTACTTTTCCATGTTGAAATGACATATTACACATTGAAAATGACATACCAAAAATTACACTAGTGTGTCATGAAAATGACTAAACAATTTCACATAGTGTTTCTTTAAAATGACATACAACAATTACACATTTGTGTTTCATGAAAATGAAATAAACAATTACACATGGTGTTTCATGAAAGTGACGTACAACAATTACACATAGTGTTTCATGAAAATGACATACAACAATTACACATGGTGTTTCATGAATAGTATAAATGAGGTTTGTGCATTCCGTGTTTCATCTTGTGGGGATCTTTCACAGATTGAGAAACATTCTAGCATGTAATTTTTTTAAAAACTGAAATGTAATAATTAACATCAGAAGTGACAAGGTCAAAGAGGGTTAGTTGTCAACAAAACCTACTTTTAAGACAGTCTTGTTTACTTTACTTTTGCTCTGCTATGCCTTCAGTAGTTGTCGTGAGCAGAAATCGTTTTTACAAGATTTCTTTTGTAATGAGTTGTGGCACAGTATGCAGAGTTGATCCATGGAAAAATTCTGTCAGAAATTCCAATTTAATTTGAAGGATTTGTGAAAGCAAAAGCAGTCCAAGGTGGTTGTATTAAGGCAGTAAGGTTCTGCCCTTTTTGAAAAATTCCTCGTAATTCAGTCATTGTTGATCCAGTATACGCAAATCTGAGCTTAATGTCAGGCTTTAACATTGTATGATTTCATTGTACTGTTTTAGGCATCCAGGAGAGTGAGTTTGTAAATTTGGGAATGTTTCTGCCCTTTTCCATGTAACTGTTCATGTCAGTCATACTGTTTAAATCTGATGCTGATGAATTGAAGAGAATGGTGAGCGCCATTAACACAGACATCTTCTTCTTCTTCCTAAAATACTGGTTCACTCAAAAACGAGTAGGTCACCAGCGCGCATGTTAAAAAGTAAAATAAAATGACATAAAATAGTGCGACTCAGACTGTTGGCCCCGGGAGCAAATTTGGCAACAAGGGGTCGCACTTGATATTCAAAAATTTAAAAAGCAATGGCCAAATCAGGCCCAGGAAACAGTAAAATACTGTAAAAGTAAAATAGAAAATGGGCAATATGCAGATCTCAAAACTGTCGATCAATTTTTTTTTTAAATGAGATTGCATTTGTGGCAATCTTGTGGCACCGGCAGGAGTTCCACAGCCGTCAAAACGGGGAAAAAAAAATGTCTTATCAGGCCAAAAAAAATTAACTGCAAAATTTTTATTGTACTTGACTTCGTTCTAGGATTAGTTTTCTCAAGAGAAGCTTTTTTTTTTTTTTAGGTTTTTTGTTTGTTTTTTGGGTTTTTTTGTTCTTTTTGTTTTTGGTGTACCAGTCCTGTGCAATTTTTAAGTTTTTGCGTTCTTTTTCCTTTGTTGATACCTTGTTGGCCGAAGTGGGATCTTTATGGTTTCTGGAATTTAGGTTGATTGTCGCCTCGCTTTTAAAGAACAATAAAAAAACAATAAAGAACAGGGAAAAAAAGGGTTTTTCAGGAAGGACTGTGGAAATTTTTCAAAAAACCTTGGGCCAAACCCCGCACTTTGGAATCCGTCAGTCAAAGGTCGAACGCCATTACACACACGGTAACCCAGTGACTTTGGGGTTGGGACAGTTTACAGTGAACGCCACTACACACGAGGTAAGCCAGTGACATGGGGTAGGGAAAGCTACAGGAACCCACTACACACAGGGGGTAAAAACAGGACATTTTTTGGACATTAAACGTGAACCCCACAAAACCACAAGGAACCAGGAATGGGGTTATGGAAAAGCTTACAGTAAACGCCACTACACACAGCAGGGTAACCAGTGACAGGGGGGTTTATGGACAGCTTCCGTGAACCCCACCACACGGGGTAAGCCGTGTTTGGGGTTTAGGACAGCTTAAGTGAACCCATTCAATTTACACACAGCAGTAAGCCAGTGACATGTATGAAGCTTAAAGTGAACGCCATACACACGCGGGAAACCCCCCAGTGAATTTATAGACAGCTTACGGGAAACGAACTAACACAGCAGGAAAGCATGACATTTTGTATGGCACTGACAGTGAAGCCTTACCCAGCAGTAAGACAGTGACATGTTTAGACAGTGACAGTGAACCCATTACAACAGCGGTAAGAAGTGACTGTTGTAGGGACGTTTACAGTGAAGCCATTCCCCAAGCGGTAAGACAGTGAATGTTGTATGGACGCTTACATGAACGCCTTTACAGAGCGGTAAGACAGGACATGTTGTAGGGCAGTTTTACAGTGAACGCCATTACCGCAGCGGGGTAAGCAGTAGATTTTTTTTCACATTCATGTCATTTTTTCTTCAAATTTCTCCTCCTTAAACCCACCACCCACCCTCCCTTTGCCCCAGCACCCTGATTCCCCCACACCCCTATTCCGGGCCCCTACTTCCCCCCCTCGTTCTACATGCATATACCCACCCACACACACACACACACATGCATACCATGCATGCCCCACCATCACACGCATGCATATTGCACACACGGGAAAATGCACCACCTTCCCGCGTGGTCACACACACCCACACAACATATGCACGCGGGTGACACACAACCACCCAAAACACACACACACCACACCCCACACAAATACGCTGCGCACGCACGCACGCACGCACCCCGCACGCACGAAAGCACCACGCGCACACACACACCACACCACCCCCACACAACACACCCCAAGTTGCACACACACACACCACACAAACACACTTTCTGGTTTTCCTCCTTTCCTCTCTGTCTCTCTCTGTCTCTCCTCTCTCCTCTTTTTCCTTCTCTCCTCTTCTCTCTTCCCTTTCTTCCCACACATTTTCAGCATGCTTCTTTTTACCCTTGAAATGAAACATCTGGGTGCAATGTCCATGAAGCAGAAGATAATCTTCAAGGAAAATTTTTGTCAAAAAATTATTTTCTTTAAAAAACGAATATTTTCTTATTTTCCCCCATTTGATAGTGAGTATGTTATTTTGCCCCAAAAAAAAATTTCAAAAGTGTACTGTGTTTGTTGTGTATGTGTGGTGTGTGTGCGCGTGGTGCATGCGTGTGCGCGCACGTGTGGGTGTGTGGAGAGTTTTTGTGTGTGTCCGTAATTGTTTAATCGAAACCTTTTATCAACTTTTTTAAACTTCTGAAGTTTCCCTTTTTGTAAAAGGGGCAAAGAAAGCGTCTCCCTGTGGTTTTTCCCGCGCGCCCCAGGGGTTTGTGGACCGGTCATTCCTGTTGGATCGCTGTGAATACACCCCGGATGTTGGACAGTTTGGAGTCCCCCTCATGGTGCTTTGCGAGCTGGTTTTGGGGTTTGCCGATTGCTTCCCCCCCCCCAAAAGGGTAGCTGAAGATTGTGAAGTTCCGGGTGGTGGCCGCTGATGTCAGTTTTTCTGTCATGCTCTGCATTAGTCGTGTTTCTGCATAGCTCTGCATGATGTTTCTTTCTGTATAGCTCTCATGATGTCATTTTTTGTTTTGGCTCTGCTGATGTCATGCTTTCGTCTTGGTCTGCGATGTCGTGCTTTCTGTCATAGCTCTGCATGTGTCGTGCTTTCTGTCATAGCTTGCGATGCGTGTTTTTCGTCATAGCTCCATAAATGTCTGCTTTCTGCATGCTCTGCTGATTCATGCTTTTGTCATAGCTCGCATATGTCTGCTTTCTGTTTTTGGGCTCTATGATGTTGCTTTTGTCATGCTCTGCATGATTCGGTTTCTGCTAGCTCTGCATGATGTCATGTTTTTCTGTCTTGGCTCTGATGATGTCGCTTTCTGTCTTGGCCTCTGCATGATGTGGTTTTCTGTCTTGGCCTGCTGAGTATGTTTTCTGTCATGTCGCATGATGGTGCTTTCTGTCATGCTTGATGGTCGTGCTTTCTGTCATAGCTCGCTGATGTCTGCTTTCTGTCTGCTCTGCTGATGCTGCTTCTGTCTTGGCTTGCTGATGTGTGCTTTCTGTTTTGGGTTTTCCATGATGCGTGCTTCGTCATACCCTCTGCATGTTTCTGTCAGCTCTCAATTTAAAAGAAAGGGGCCCTGCATGTAAAAAGTAGATCACCAGCATCCCGTCTAATTTTTTGTTCAATTTTTTGTTTGCACTAAATCAGAAAAGCCCCACACACAACCCACACACACAAACACACACACACACCACCACACCAACACACACGCACCCCCGACGCCCCACACTCACACACAAATACACACTACACAGCCACACACAACCATGCCACAGACACACAAACACACACACCCCCCCCCAAAAACCCACACATTCATCCACACAACACACACACCCCACCCCCCCACCACCCCCACCCCACACACACCAACCACATCCCAAAACAGCTTCCCCTTCCTTTCTCTCTCTCCTCTCTTCTTCTCTCTCTCTCTCCTTCTCTTCTAATTTTCTCTGTCTCCTCTCTTCACACACACACACACCACACACACACCCACACCACACAACACCACCCTTTTTCTCTCTCTCTCTCTCCCCTCTCTTCTCTCTTCTCTCTTCTCTCTCTCTTCTTGTTTTTGGGAAAGAAGGACAGTATGAGGTTTATCATCTAAGTTTTTTTAAACCGAACTACCCAACAAATTTCTTGAAGCGTTTTGAAATGTGTTACTCGGTTTCGAAAAAAAATGGGGTTTAAGCAAAAAAAAATTTGGTTCCTGCGGGGGAAAGTGTTTTGATGTGTCCACCTGGCAAAGAAATTGAAGACGAAAAACCTCTTTTTTAGATGCCCAAAAAATTTAAAACATTTAGAAAGTTTGTTCTGCCTTTAAGCCTTTTTTGGTCAAATCAAATCCTCTTGGGTTTTTTTCCTTGAAAAAAGAATTGTAAAATTTTATTTTTTAAATTTTGGGGGAAACTTTTCAATTTGAGAGAAAAAAAAAAATTTTTTAGGCTGGTTGTCAATCGTGATTAGCAATTTGGTTTTTGTGTGGAATATTGTTTGATGAATGGTCTTTTTCTTCATTTTCTGTTTTAGTTTGTTCACTTCTTTTTTGGTCGCTTTCAAATTTTTGGCAGAGTTTTTGGGAAAAATCAGTGGAAAATTTCGCAAATTTCACTCCCCTTTGGTTGGGTTGTTTGATGTTGTCAGGAAACTTTCTCTTATCATTTCCTCTCTCTCTCCCTCCTCTCTCTCCTCTCTCTCTCTTTTCTCCTCCCCCCTTCTCTCTCTCTCTCTCTCTCTCTCTCTCTCTCTCTCACCATCACCACACATTCTCACTCAACACGTGTTCCCCTTTTCCCTTGCCTTACTGAGGCAGAGGTCAAAAACAGGACACCTGGGTGGGCGGTTGCATCACGCCACACGGGGAGCTGACCGCCCTGGCTTTTTGGTGTCCCCTGCAAGGTTCCTGTCGATGCCACAACCCCGGGCTGGGCCCCCCCCCCCACACCTGGGAGCAAGGTCAGCCTGTGATAAAATGTTTGGGCCCAAAGGGGGCAGTGTGTTTTGGCTCTATGCATTGTGAAATTGGTGGTTGTGCTGTGGTTAAAAAAGTGTTTTGTGGTCATTGAAGTGTTGTGTTGTGGCTCTTAGAAGTGTTGTTCGTGCTGGGCCATGAAGTGTTGTGTGCTGTGGCTTTAGAAGTGTTGGTCTGTGGCTTAGAAGTGTGTGCTGTGGTTCAAGAAAGGGCCTGGGTTTTGGTCTAGAAGGGGCCGGCTGTGGCTCATAGAAGTGCTGTGTGTGGCTATAGAAGTGTTGTGTCGTGGCCATAGAATGTTGGTTTTTTTGGGGTCATAGAGTGTTTTGTGCTGTGGTCATAGAAATGTTTTGTTGCTGTGGCTCTAGAATGTTGTTGGTGCTGTGGCTATAGAAGTGGTGTTTTGTGTTGGCTATAGAAGTGGTGTTTTGTGTGTGGGTATAGAGTGTTGTTGTGTGCGTGGCTCATAGAAGTGTTGTTGTGGCTGGGTCATAAAGGTTGTTGTGTGCTGTGGCTATAGAAGGGTGTGCGGGCTCATAGAAGTGTTGTGTGCTGTGGGGTCTAGAAGTGTTGTTTTTTGTGGCTATAGAAGTGTTGTGTGCTGTGGTCATAGAAGTGTTGTGTGCTGTGGTATAGAAGGTTTTTTCTGTGCTGGGGCTCATAGAATGTCCTGTGCTGGGTTATGAAGGTTTTGTGCGTGGGTCATGAAATGTCCGTGCGGGGGGCTATAAAAGTGTCCTGTGCTGTGGTCATAGAAGTGTCCCGTGCTGTGGCCATAGAAGTGTTCCCTTTCTGTGGTCATAAATGTCCTTTGCTGTGGCCATAGAAGTGTTGTTTTTGTGTGGGCTCATAAAGTGTTGTTGCTGTGGCTTTATAGAAGTTTGTGTGCTGTGGCTCATAGAAATGTTGTATGCTCTGGCTCTTAATCCTCTGCTCCCTTTTCAGTGAAACCTTTTACTTTGACGATTTCCACAGTAAAAAAAATGTGTTTCCTGACACAGAAAAAAAAAAAAAAAAAATAAAAAAAAAAGCTTTAAAAAAAATCCAAAAAAAAAATAAAAAAAAAAAAAAAAAAAAAAAATTTTTTTCCTATGTGTAAAATTTTAAAAAAGGTTACAAAGGGGTTTTGTTAAAGTAAAAAATGCATTTATGAAAATGCCAGTTCATTAAAAGATTTTCTTAATCGGAGTTTCATGGTAAAGTTTTTTCCTTTTTAAAAAAATTTTAAAAAAATGTATTCTTTGATGTCCGGGGGATTTTTTCAAATTTGAAAACAACTTAAATTTGCTTTTTTTTTTCCGGGGATTTTAAATAACCTCCCTAAATAATCAAGTTTCTTAAAAATAAGTATTCTTTTTTCTTGAAGCTTACTTTTTGAAAACCTTTTGTGTGTTTTAATTTAGATTTTGCCAAAAAACCAAAAAAAATTCGTTTTGGGGAAAAATTTGGGTTTCAGGGGGTAAAGTAGGGCAGGGTTAAATTGGGGGAATTAAAAAACCGGGCGATTCTCAGGGGTTAAAAGGGAGGGTTAAATATCCTACAATCCGGGGGTTAAAATCAGGAGGTTTCTTCCAGGCAAAAAATGGGGCATTTTTTTTAAAAAGGAAAAGGGTTTTGGGGTACCAATTGGTGTGGTAAAAGGGGGGTTCTTTGTATTTAAAGGGGGGGAAAAAACCCCAAAAAATAAAATTTTGGTGAAAATTTTTGAGATTCGGAAAAATCCCCCCGCAGTTAAAGTGACAGCTCATTAAAGAAAAAAAGGCGGTTTTTTGCAGCCTGTTTTTGTTGGCTGTTTTGGGGAAAACTGTGACAGCTCGGGGGAAAAAATGCTTGACTGTTTCCGTCACTTCTGATTTTGTTGTTGGCTGTGGTGTGGGTTTGGGCATCATTTTGTTTGTTTTTCCCCAAGCGGATTTGGGTTTTGTTTTGTTTTGTTATATTACAGCAGGACTCTGTGTGGGTGTGGTGTGTGTGTGTGTGTGGGGTTTTGGGGTTGTTTTTGGGGGGTGAGTGGGGTGTGTGTGTTTCGGAACCCCCAAACGCTGGTAAGATTGTTGTTAAGAAAGGGGCAAATGTGAATGCACTGACAGAAAGGGGCAGAACAGGGGGTGTCATTTTTGTTTATTTGTGTGTGTTTTTTTGGGGTGTGTTTTTTTTTTTTTTCCTTTTTTAAATTTTTTTTTAAAAACAACTAAAACCTGCCTGAAATACAACTGCCCTAACTAAATTTTTTTTTTTGCATTTTTTGAGATTTTTGGTGTACTCGTAAGAGCGGGCCAAGGGAAATAATCTTGTCAAGTCACAATCACATTATCCGAAAATGAACATGTTGTGATCAGAATCTAGTACTGTACTGCCTTGCAGTATATCCTGTGGGGATAAATAATCAGGGGTGTTTTTTTTTCGTCTCCTATAAAATTTGATTTTCAGACTTACGGCAGTTGTGTTTCGGGGCAGTGATATTAGGAATTCGCTTTGCGGGTGACAGCCCAGATATGGCCTTCATGGTGACAAGGCTATGAACGCTTTGCCAGTGACAGCCCAGATTGGTCCTTCATGGGCGACAAGGCTATGACGCTTTCCCAGTGACAGCCCAGATATGGTCCTTCATGGGCGACAAGGCTATGAACGCTTTGCCGGGTTACAGTCCAGATATGGTCCTTCATGGGCGCAAGGCTATGAACGCTTTGCCAGGTGACAGTCCAGATAGGGTCCTTAAAGGGGCGACAAGCTATGAACGTTTTGCCAGGTGACAGTCCAGATTGGTCCTTCGTGGGCGACAAGGCTATGAACGCTTTGCCAGGGGGACAGCCCAGATATGGTCCTTAATGGGCGACAAGGCTATGAACGCTTTGCCAGGCGACAGCCCAGATATGGTCCTTCATGGCGACAAGGCTTGAACGCTTTGCCGGGTGACAGTCCAGATATGGTCCTTCATGGGCACAAGGCTAATAACGCTTTGCCAGGTGACAGTCCAGATATGGTCCTTCGTGGGCGACAAGGCTATGACGCTTTGCCAGGTGACAGCCCAGATATGGTCCTTCATGGGCGACAAGGCTATGAACGTTTCCCCAGGCCACAGCCCAGAAAAGGTCCTTCATGGGCGACAAGGCTATGAACGCTTTGCCAGGTTACAGTCCGATATGGTCCTTCATGGCGACAAGGCTATAAACGCTTTGCCAGGTGACAGTCCAGATATGGTCCTTCGTGGCGACAAGGCTATGAGCGTTTTCCTGTCCAATGTCTTCATTGAATGTTTTGCAGGGGTTTGTTTTTTTCACATCTCTAATGTACTTTTTTTGGTAATCAAGGGGCATGGGTTAGCGTGTATACACTGCCAATAGTGGATGCTTCATTCTGCTGTGTATTTGGCCAAAGGCTTTTTTTTTGTACGGTATAAATGCATTCAAAAGTGTGTGTGTGTGTTGGGGGGAATGCTGATTTTATTTTCAAACTGAGGAAAGAGTTGCTAAAGCTGAGCTGTTTCTGTGCTGGGATGGTGGTCATGGTTTCTGAAGTAAAATCAAAATAAAAATCCACACCTGAAAAAAAGGCAAGTAGACATTGGGAAAGTGGACAGCCCATGTCCATACTGGACTCTGTGTGTACAGTCTTGTTAGTGGGCTTGTAACCAGATCATAGACATTATAAAAATGGGCAGCCAGCGTCCATACTGGACTGTGTGTGTACAGTCTGATTAGTGGGCTTTAACCAGTCATAGACAAATGTAAAGTGGACAGCCAGCGTCCATACTGGACTGTGTGTGTAGAGTCGTATTAGTGGGCTTGTAACCAGATTTATAGACATTATAAAGTGGACAGCCAGCGTCCATACTGGACTGTGTGTGTACAGTCGTATTAGTGGGCTTGTAACCCAATCATAGACATTATAAAGTGGACAGCCAAGCGTCCATTACGGGCTGTGTGTGTACAGTCGTATTAGTGGGGTTGTAACCAATATAGACATTAAAAGTGGACAGCCAGCGTCCATACTGGACTTGTGTGTGTACAGTCGTATTAGTGTTCTGGGGAAAAACTATTGTGTTTTTTAAACGCTCCATCATTGAATGTGGAAAAGGAAAAAGCTTCCCAAACTTAAAGAACTATTACTACCCTCCCCTTTGCAGTAAACAATGGGGTAAATAAAAAGGTGCAAACTGCTATCTACATTAGACTTGACATTGAGTTTACAAATATAACCCACTTTCCAGTGTCTATAGATTAACAAGGTGTGGTTTGCCCCAGGTGCTGCCATCAAAGTAAATAAGGAATCAGTTTATAATGTTCTGTCCATATTACTATCCTAAGGTCCTAAAGAGGATGACACAGATTGGGTTAAAAAATACTGATTTTACAAGAGGAAGTGGAAATTATTTGGCCGTCTTAAAAATTTCTCTTTTTTTGGCCTTGGGAAGGTTTGGAAATTTT
>CM031604.1:97047548-97057548 GCA_018398815.1 Conus ventricosus
AGTTTTTTTTTTCCCCCCCCTCTTTTTTTCAAAAAAAAACCCCTCTTCCTCACCCTTCTTTCCTTTCTTCTTTTTTTTTTTTTTTTTCTTTTATTTTTCCCCCTCCCCCTTCCTTTTTTTTTTTTTTTTTCTCTCCTTCGGTTACCTTCCTTTTCTTTTTTAAACCCCTTGGGCGAACCCGGTTTTTTCAACATGCAACACACTTTCCCTTCTTTCTTCTCTCTTACCTCTCTCTCTCTCTCTCTCTCCTCTCTCTCTCTTCATCTCTCTCTCCTCTCTCCTTTTCTCCTCTTCCTCTCCCCCTTCTTCTTCCCTTCTTCTTTCTTTATCTCTTTCCTTTCTTTTCTTCTTTTCTTTTTTTTTCTCTCCTCACCCTCTTCTCTCATCTCTCCTACCCCCCTTTTCAACCTCTATTTCTTCTCTCTCTCGCCTCCCCCTTCCTCTTCTTTTTCTCTCTTCCCTTTCTCAGCCCTCTTCCATCTCCTCTCTTCCTTCCTCCTCCCACTTTTATCTCTCCTTTTCCCAATGGTAAAGGGTGGTAATTTTTTTTCCCGCCTTATACTGAGGTTACCTCCCCTCTCATTCCATTGGACGTTCAAATCGTCAAATCACATCTACTGGCCTTGCTCTCTGTGGTGGTCAATGGGTCATTTTTAAATTTAAATTTGCTTGATTTTAACCCCCACACACAATACCTTCCCCTTCCACTTCAAAACCGCGACGTCTGACTTAACTGCGGCGCTGGTTCCTGCAAATTGACTAGATCAGACAGACCCAGGCCAGGGCGCCGAGATCCGGTGTCTTCTGGCCAAGACACCGATTGAGAAGAACGACAGTGTGTTCTAGGGCACAAACTACTCAGTCCCCTGATTTCAGAAAACTCAGGCTGTCTGCTGCTTGGACAGCAGTGCTGTCCGACATAAACCAATCCCCTCCGTGAGGACTAAAAATAAAGCCTATTCGATATCGTCTGTGCCTAATTTGGCCTTAAAATGGCTGACGTGACACTCACCTAAAAAAACCGAAGTCGTCTGCCTGAGACCAGAATGTTTGGGTTTGGACTATGTCCAATAATTGAACTCAACTGTGGCTGGCGACTGGACCAACACAAATTTATTTTTCGGTTTTTTTTCCTATTTTTGGTGTCCGTGCAATTTTCCATCCCTTCCGGTTCCCAAAATCCCCAATATCTCCCTTCCTTTTTCCTTCCCATTCCCCCCATGCAAAAGACTATGCAAATTGCTCCCGCATTGTCCTCAAAACAACGGTAAACAAACAAAAAAAAACAACCAAACCGAAATTGCTGACACCACAGGCTACAACACGTGCAAGATTTTTTTTTGGCAAAAATTATTTACACAAAAAAAAACTTTTTATAAAACAAAAAATCAGCATGTATCACTCTCACTCACTCGTAAATATCAACCCCCAAAAGGTTATCCATTGACGTGGGGTGGCGCCTTTGATATTTTTTTTGGTTGTTGGTTTGATTTTTTGGATTGTTTTGTGCCTATATTTTTTTTTTTTTTTATCAACTCATTTTCCTGAAACCTCTTTGCGCACCTATGCAAATTCCCCCTACCTGAACCCTGCGCGGGGATTTGCCCACATCTTCTCTTTCCCACCACTACTATAAAAAGCACAAAATCTAATATGATCACGAACACATGACAACCTCACTGTTGAGAATCTCCAAACACCAATCTTCCCCCCCCCTCCACCTCGCTTATTTTATAAAACGCAAACAGTGCATAATACTACAATCTAAAACAAGAGAGCAACACTGATCCGCTTCCAAACAATAACTAAACATTTACGAGAACAAGTCTCACAAAGACAATATGAACCAAAGCCAAATGGGCATGAACCAAAATCCACTCCATCTCACAGTAATCAACACATAATAAATTACAAAGTAGCTACTAGGCGCCCTGATATGACTGACTTCCTCTGATTAGCAGCTTGCGCTAGACAACACGGCTTAAATATCCAGCTCCTACATTCTGTCGACCCTGATGTACTGAACTCGAAACCTGTAAGGTCTGCAGTGCCATTGCCCAGCGCAGCACCCTCTGATTTTCAGCTGCGCTCCTGCAGGAATTTTATGAGTGGTTGAAGATCAGTCACTAACCACGAACTCTTCCCATACAAGTATTGTGAAATTTCTGCACGGCCCACACGACAGCCAAACACTCCTTACTCTTACCGTTGCGTACCCTTCAATCACACTTTCGTCAGTCTTCCTGCTAGACATACTTCCAGGAAACACGACCCCTTCGAGCTCCAGCAACAATATGCACCTACTCCACCACCTGATGCATCTGAACGCAACAAAAAGGTTTCGACAAATCCGGTAGCTTCAAGAGGACGTGAACCTAGTCTTTCCTAGCACAGTCTGAGTGCATGCTCTGGCAAAGCGTCTGACCACTCTAACCACTGCCGGTTTTCCCTGCCTTGAACCAAATCACTGAGAGCACTCGTGATTGCTGCAAATTGTAACAACCACCCTGTAGAAAACAATAAAACCCTATCAGACTCCTGACTACTGTTTTGGTCTTTGGTCTCTCAAGAATTCATCAACTTCTCCACCTTTCCCTTTTCTGGCTGCTTTGTGTCGCCTTTCCAACAACAAACCTAGAACTTCCAGGCTTATAAAACCAACTGGCACTTTGTTGGTCTGGCTGTGAGAATGGCTCAGTCTCAACTCTCTCAACAACTGTCCTAAAAAAAAACAGCTCCTATCTGCCTCATCATGCACTCTCCCCATGTCACCAGATGCTATCAGAATTCATCCATGAAATTCACTACGCCTCATCCAAACCCGTCAATAACTATCCCTTCCTTCATCATCCGAGAGAAAACTTCAGGTTGTCATGGACCATACCAAAAGGAATTAACATCGCCACTTGTATAAGCCCCATATGATTTAGAATGCTGTGACTACCTTTGAGTCCACACTTCCAAGCATTGGCCAATAACCCATGCTCAGATCTATCCTGGTTGAAATACTTGTCTCTTGCATGTGCGACCAGAGCGAACAGGTCTTCCCCGTAATCTATGACTCTGCATCGTCCTATGGTGTACACATGTTCAGAACCGCCCTATTCAACAACAGAATCGATGCTCACCTGACTATTTCCTCACTAGAACTACGGGTGCACTATATATACGATGGATTGGACGGTTTTCAATCACCCCAAGGTCCACATCTTTTTCCACCTCTTCCTCGATCGCTTGTATTGGTGGCAATTGGGAACCCGTAATGGGTTACACATGTACCGGGTACGGGTTTTTGCGATGTTAACTTCCACCGTACAGTTCTCTAGAGTTGTCCTTCTGTTAAACAGTCCAATAGACGGCCCTATACCGTTTGAAGAAGCCCCTAAACTTCCACCTGTCTCCTACTGTCTAGCCCTTCATTCATACAGTGCACATCCCTGTATGCCTCTACATCTTCTCCTGGAAACTCAGGCAACAAAATCTCCCCATCATCTGTCTGCTGGTCTCCTTCACCTCCATCAAATGATTGCTGCAGCGCCTATTGTGCTGAGCCTCCGCAGAATATATTTTGCGGAGCAAAGTTCGCTATGGGAAAAGTTATGGTTCCCATTACGATCAATCGTAGTCTGATTCTACCATCACAATGATGGTGAATGGTCCCCTATCCAAGCATTCAGCCAGCTTGTTGATATCGTGGAAGCAGTAACAGGACTTGATCTCCCACCATGAGGAATTGCATCCCTCACCATCTTGACATATTGCTTCTTCTGCATGGACCCTAATCCTCCTGCAAACTTTCCCTTGCAAACCCCTATTTACATTTCACCTCTAACCGTATTGCGTAGGTCCACCCACATACAGATAATGGTTTTTGACTTCTTCTGACACCTGTTCTCCGGACCATAAGCTCTTGAGATACACGAACAGGTCCCCGAACAGGTCCGCCCAAACAGCAGCATCAAATGGTGAAAACCTGTGCTCACCCTAGAGGAGCTTCCCTTAGGCTAACAATGCCGCTGGGGAAAGTAACGATCCCAATCTGCTGGTCTTTCCTCACAGAGCTACTTTAAGATGCCCGTCAGCACACACCATTGAATCTTTCCACCAAGCCATTACATTGTGGTGTATGGGGAGTGAGAAGCTGTGTGATCCCTAGCCGCCTGTAGAAACCTCCCCCATCACGCCAGAGTGAACTGTAACCTACCCAGTCCACTGAGAAATAGTGATGGCACACCCACGCGAGAAAAGATGACCACAAGCCCTTCAGCAACCTGTTGCGTATCTAACCGGGCTACTCCCTTCAATGTGACTGCTTCTGGATATCTGGGTCGCGTAGTCCACAGCGTCAACACATACCTTGCCCACCTTGGAACAGGGCGAGATTGGGCCAATCATAACAATAGCCACACTCCTGAAAGGTGGTCAATTAAAGGGGGATGTTTTAAGAGGCGCCTTCACTTCACTTCACCTCTTGTGGCTGACCTTTGACACACATCCCATGACATGCAGAAACGCTTAATTCTGCCATTGCCCCTGGCCAATGAAAATCATCAAAATACGTCAGCCAGTTTTGCTGCTGGTGCCCGAGATGACCGCCATACGACTCGTGACCCACAACATGAAAGTGTCACGATAACATGCTGTACCCAACTAACAGTGATTGTCCACCATACGCTGTCTTCCCCTATGGTAAACACTCGGTACAACAACCCACGCCTTTCACACAGAAATTCTGTCTCACCCCTCTAACCACCTGTTTCTCACTACCACCTCTGCCACTCCAAGACTATCACGAGCGAAGGGTCTTGTTACCTGCGCACCCTAAACTCATCAGGCGACACATCTATGCCTGACTTCCCTTGCTGAACGACTAACGGTTTATCAACCTTTCCTCCATTCTTGCTCCATGATTGAACAGCAGCCCCTTGTAGCAGTCAAACAACTCAGGATCCCTGGATCCCTTGCACCTGGAATATTTTTCCAATGATCAAAATCATAAAGGTTTTTTCTCCATCACCATCGCAGACAACACGCCTGGAAGTAAAGGTTACGTACTTCTAATCTTAGTCATCTGGGAACTCCCTCACAGAGCCATCGATTTAGAGTACATGGTCTGGGAATTTGCCCTGTCAAATCCCCATTCACGACGTACTCGACCAGCGTCGTTCTTACTAAACCACATGATCAACCAGTGTACTCCGTAACACTTTTTCAACTCCTCTGCTGGCCAATCCTCCCTTCTTTCCACGGTAACGAACCCACTCACCTAGAGCCCTCCATCCCTACACTGACTGCTGTCCCAGTCTAGCCAAGGCGCGCACTTCCACCCTCTTCAGATAGGATTCCCTTTTGGTTCCACTGCAGGTCCGTTCCCCTGGCGACCCTTATCAACCTCTTGCAATGCAGCTGCCTTCTGGAACTCCACATCTACAATCCCTCGGCCACTGTCCCTTCATGAGACCAATTGAAAACACCTAATGTCCCATTATGCCCTCCTTTCTGCCCCCAC
This sequence comes from Conus ventricosus, assembly GCA_018398815.1. Classification (NCBI taxonomy): domain Eukaryota; kingdom Metazoa; phylum Mollusca; class Gastropoda; order Neogastropoda; family Conidae; genus Conus; species Conus ventricosus. The sequence continues at coordinate 97,053,058 of CM031604.1, forward strand.
CTACTGGGTTTGCAGACTTTGCAGGAAACTCCCCAAGTCGCCTTGCCACTTCTCACCTGTGCCCTGGCACCTGTACATTCTCCTGCACCTTTATGTCCCAAACCGTTCCACCTATACACCTCTGTATGCTAACTTCAGGCCACTCCCACTGCTGTCTCTGGCTGTCCTCTCTTTCAATGTTTAGTTAACTCAGTACTGCAACCAGACAAAATCTGTTCTTTTCATACCAGCTCTTTCAATTCAGGCGCAACTCCTTTCTCGAACCACTCTAACTCTAACCACATCTCAAAAAGTGGATCTAAACGTGCACAAAAAAAAACGCACACTGAGTGTACGTTTCAACCTGCTTGTATCTACTGATCGAAAATTTCTTCTGAACCCTTCCTCTGTTAGGTCAAAACCCTTCATCAAAGACATCCTTCACAGCACCAAAATCTAGATTGTTTTCTAGCTGGTAATCAGGATGAAAATCTGTAATGCTTAATACCCGTCATTAGCGCTGGACAAAAAGACTGCCCACTCTTCTGAAGGCCAACCTGACTAGTAGCAAACGTTACAAACGACAGATGTACGCTCAATCGAATCTGATCCTTCAGAGAATTTGGCAACTTTTGGTCGGGGCATAACTGCGCACAGGGTCACTGGAACTGAACTACCATCATCGGTTGGGACTCCCTCTGTATTCTCACTCTCTCTAACTCCTAATTTGAATCCTAAATCTATCTGTATCCTGCTTTCCCTTATTCTTTCTGTTTCCTCCGATTATCGTCAGACTGAATCCTAATCTATCTGTTTCCTGCATTTTCTAACTGCGGACAATAAACGGCGTCTTTCTTCCGCTCAGCCTCATCTCTTCCATCATTGTTGGGTTTCATGTGAAACGAATTGCTCGCAATCTTCTCCCGAGTAGCCTAAAACACGAGCGACGCTCACCAAGTTGTTCAAGCGAGGTGTTCTTTTCGTCCGCCAATATATCCCTTTTTTTTTTTATTGAACAAGAATTTACTACTACGACAGCCAAACTGGTGTTTACCACGACACGAGTGGACGTAATACACAAATCCTAAAAATGATAATATTAACTTGGGACAACTTAATTAGTTATCTTATAAGACGCCTAGCGCCTGACCCAACCTATGACAGAGCGAATTATAGGTTAATCTGTGCGAAAAATACTCTGGGGCTGAAAATGCCAAGCCTAGTATTAACAAATCTTGGACAACATACAGTAGAACAATACCATTTTCTTAGGATTACAATACTTGAATGTCCCACCCAGCCAGCATTCCTCTCCTGATAACTATAACAAAAATAATAAATGGGCCAGAAAACCAGGCAGGCTCGCCAAAAATTGTCAACCACAGGGTATGTCAGTGAGGAAGGACTAGCGCACAGCCCAAACACACTCACCGCTGCTTACCATCTCATTCAAATCTCAACATTCGTCACATCAAACCACTAGTAAAAGTCTATAACTTTACTAACACATAATCATGGAACCAAACATCAATGCGCGTGGAGTCAAACAAAAAAACATTCTCTCTTTCCTTGAACTTCACAAAACCATTCATCTAAATCATCATAACTAACCCGGGTATAAATGGATTTTTCACTTTACCTGGCCAGGTGATCTTAAACTATTTACGAATCACTGTCTTTCCTTTTCTTCTTTTTTTTTTCTTTTCTTTTCACTGTCACTTTCACAAACACCAGTCACGACACAACTGCTGGCACTGGTCAGGTTGGACCGCCGGCACTGGTCAGGTTGGACTGCTGGCACTGGTCAGGTTACTGGCGTTGGCCTGTGGTTCTGCTTGATGAAAGTGGCGCTGCCAGGTAAGAGGTCGAACCGCGGTTCAGATCGAACAGTGACTACCAGACATCGATCTGTTCTCCTTTCTTTCTTCCTGCATTAACGCATTGCACTCTCTCTCTCTCTCTTCTAGTCTGCTCTATCAAATGGACATGGTTGCTTTTCTTTTCTTTTCTTTTTCTTTTTTTTTCTCTCATCAGTTAGCAACTCTCTATCTCAACATCTCTCCTTAGTCCTTCCCCTGCAGACTCTATCTGGTGCTAATGCTTCAACTCGGTTCTCTTCACTCCTCTCATCTCTCTGCTCTCTCGTTCAGAGCCTACTCCCAGAACTCCTCTCTCTCTCTCTCTCTCCGTTCTTCGTTCTTCCTCCTCTCCCCATCTCTCACTCTCCTCAATTTCTTATCCTCATCCTATGTGTCAAAGGGTGAGTACCATTGGTCAGTATTTTTCCCGCCTTATACTGAGGTTACCTCCCCTCTCATTCCATTGGACGTTCAAATCGTCAAAGTCACATCTACTGGCCTTGCTCTCTGTGGTGGTCAATGGGTCATTTAATTAATTAGCTTGATTTTACCCCCACCACACAATACTTCCCCCTTCCTACTTCAACCGGCGACGTCTGACTTAACTGTCGGCGCTGGTCCTGCAAATTGACTAGATCTGTCTGACCCAGGCGCCGAGATCCGTCTGGCCAGACCTATTGAGACGTCTGTCGAGCCACTCAGTCTGTCTGCTGGACAGTGCTGTCTCCATGAGGACTAAAAATAGCCTATTCGCTGTGCCTAATTGGCTGACGCGACACCAAAGTCGTCTGCTGGAGACCAGAATGTTTGGGTTTGGACTTATGTCCAATGAACTGGCTGGCGACTGACCACGAATTCGGTTTTCCTATTTTTGTCCGTGACACATACATCCTTGACATCCTCTTTCTGCACGGCTGGTGGTCGTGCTCTGACGTAGTTCCTCACTGGGTGACCTGACTGTCTTCATGTCTTCTCGGACTCGGGCAATCACCGGGGACATTCAAAATTGATTCGTTATATCCGGCTTTCGTTACAACCGACGTTGCTCTCTCTTTTTCCATTGCTATTTATAACCTATGAAGATTCCAGCAAAGTACAAGTCCTGATCCTGATCCTGACGTGCCGTTTATAACAAATTTGTATCTGCTTACTTCGTTATATCCGACTTCATTACATCCGACATATTTCAGTCATGTACAGAAGGATTTTTTCGGGACCAACCTTTTTGCTTCGTTATATCCAGCATTCGTTACATCCGACTTTGTTATAAGCTTCTTCGACTGTATGTCTGTTTGCTGTTCCCTGCATCATTTATGACTTCTTTTCATTTCAGTCAAATCGAGGTTACCTGTGTTTGTTACTGTTCGTCCGTGTATTTGACTGACTGTATTCAAGATCGAAAAGGCTGTGCCAGTCTTGAATAAATGTTTTTATAATTATGTTCATTTCTCCAGTTGTTGCTGCCATGTAGATGTGTCCGGTGCAGGGTATGTAGGCAAGCTAGGAACATCCTTTCTAGGGACGTTTCCTGGTTTGTTCTGTGTGCTCTGTGCTGTCATGTCTGCTAGGCGATTCAGTGTCGTAAGCAGCATTCCTTTGGAGTTACTGGCGTGTGTTTATTTCATCATGGGAGCAAGGGTGACCCTACTTGTTTGTTATTTAATGAACACGGATCGTCAAAAACACATAATCCTGGAGCTCGCACACGTAGGTCTGCACATTCCCACGCAAAATGTGACCAAACACACCACAAATGAGTGTGACATGTCAGCCTTTCGGCATTTTCTTGAAGTAGGACTTTACCGAGAGGTTCGTCATTCTTCTTCAGATAGAAGAGTGAGTGTTGGATGAAATGCACCCAAATAATATATTTGGTCATGTGCGTCATTCTTCTTCAGATAGAAGAGCGAGTGTTGGATGAAATGCACACAAATAATATATTTGGTCATGTGCGTCATTCTTCTTCAGATAGAAGAGCGAGTGTTGGATGAAATGCACACAAATAATATATTAATTTGTTCATGTTCGTCATTCTTCTTCAGATAGAGGTACGACTGTTGGATGAAATGCACCCAAATAATATATTTGTTCATGTTCGTCATTCTTCTTCAGATAGATGTACGACTGTTGGATGAAATGCACCCAAATAATATATTTATTCATGTTCGTCATTCTTCTTCAGATAGAGGTACGACTGTTGGATGAAATACACCCAAATAATATATTTGGTCATGTTCGTCATTCTTCTTCAGATAGAGGTGTGACAGTTGGATGAAATGCACCCAAATAATATATTTGTTCATGTTCGTCATTCTTCTTCAGATAGAGGTAAGACTGTTGGATGAAATGCACCCAAATAATATATTTGGTCATGTTCGTCATTCTTCTTCAGATAGAGGTACGACTGTTGGATTAAATGCATCCAAATAATATATTTGGTCATGTTCGTCATTCTTCTTCAGATAGAGGTACGACTGTTGGATGAAATGCACCCAAATAATATATTTGGTCATGTTCGTCATTCTTCTTCAGATAGAGGTACGACTGTTGGATTAAATGCATCCAAATAATATATTTGGTCATGGTCGTCATTCTTCTTCAGATAGAGGTACGACTGTTGGATTAAATGCATCCAAATAATATATTTGGTCAT
>CM031604.1:97062548-97067548 GCA_018398815.1 Conus ventricosus
TCAAGATGTCTGCGTGTTTTTCATAAAAAGACCGTGACAGTGTGTTGCACTTGGTCTGTCGTTTCGGAAGACGAGATCTTTTAGAACAGTTTAATTTGTGTGACGAGACAGATCTTGAGATCGCCAACTACAAAGGGAAAGAAACCGTTGCACGAAGCAGCGCAGTATGGTCAGCTGGATTGTGTGGACTTTCTTTTGAAGAACGGGGTACAAGTGAACTGTCTGAAACGAGCGGACTGGTAGGCCTAACCTAAAACTTTCCCATGGTTCCCAATCTACTTTCTTTTTACAGCGTGATGCAGGCCTAAAATGCATTGAATTACTCAGGCAAATGACAAGGTTCACTAAATTGCATCGATCTTCATCTCCATGTTGTGTATCTTTTACATGATACATCTATTCCAACAACAAGATTTCATTCATAACTTTTATGCAAATAGTATGCAGGTATGCATACTCCCTATCAAGTAAAAACTGTAAATTGCTACTAGTGCGTATGGTCAGGGCTTGGTTATAGGGCAAGGACTAAATAGAACATAGATTAGGGTTTACGCTAGATATGGATTAGGGTTTGGATAAGAGTTAGGGTATCCTTAGTTTCCAAGGTAATGTTGGGAGGGTAGGCAGAAGAACTTTCCTGGATGCACAGAAAAGTGGAGGCATAAACTTGACATTTGTCATCAATAATTGGGTTACATAATTTGGTATGTTTCCAGGCAGTTTCAGTACTGTTAATATAACTCGTATAACTGAATTTAAAAAAAAAGAAACATGAGTGCAGAAAGGTTCTCATATGTGGTTTTATAATCTTTATGTCAAATAGATCTTCCAACAGAAAATTCTTTTTCCCAAGGACAACTTGTGAAATGTCTTCCATCTGAAGTAATAACATAAACTTCAGTGGAAGAAGAAAAAATCCAAAAATCGTTCCCTTCTCTCTCCTCTTCCGAACTCCTTTCCTCTCCAGACACACATTTCAAAGCCCCTCTCCCTCCCTCACTCTTTCACCCACTCTTATCTCACCCAATGGAGCTAACCATCAAGGCAGCTAATGGTCTTCCTACTGCTGTGAAAATGACGGAGCTAACCATCAAGGCAGCTAATGGTCTTCCTACTGCTTTGAAAATGATGATGGCAGAAGTTTATGTACATTCTTAGCTTTGTTTAACTCCAAAGTTCGGCTGTCTGAGTTTAAATACATGCCACTGGTTTTATTTTGTTTTTGTTTGTTTTCATCTGTCTTTTTTAATCCTGCCATTGAATTGATTAGCCACACTGCATTAGTGGGAATGATGACTAGTCTGTCTATTTAGTATCTGTCTATCTGCCAACCTATGATCTATCTGCCAACTTAGATAGGCAGATCTATATATTGATTGATCATACTCTTAGTCTAAGGAAACATATGTGTATATACTATAGAGAGAGAGAAAAGAGAGATATATATAGCATATATATGTAAAATAGTTCTATAAGTTTGTAGTTTGCTTGCTTGCTTGTTTATCTGTTTTTATTGTATGGGGTTGCACACAATATCTTGATGTAAAATATAAAGTCATATCCATAGATTATTGAAATGGAATGCTCTCCAGATTTTATTGATAAAAGGTAAGCTTGATGGAAAGACACCTACACTGTTCATTTTAATGAATGTAGAACCCTGCTGCAGAAACTACAGAAAGAACAGCTTCTTCCCACGCACTGGGAGGGAGTGGAACAATCTTCCAGCTGAGGCAGTGGCATCGCCTCACTGGAGGACTTCAGATCCTGGATATAAACCCCCCCCCCCCCCACTCCCCTCCCCTCTCTCGCTCCATTTCCTGGCCCCCTCGCCACTCCCACCCCCCCACCTATCCCTCCCCACCCTCACCTTAGTCAGTCACCCTCCAGTCTAAGGCCCACCTATTCATAAGCTGATGATCCAGGCAGCAGTTTTTTGTTCTAACCGTTGATCCGGAAACCCCCTACTACTACAGTGGTAGAATCTTCAACTTGATGAAGGCAGACACTTAAAGAAAGAAGAAGAAGAAGAAGATGGATAATATATCATATCAGAGTGAGAGAGAGAGGACGGGGAGGGAGGGGGGGAGGGGAAGTAGCAGGGTCATGTGACAAATGCTATGATAGCATTGCATATGTTGGGAACTTGGCAGTCAATGACAGCTACATCAAGACGCACCCAGCAGTGACAAAGATCTCCAGAAATTTTTTTAATGGAGAGGGCTTATGTAGTTTTCCACTGAACAAATAAGGTTCCTATAAGGTTAAGCATGCAATTTTTGCCACTAAAGGAAAGAAGTCATGAATCCTTCTGCAAAAGTCACACAGCTACTTCGTGAACCAAAAGTTCTTCCAATCACTGCAGGTCTACTAGCCTGGTCCGCACTAGCCATCATCATGCTGTTTGCCCAGTAGCTTGCCATGATTGGCAAGGCAGGGCTTCTGAAAACGCAAAAAAACTGCATACAGTACGCATTAAAACTCTAACGGACGCACTGGGTGTCCGTGTAAGGGGTCCCAGGGACCCCTTCAAATTTTGGTGAAAGTCAGACATAAAGTGAGAAAAGACTGCCTTCAACATCGTAAGCTGGGTGCCGTAACATCGTAGGTCTGCTACACTTCGGACCGAACCCATCCCTTTTCAAGTTTGAACAGTAACAAAGCGAGTAGGCAGCCTCCTAACAACATACGTCGGTCACTTTTGTCGTCTGCTGAGGCTGACTGACTAAGCTTAACGCTAGGCCCCAGCATCGTTTTCAGTTGACCGAATTTTCCTACTTTGAGCCATGTGATGTCACGATGACGCTTTTCATTTTCCCGGCAGGAGAGAAGCATTTCCGCGAAGCCTTTGTTTCCAACATGTCTTCTCGAAGCGTGGTTAACGAAATCATCGTCGCAAAAGCGAAAAAGCGTAGCAGAGGAGCAAGATCGGAGAACGGATACAATTTTTGATGTTTCTTTTGTTGTTTTTATTGTGACGATGTGTCTGTGACAATTGCAGTGCGCGTGCAGGGATGCAATTTTTTTAACGTATATTTTGTTGTTTTATTGTGGTGTAGGGACCCCTTAATGTTAGCCTGGGACCCCTTAAAAATCTGATGAAGGGTCCCTGGGACCGGAAAGATTTTCACCCCAGCAGAGGCCCTGGCAAGGACTGCAATACTTGGTTGTTGTGCAAAAAGTACTGCAGAAAGCTTTGGGTCAGTGACAGATAAAAAATCTCCCATGACAGAAATATTCCAAAGCTGTCTGTTTTTGCGAGATAAAACTAAAAGCACTGAAACCCATGCTTAGTCAAGGACTTTGAGGATCATAGTTTCACAGACTGTTAACCCAAAAAGTAGCCAATCTCCTCAAACTCCCTATCGCAGGGGTGCAACCCATGCTTATAGTTATTGATAGGACTTGGAGGGGTCATAGTTTCACACTCACAGACTGTTGACCCTAGAAAGTAGCCAATCTCCTCTAACCTGCCTGTCTCCAAGGGGTGCAACCTAGGATCCTAGTATTAAAAGGATGAAAAAAAGAGAGTGTGTTTTTCCACAGAGCCAGCCAGCCCCCCAACAGCCATGATGTTTAGGGGTGTTGTATTTAACAGGAAATGGAATAAATCAACCATGATGTTTTAGGGGTGTTGTATTTAACAGGAAATGGATAAATCAATCATGATGTTTTAGGGTTGTTGTATTTAACAGGAAAATGGATATAAATCAATCATGATGTTTTAGGGTTGTTGTATTTAACAGGAAATGGATAAATCAATCATGATGTTTTAGGGGTGTTGTATTTAACAGGAAATGGATAAATCAACCATGATGTTTTAGGGGTGTTGTATTTAACAGGAAATTGATAAATCAATCATAAAAAAACTGAGCTCCAGACCACCCAGGAGAGACAGGTCTGCTGTTGACTGTGCCTCTTGTTTTGATGAGCATACATGGAACCAGAAAGCATATTAGCAAGGATGACATTGTGTTCTAGTCTCTGGACTTTGCACTAAGCAGTTGTTACTCCATAAACAGGACTTCTTCCTCACAGAGTTTCTCAGAAAAGATAATTACCATTAATGCTGATTACCATTAATGCTGATTGCTCTGCGTTGTCTTATCTGACTTGCTGTCCGCAGGATCATTTTAGATACTGACTTTCAGATGAAGTTTGTTGCAGATCTTGAGGATCTTAAAGTATCAGTAAAAGTAAAATACACATTTTTTAATGATGCCTGTTTTTATGATTCAAAACCTGTAATCAAGAAGAGTTTCACTTTCAGGTATTGCACAGTGTCATTCATGGACAAGAGTGAAGAACTCATGAACTTTAAGCTTATGCCCTATGCATAAATTTCTCTTTTCTTTGATGCATTCTGCTTCTCTCTCTCTCTCTCTCTCTCTCTCTCTCTCTCTCTCTCTCCCTCTCTCCTCTCTCTCTCTCTCTCTCTCTCTCTCTCTCTCTCTCTCTCTCTCTCTCTCTCTCTCTCTCTCTCTCTCTCTCTCTCTCTGTCTCTCTCTGTCAGAATGTCTGTTTGTCTGTCTGTCTGTCTCTCGGCCTGCCTGCCTGACTCTGTCTCTGTCTCTGTCTCTCTCTCTCTCTCTCTCTCTCTCTCCTCTCTCTCTCTCTCTCTCTCTCTCTCTCTCTCTCTCTCTCTCTCTTTCATGAGAACCTGGCGCTAATAATGACTTGGTTCACAGATCTGTGCACAGTGTGGACAAAGTTCACAGAGTTCTCACTGGCTATTGTATACTGAGAGGTAGAAATTCCGCACAAACAAAAAATCATGCACAAAAATCTCATTTGTCAGTTATTTAATTGGAAACACGGTAACAACTTAAACAAACCAAATCTGCGTTAGAAAATTTGATTGAAAAGGGCATGTGTGAACAGAAAAAACCCGACCTGAATCAAATTCATAAACAGCTGTCAAACATGGTTATTGCACAGCATAAACCATCTTTCAAAAGAGATGATTCTGTCAATATCTGATTTATCCACCATTGGCAGCT